>CABFVX010000242.1:333154-362588 GCA_902151425.1 Timema shepardi | reverse complement strand
GGGTGTAATCTTGTTTCAGTACCACATGGATACAGCTTTGTTACAGTACCACGTGGGTGTAATCTTATTTCAGTACCAAATGGGTATAGCTTTCTTATAGCACCACGTGGATATGATCTTGTCTCAATACCAAATGGGTACAGCTTTGTTACAGTACCATGTGGGTGTAATCTTGTTTCAGTACCAAATGGATATAGCTTTGTTATAGCACCACGTGGATATGATCTTGTTTCAGTACCAAATGGGTATAGCTTTGCTATAGCACCACGTGGATATAATCTTATTTCAGTACCAAATGGGTATTGCTTTGTTATAGCACCACATGGATATGATCTTGTTTCAGTACCATATGGGTATAGCTTTGTTATAGCACCACGTGGGTGTAATCTTATTTCAGTACCAAATGGGTATAGCTTTGTTATAGCACCACGTGGATATGATCTTGTTTCAGTACCAAATGGGTACAGCTTTGTTTCAGTACCACGTGGATATGATCTTGTTTCAGTACCAAATGGGTACAGCTTTGTTACAGTACCATGTGGGTGTAATCTTATTTCAGTATCAAATGGGTACAGCTTTGTTATAGCACCACGTGGATATGATCTTGTTTCAGTGCCACATGGGTATAGCTTTGTTACAGTACCATGTGGGTGCAATCTTATTTCAGTACCACATGGGTTTATTTTTATTACAACCCTAGGTGGGTATATTCTTGTTAAAGTACTAGGTGGGAATGCTCTTGGTACAGTACCGCATAGGTAGGATTATTATTCTATAGCACAATGTAATAATCTTTTTTCAGTAACACGTGGGTATAGTCTGGTTACAGCACCACGTAGGTATAGTCTGGTTTCAGTACCACGTGGGTATAGTCTTGTTACAGCACCACGTATATATAAACTTGTTTCGGCACCATGTGAGTATAGTTTTTTTTTACAGTACCACGTTGGAATAATCTTGTTACAGCACCACGTAGCTATAAACTTGTTTCGTCACCATGTGAGTATAGTTTTTTTTACAGTACCACGTTGGAATAATCTTGTTACAGCGTCACGTAGATATAGTCTTGTTACAGCGCCACGTTGATATAGTCTTGTTACAGCGCCACGTAGGTATAGTCTGGTTTCAGTACCACGTGGGTATAATCTCCTCTCGGTGAACATTCAGAACAGTAAGATGGTTCAGGCGTTTCTAGACCGTTGTTTATCTCGAATAGGTTTTCGGTCTTCTCAAACTTGAAAATTATCTTTCTAATGTGGAACTTGACTCAAGAGATCGTCAGGAGATGGACGAATTTCACTAGCTATGGATGCTTGTCCTTCATTGGTGGTTTTTTCCGAAGAAATTCAACCAAAAATACTACGCTGCCAACCCTTTATTTCCTAATTTTTAAAAGATATATAAACCTATATATGTGCAAAACAATTTTTTCTCCTCCGATGTCATCAATAAAATATTCACTGAACTCCTGGGACTCATGTGTTAAATTGGTGAGAAAATATTCGGTGTTTACCATAAAATCAATAATCTTAGACTTGTATCGGGTGCTGATGCACTCTATCGATGACTCAATTGAAAATGTGTTGGTGTCTTAGAGGTTTTGATTTGGAAAACGTCACTGTTGGTTGCATCATCTAATTGGTGAGCAGTCCTCTTTCTTCCTAGTAGTTTCAGCTGTCCAATATTTACATTCTCTTATTTTGAATTTGAATCGTCTCTTAAGCCTTCATACTGTGTTCTGAAATTTCACCGGAGTTCAAGCAACGTAGCAAGAATTTCTGAGGCCTTCTGAAAGGGATGGGATTTCCATTGAAGGGCACTATTGACCATATACACGAGGCCGAAAACTTTGCAAGGCAAAGAAAAATGGAAGAATATGTCTAAATTTCCCAATAGATTGATAAATTCATTAGCCTTGGCACCAAGTTCTGATTTTTTGATCATGCTAACTTCTCCATGCAGCTTTCGAGCTCGTTGTAATTATAGAGTATGGATAGTAGAGATGTATATCGAAATTTACAACGATTTGGGGGAAAGGGATGTAGATTCTTAGATAGTCCATCGTCAAACCTGACTTTGAAGGTTTTCGAATACGCCTACCCATTTTGGAGAGTTTCAGCCAAAATCGATTATATCTTGTACCAGGTTAAGTGCGTTACGGCTTCCGTTATTTTGCTTTATATCATGTCCTGCATAGTGATACTCAAAGAATGAGCCCTGCAACGTAGACAGCTCTCAGTTTTTCCCTCCACGTTTTGATCTTTACCTCATTTACATCTCCTGTCATGATCTGAGCGTCGTAAAACCATAGGCTTCAGCAGTTAGTGACCGATAAATTGATTCTATGAAGGACATCCAAGATAATACGGAACAGCGTCTTATCTTGATATTAGTTGTGTCATAGAACCCTAGACACATTTTTCCTATTTCAAGATTCTCCATGACAATTTTGAATCAGGTGGAAACTTGCTTCTGGACAGAAATATCAGATGTACCTTCCACGATGATTGCGTAACTTTTTGCATCAGTAATCCTAAAAGTCCAAGTTCGTGTCACGTGATATCTCATAATCTTCATTTTTCTTTGGCTTTGTCAAAACTATCGCTTTTATTTATTTATTTCTTTAATCTTAGTTTAGGTCTGGGTGACCTGGCGGTCTAGGGGTATGGTGTCAGACTTCTGTGCTGAGGATCCGGGATTCAACCCTCAGTCCCAGCACAGATTTATCTGATTGTCAAACCCTTCCTTCACCTCTGACAAGACGTGTATTAATCTGAATGTGTAGAATGCCAGACCTCCCCCGTGGTTTTGATCCCACGTTAAGCTGTAGTTTCTCCATATAATCTCACAATCACACTACCATTACACATTAGCGTAAGTGCGTATAGCTCGAACGGATAGTAAGACGCGGTGCTAATAATAATAATATTAATAGTAATAATCTTAGTCTAGGTCTACATTTATTGTACTTTTATTCCTTCCTTTTTTGTAGGTGAGGAGTGGCGGGGAGAGGGAGGGTCTCAATGGGCTTGAATCTCTTAGAGTTGGCTCCCAAGCCTAATCTTAACATGATCTTAGAGTTCAATACAATAGAACCATGGATCAACGTGGTCGTGTAGTCAAGTGGGCAGATTTGTTCAAGTTTTATTTTAAACCATCTAGGTCATACGCATATTGATTACGGTAATGAAAGAGGGTTTAGGAGTGTATAATTCATAGGAGAAGTACCTGAATTTGCGTAAAGAGAGAGTGAGAAAACTTTTAAGTACATTTCACCTTCATATACCTGCCTGGGATCCAAACCTGACCTGACATTTTGTCTACATGTAAAAAAATATAGTTTTTATAGTTAAGCTTTTATTTTGTTATTTGATAGATTATTAAAATAAATTATTCTATTCTGACAGCTATCAAAAATGGCGTGTAAGAAAATATTTTTCAAGGTTTTGTATTGAATTACAGTAAAATATGTGGTTTTATTTAATAATGTTTAAGAATCTTACCTACCTGTGACGTAGCGGTAATTCAAGATATGATTTCCCATGTTAATGTAATTACGTTTTATTTGGTGAGTTTGATATGACATTGAAACCAAAACCATCCATTCTTAAATTATTCTTAAACTAGTTTGACACTGTCACAAAATTAGGTTTTTGATCTGATTTTTTTTTGTAAATGACTTTTTTTATTATTTTCTTCTTTTCCTAATTGATTTATTCTAGAAAATTTCCTGTAGGGATCTTCCTGCCATGATGTAGATTAAAAAAAGTCCGCAGAAGCTTAACAGGGCTACGAAATCTAGTATAGGAAACAAGAAACATATAAACCTGAAATGTGAGTAAATGTTTTCAAGGCGCTGATAGAGTGAGAGTGTACATACTCGTCAACTGAAGAGGGGAAGAGTTATCAGATGGTAAACTAGATACCTCACAAGGTGAACTGCCCATGTTTCCCCCCTCTCTTTACCTTTCATAAATTAGCGAATAAGTTTGATAGTACTAGAAGGCGTCAAGTTAAAATGTAGCTCTCTTCGCAAAATCGTTTCGAAATAACCAAAAAGCAACGTCATTAAGTAAAAATAAAATGATCCTCGTTAGGCACTTTATCCATTAAGATCCAAGACACACCAATACTTTTATTTGGTAGCAAAAAATCATTGAGTCAAAAATTTCAGGTAGTACCAATTAAAACTGTCATGCATAGATTATTTACCATCAATAATGTTGTATTTTTTTACACTTCGAAGCTAGCTTCATTTATAAATATAATAGAGGTTCTTACTTACCACACGCACCATATTTTCACTTAAAGTACCGTGTTCGGATCCTTACTAGATTAATCTACCCATTAATTCCTCTCGATACGCGTGCGTTATTTATTAGTCTGTGCTAGATTATATTGCATTTTATTCGGGTGCCAGGTAGCTAAGCGTCTTATTGGTATTTTATTATGCTATTACATGGAATAAATATTACATTTTATTAATTTTGTTTGAATTATTGAATCACTTCCCTGGGTATTAAATATTGCCTCTGTGTCGGTTGATAAAAACTAAATTAGTTTGATTATTTCACCTTCGTAGTGCTAAAAAACGCATTTGATTTCTTATCACACACACACCTACGGTGACGGATAAAGATCGAGTCAGGGTGATTATTAAAACTTCATGCATGGTGACTGCTAAAAACCAAGTGTTCTTTTCATTTTAAGTCACTAGTTGAACCCCAAAGCCCCCAGGGAAAGATGAACCAATCAAAAATCAGCCAAGCACATTTCATATTTCTTTTCTATGCGAATTCTACACATAAAAAGCCATTGAAGAAATAGGTAGAACAATTAGAATGAACTCATGCTAGTTTTTATTTAATGAAAAGGAAGCACTCCTTTGAGAGTTTAAATACTTATAAATTACTTCTAGTTAATTGCAAATAGTATGTTTAATTTTAAATATAATGGAGATATAATTAAGGAAAGCAACGGGAAACTTCCCAACTCTGCATTTTCCCAGTAGGCCTATAATACGCCCCTCTAGTGCTGCCTAGTACTTATAGCTGGTAGTGAAACTGTTGAGAATCCAACCATGAACCAACCTTTGGGTGTAGTATATTTATATGCCAACGCCACTTATTAATTTGGGTTATCAATAATTAACAATAATTAAAGGGAAACATTTTGGGAAGATAGTATTTTAGGGAGATATTTAATACCCTGCCTGGAGAGAGTGGAGTGAAACAAGGGGTTAGTTCGTTTGTACGACCTTTCGACCCAGCACTCTGGAGTTAAATACTGTATTGGGAGCAACGGACTGATATTATGTCTACCCAATTTAGGATTTTTCCCCCCTTAACCAACAATTTAACCTATTACTGATTTAGACACTGACAAATGTCTCTTTGATAATAATTTATTGCTCATTTCATACATTTTCTTCTCTAGAGCATTTTGTTTTTGTATAGTAAGAATATCTATCGCTAAGAATTTGAATTAAAAGTGCTTTTACTTTATACACACACGCTTGAAGAGAAGTTTAGTATTGAAGGAATTTTGTGTTGGTGTTCCTGTAAGAAATAAATATGGCCCTAGCCTTGTGTTTTTAAGTGTCAACGTGGTGAAAGATAGATTTTGAAAGAAACTCAATCATTTTAACGATACATTTATAGTTTTTTATTAATTAAATAAAAATGGCAGACACATTTACAGATATTTCCTTGAACCTTGTTGCTACCCCTTCGAAAATAAACGTTTTTAAGGTGAGTAGTTTACCTAGCTGAATAATAACACAATATTTTGTAGTAAGAAAATATAATATTTCGATGAAGTTAAATCCATGTCGCTCTCTAAATTTGTCAAACTACTTTTAAAAATAAGGAATTTTGAAATTGTATGGTAAAATGTATTATACATAGGTGGTTCTTAGTCTTCATACTACATATAAAAATGGAACCTTGTAATTAGTTTGTAGACAGTAAATGATTAATTAGCGGCAACACAGGGTCCCAATTCGTTATTTTGTACTTTATAATAGTCTGAAGAAGTTTGATGGATATTACCATTTCCAATAAAAAAAACACTAAGAATAAACAACAGAAAAATGTTACCACTGTTGACCACAAACACATGTTTGTAATTTATAAATGGCTTTTCTTATGAAAATTGGACTATACATTTACATATCATTTGGAAAAACTTAAAATATGAGTTAATGAAGTGGATAGGACCCTTTCAAGTCATCATCGACAGCAATCCTTTATTGCGGAAGGCCTATTCAAATTTAACAGAGTTGGGCTATACACATCAATTCAATTAACTCAACCTACGATAAAAAAAACAACAGAATTAGTATGCTTCTTATAGTGTTAACATACTGTACATTTTTCATGTCATTTTTGTTATTAATTGACACAACATTAATACAGGGATTCTAATAAAATCATTATTGTGATTGCTTGTACCTAGGTTTTTATGATTAGTAAGTTAAAAATGTATTCCCTTGAAAATCCCTGGTTCTAAATCAAAGTTTTTTTTATGTTCACCTGTAGTAACAGTAGCCCTACATTGAAGTGAACGAATGTCACTACATTTTGCCAAAGTCCTAAAGCGAATACCCTTTCCAACAGTCTGTTCAAATTACTGTGATACAGGTCCCAGAGAAAATATTTTTTTCCATCACTGAACATAATCTAGTACTTGGTGTCATATAATATACTTTAGTATTGAGTAGTTTTATTATGTTTATACTGAAAAATAATCCAACCTAACAAAACCTTACCTTCTCTGCATCATTTAAAATGTTTGCTTAAGATGTGATTTTAATACATTTTTAAAAATATTTCCGACAATAAAACCTACCTAAGAAAATTTTTTTACTTTAAAAAACCTGAAAATCACAAAATTTATACATAAACTACACTCATACAAATGCAGGCAATCTAAAAATATTAAATTCAAGTGTTCTTAATTTTTTTGTTATAATGACCAATTCAAAACTCACCTAATTAATACAGGAATAAATATCATTAAAAAGTTTGTAAAATTCCACAACCAAAGCCATACACAGAGGCTTATATAGTAAAGCTAATTAAGGTGCAATACTCTTATGAACAGCAACTATACTTTTCTATCCTTCGCGACATGCGTTTCTTTTAGATGGTTACAGTGACTAACTTATTCTTTTCTTATCCAAATGAAAATGCTTTTCCAAATCAACAAACAATTTTACATCCAACAAACTCATACAAATCGAATACCTTAGCTCATTCGGTAGCATGTCTTTCTACTGAGCTAAGGGTCCCGGGCTTGATTCCCGACATAGCCAAAAAATTGACGATCGCTGAAATGTCGATTTACCCTTCCATTGTAATTAATGTTCAGAAGCTGGATTTTGTGCCTGTCCTAGTCTTCCTAGTCTTAAGTTAGATTATAAGCCATATGAAGCTACAACAGGCCTAGCAAGCCAGTAGTGGAAAATAAACTGCTTGAATAAAAAACTGACTCAGGCCGCAGGCTGGAAACAGTAATGGATGTTTAAAAAAACCTCATACAAGGGTTCATTAGAACTGAACTAAAAACATAGTAAAGATCTAAACGTACCCCCCCTCCCCCCCTAAAACTCATCCACTGGAAGTCAAATATTAAAATAAAGTAATATACAGGCCCCTAACTCGCTTTGATTACCCTATGGTCCAAGGCATCACTCTCACAATAGAATAAACCATGATGGGGATATTGAAGTGTGATCCAGGTTGGGTGTATCAAGTTTGGTTTTTCTAAAGTATTTTCTACTCTTCCTCCATGCAAATGTGTGTACACCTCCTCTAAATTCAACCTTCCTCGTCCTTAACACATTAGAATAATTAGTATAGACATACAACCCGAACGGTCATTACAACATGACACGGTGCTAAAAATATTCACAAAATAAACACTTTGACATCCGTGATATAGGAGGCTAAGATTATGTTCATATCGTTAAGGCTCAAACAACTTGTTGTTCTAGCATGGCTTCGTTTGGATTCAGGTTTTATTAATTTGTCTAAATGTTGTAAAAATAAGATTATTTTACATAAATACAGGCCATCGTAGTTATAGTAATATAAATTACCTAACCTGATCATTAGATTTGCCGTTTCCTTATGAATATGATAGTATTAGGCCTACATTTTTAATGAATTGCTGTTGTAAGTAAAACAGAGTGTATTAAATGATCAAGTGCTTCTAGGCATCATTCCCAAAATATTTTTAATGATAATAAATACAATTCAGAATATTTTAATGTGAAACTATTTTGGGAAAAGTATGTTTTTCACTTTTTGGCTTATGAAAGGTAAAGTTTGATTATATTGGGACGATTTTTAATAATACACACACCTTCCTAAAACATGTGTAACCTAATTATTCCTTTAAATGTCTAAGTTATTCTTTTTGTACCTTTTTAATAATATAATACTAAAAAACCAACAACAATGCTATTATTAGTATTATTCATATTGCTGTAGGCGTACTTTATTATTGTTGTTTGAATTAATGATCAGAATGTTGTTTACTTTCTTGCTATGCCTAGTAGAAAGTATGGATTAAAAATAAGTATTTGAGACTTTGATAGATGTTGACTTTTCATGACCCCCTCTTATCTCCAAAAAGTGGTTTTCACAATGCCTTCTGAATTTGTCGGTCTATGAGTTACAGGGACTAGTGCCAAAACGTTTAATCTTCTGATCACACTAAAACTGAGTAGTATCGGTTTTATTGGGGTACCCCAAAGCGTTTTTTAGAATAATAGATCCTGTACCCTAATATTAAGGGTACCGACCGGTAAGTCAGTTTACTTAAGGGCAAACAGGCAAAAGATCGGTTTTCTCAATACTATCGGTTTAACAATATTGTTTAAAATTCATATCTAGGCATTATTTAACATACATTATACCAAACCCCTCCTTCACCTCTGACAAGACATCTTGTGAATGTGGGGAATGCTAGGCCTCCACCGTGGTTCGGATTCCACGTTAATGGTCCTTCATTTCATCTCACAATCACCCTACCATTACACATTAGCGTAAGTGTGTACAACCCGAACGGGTAGTAAGACGCGGTGCTGATAATAATAATAATAACATACATTATATGGAACACCTCATTTTCCTATGAAAAAGACTTAGAGGTTACTTTACATAAGCGTTTGTTTCCAATTTTTTAGTCATAATCTCTGATATACAAAATAACTTATTGATGCAAAGTAAAGTAAAAACAAATTTATTTGAAAAAATAATTTATAAAATTAATATTTTCCAAGTTATTTTCAAATGTCTATATTTTTTGTCTAGGCTATAATTCCTACTCAACTCTGAAGTATATGTCTTATTTATAGTCCTCGACATCTTATACAGTGAAATCTCTTAACGGCGAACACCTTCAGGAATAAAAAAAAGTTCCTTTACTAAGAATTTCCCGCTATTTGGGAAAACATATATTTAAAAAAAATCATAATGCTTGAACACTCTTTAATCTATATTACCCTATATACTCTGAATATTAACTACAACAATCTAATTACGGCATTGCTCAGTATTGTACGCAAGATAATTATGACAAGTGAATAAATAATGTAGACTACAAAGAGGCTGTACATATTGCATTATACACAGAGCAATACGCAGATAAAATTACACATGAACAGTTTGTCTTCTGTACTGTAGGCATATACAGACAGTAGAATGTGTGTACGAGCACAGAATAAACTGATAGCACAACTATGTAGGATATTTTAGAAATTTTCCCTAGAGGGAGAAGGCAGGACTGCCCACACTTTGCTTGAGACAGTCGCATTCCTTACATTCTTACAGTAAAATACTGTATATGAACTGGTGTTTCAATTTTGGTCTGCTATTTACATACATACATACATCTCCAGCAGTGTCCATATCTGTTACTCAAAGCTGTCCCTTAAGGTAGATTTCACTGTCCTTAGTTAGTCATTCAGTAGTGTACGCACATTCTCTATGCTAAATAAAGTGATATTGTGTTGATGATGGAAAAGTAGACTATTTGAGCCAATTAAACACATCAAAATAAAACTAACTTATTTCACTCAATTCCTCTAACATCAATCAACATTTTAACATGATTATCATATTCTACTTGGCACATGAATACAGGAAAGTAGATCTTATAACTTTTCTAATTGTCAGACAAGGAATGCTCTTATAAAATTAAAATTTGACTCAAGTAAAACTTAGCCAAAAAATTGTTTTGTAATTACTATAAAAGTACTTAAAAAATTTAGATAGATTTTTTAAATTAAAAAAAGCTATTGATTTTATCATTATTTATATATGTCCCTACAGGAAAGAAATAACAAACAGAAAAATAGTAAAAACAAATTCCCGGCAGACAATTCGCCAGATCTATCCTCAGATATTTCACCTAAAGATGATGGCTTTGTCAGGAAAGGAAAAGTAGATAGGAAACTGAAGACAAGGAAGAAGAATCTGGCAAATGAAGAGGAGGATGAAGGAATCGATGTAGAGGAAAAGAAGACATATGGTCACGGGATGGGGAAATCCACCTCTTTGTTTGCGAACAATCCAGACATACCAATGTTTGCTCACCGAGTGATACATCCAGTCAGGGAGCCAGTTTTCTCATCAGACAAGTTTGAAGATCTAGACATACATCCATACACCGTGAGTTTCACTTTCAGGATATTAGACTTTAAGAATAAAATTGTTTAATATATTCATTTATTAAAAATGTATTTTAAGGCCCTTGGCCTTGTCGAGTGCAAGTCTAAAACCTATTTTGTGGGATGGTTGGCAGGAGGGTGAAAGGTGTAAAGTGGCTTCACAGCCGACCAAAGTATCCTTCCGCGCCAACAAGAACAGATATATTACGGAAACAGTAGATGACGTTAGCTACTGGACAGGTCTTGCGGAAAAATAATACATTTTGAAATATCAGTTTTCTCGAGAACGAGTGAAATTTTTATGTCAGTATTTTCAACACCCCTTCTAAGATAATGTATTGATGTTTATTCACTGCTGCATTATTATTTTTTGTTATGAAGCTGGCAGTTTTCTATTAAAAACTATCACTTTCATCGTTATTTGATCACTGTTAAAATCATAGAGGAGGTGTGTATATAAAAAGTATAACTTACTCAACATGCTTCTATTCTTGAACAAACCGTTTCCGAAAAGAAAATTGCAAAACAATAAAAATTCATGAATATAACTGTTTGTTCCCATGGCTCTGCATTTCCACGCCAAATGAAAAGGGTGAACTTAAGAACCTAATGCATTTATTAATCTTTGTTTTCCCAATCTAGTTATGAACTATTCTATTTAAAGTAGAGATGTAGAGAAAAGGAGAAAAAGGCACGGTTTTTGCAGTTTTCATAGCAAAAACTTTTTATTAGCCATAATAAATTAAATATTTCTTCAGTACAAACATAAGAGTTTAATTTTCTTCACTCAGTGATATCAACAGTTGTTGAATATTTGTCAAGGCTATCCTGAATAGGGGTAAGGTGTCAGACTTCTATGCTGGCGGCCGAGGTTCAATCCTTGGTTCCGGCAAAGATTTATCTGATTACCAAACGCTTCCTTCACCTCTGAAAAGACATCTTGTGAATGTGAGGAATGCCAGGCCTCCACCGTGGTTCGGATTCCACGTTAAACTGTAGGTTACTGTAGGTCCTTCATTTCATCTCACAATCACCCTACCATTACACATTAGCGTAAGTGCGTCTAACCCGAACGGGTAGTAAGACGCAGTGCTAATAATAATAATATCCTGAAATTTAAAGACAACCTTTTCTCTTCATTTAAAAAGCTTGTCATTTAATGCCGCTACGTTCATGGCAGATATCCAACAACTATTAATTTCATTGTGTGATGAAAATTAAACTCTCTGTTTCTACTAAAGGAATATTTTATTTATTTTGCACAAAAAAAGTGTTGGTATGAAAACTGCAAAAACACTGCCCTAAACTCCTATTACCGACATTCCCACCTTAAAGTTAATTTTCCACTCATTGGTGTGTTTTACAGTTTTCACTTTTGGCAGCTGTCAAAATTTTGAGCACATGGTTTGGGTCTATAGCCACACTAAAATAGACCTGTATAAACATGTACAACTCCCAGCTATGGTTTAATTGACCAAACAATTGTCCATTACATTAATTACAATCATTATTGACACAATTCATTCATGCTTTTTTTTCACCATCTCAGTAATCGTTTGGGTAATAAACATATATTTTAATTGTGTTAATGGATCAGGGATTATGAAGGTAAAAGTTAAAGGAATTGTACCCATATTCCTCTTCGGAGGAAGGCTATGAAACTATTTAGGGAAAGGAACCCTCAGCATGCTCAACCTAGATTCAAACCCTGATCTTCCCATCATCAGCAGTCCAGTTTCTTGCGAGAGTAACAACTTATACCATTCAACCACATAATTCATTTACACTAATATGGGTTGTAGGCACTATTTAATAAACCTTTTTTTTTTGTCACTACTAATAGCTTTAATGGCCGAATAGGCAAAGGCGTCACTTTCATTCTAGAATGGCCTGCTGATGATGGGAAGATCGGGGTTCGAATTCTAGTTAGGTCTTCAAAGGGTAGTTTTTCCTAAATGGTTTCCTACTCTCCTTCCAAGCAAATGTGGGTATATTGCCTCTAAAATACTTCCTTCCATATTCCTACACCATTGGGGTAGTTATCATATATGTTTATAACTAGAATGGGTAGTTAAGATGCATTGATAAAAAATATAATAGCAAAATTGTAGAACCTCTATTATTAAATATGATAAACAACAGGTGACCGGCTTGTCTAGGGGTAAGGTGTCAAACTTCTGTGCTGAGGATACGGGGCTCAATACTCAGTCCCGGCACAAATTTATCTGATTGCCAAACCCTTCTTTCACCTCCAAAAGATGTGTATTAATCACAACTTGTGAAGGTGTGGAATGCCAGGCCTCCACCGTGGTTCGGATTCCACGTTAAACTGTAGGTCCTTCATTTCATCTCACAATCACCCTATCATTACACATTTGTTGTACATGCGTATAACCCATATAACTTAGTAAGACGCGGTGCTGCCGACTATAATAATAATAATAATAATAATAATAATAATAATAATAATAAAAGCCCTTTTGGGATGATATTAACGAAGGATCATTTATTTCTACTAGGTGTCAAACTTGAAACAGAATCTCGGCCTTGAGAAACTGACCACAGTCCAGCAGAAATCCATCCCTGTAGTTTTATCGGGCAGAGACGCTCTAATCAGGTCACAGACTGGGAGTGGTAAAACCCTCGCATACGCACTACCCATTGTAGAGGCGCTACAGAGAGTCAGACCCAAGGTGTGCCGCGCTGATGGTATAAGGGCTGTGGTTGTAGTGCCAACACGAGAACTTGCTCTGCAGTCCTATGAAGTGTTTATCAAGCTTGTCAAGGTAACTATACTAATTTGTTTGAATTAGGTACTGGTGCACAAATACTGTTTAGTGTTCATATTTAGAACAAGGTTTCACTCAATGTGAATCATTATTCTCTAGAGTAGAATTTTTTCCTTGCCTGAATTATTTTGAACATTTAAAGTTTGTGGTAGTGGAATGTATTTAATTTAAAGCTAGCTAAATTTGTGATTGGTATACACTGGCTTTGGTTTGATTTATGGTACTATTATAGTCTCTTAAAATTAATCTCCTATGCATCTCATCTTGCTACTTATCTAGGCTATCCACACTTTTGTACTTAAGGGCCAGTGTTGAGGTAGGTGTAATTTAGATCACATTTGTATGGAGAAAGATTGAGAAACCATTTAGGAAAATAAAACACTTAGTATACTTGTCTAGGATTTAAAATTCATCCTCCCCATCACTGGTAAATCAGACAAGATATGTTTTAGCCTTTAAGGCCCATCAAGGCATTTTTTAAATAAAATAGACAGCTAAAAAGAATCCATTACGTCAGCCTGCAATTGAGCCATACTCACCGAGCGGCCGCCATCTGTTGGTGAAGTTAGCGCTGACTTCTGCGGATAGAGGGTGTCATGTGGTCAGCATAACGAACCCTCTAGCCATTAATCTCAGTTTTTTACACCAAAGCTGCTACTTATTTATTCAAGTAGCTCCTCATTTGTCCTCACAAGGCTGAGTTAACCCCGTTCCAGACCCATTTATTCACAGAAAATCTGAAAGTGCCGGGGATCGAACCTGGGACGTTTGGAGCTGTAGCCAGGAACTTTAACCACTAGATCACAGATGTTGTCAGATTAGACAGATAAGAAAGATTGTCATCTGAGGTACCAATACTCAATACATGCCCGAACATTTAATTTTATGTCAGTTATGGGTTGTCGAGACTCTATTAGTTGTCACATGATCTGAGTTAGCTTGGTTTCCACCACGTTTCTGACATTTGTTAATGTGTCTATCCTCAGTCATTCACGTGGCTGGTACCGGGATGCTTTGTGGGTGGCGAGAAACGGAAATCAGAGAAAGCCCGCCTTAGAAAGGGTATCAACATCTTGGTGGGTACTCCCGGCCGACTGCTGGACCACGTGCAGAAGACTGAGTCTTTCCGTCTGGACAATGTCGAATGGCTGGTACTGGATGAGGCTGACAGGCTCCTGGATATGGGCTACGAGCAGGAGGTGGCTAGGTGCGTGGGTTCTCTAAGTGTGACTTTTAACAATGGGCTTACCTCGATATTTGTATGGAGATATGAAACAACTCTTGCACAACTGCACGAAAACTTGTGTTACTGTTGGAGTATAGGATATGCGAGAAAGGGTAAAATGTTCTTTTCAATTTTTATACCAAAACATATTTTTGGCCAAAAGAAATCAAACAATTCTCCAATCGAAATATATGAGTTTAATTTTAATTACATGGCGATATCAACAGTTCTTGAATATCAGTCTTACGCATGACAGCATTAGATGATACCTTTTTTAAATGAAGAGAGGTGACCTGGCGGTCTAGGGGTAAGGTGTCAGACTTCTATGCTGGCGGCCGGGGTTCAATCCTCGGTCCCGGCAAAGATTTATCTGATTNGGTCTAGGGGTAAGGTGTCAGACTTCTATGCTGGCGGCCGGGGTTCAATCCTCGGTCCCGGCAAAGATTTATCTGATTACCAAACCCTTCCTTCACCTCTGACAAGACATCTTGTGAATGTGAGGAATGCCAGGCCTCCACCGTGGTTCGGATTCCACGTTAAACTGTAGGTCCTCCATTTCATCTCACAATCACCCTACCATTACACATTAGCGTAAGTGCGTATAACCTGAACGGGTAGTAAGACGCGGTGCTAATAATAATAATAATTAAATGAAAGGAAAAAGTTGTCATTAAATTTCACTACATTCTTGCTAGATATTCAAGAACTATTGAGGTCACAATATGAAGACATTAAAATTAAACTCTTATGTTTTCACTGGAGAAATATTTGATTTCTTTTCATAAAAGTAAGTTTTGCTATTAAAACTGCATAGTCACTGCCCCTACTTGTGTTCGCTACACTCCCACCTTAACAACTCTGAACCAGTGGGAAATTTATGTTTTAATGTTTCGCTGGAGATTTCTTTAACATAAATTCTGAATATTAGTCCATCTCTTCTTCATTAACCTCACTAGTTTAGAATATACCATATTTGTAAAATTTGCCTTGGTAGGAATTTGATATCAGGACCTTTGGTTAAATGCTCCATTGCCTTTCCAACCGAACTATCTGGAAACACAAACATATTCATTGGATTGTGAGGGTTAAAAATGGCAGAGCAAGCTTTCAGTTTGGACAAGTTCCTATATCTGTTGGTAGAGCAGTGGTGCATTGAGTCAAAGATCTGGGGTTCTTATAGCTGCTTAAGAACATTCCTTAAATATTTAAAATTATTCTCACCCATACTAACACTTCACTTAAGATTGCTAGCTGAAATATATATTTTGGGTGATCTTAAATGTTTATAAACATAGTCATGTTTTTAAAATAAGCTTTAAGGTAAGTTTGGTGAATAGTTGTCAATTATAAAGAATCAAGAAGCCTTTGAATATCTGATGATTTATTAATGTCTAATTTAAATTCATTTAAACATATCCAGAAAAAGAAATGAAGAAGCAATTCTACTTATATTAACTTTTATAATGTTTTGTTAGAGGTTTATACATTTTTTTTTGCGATTAAAATTTTACTATACCAACATTTATAAAATATTAAATACATTAATTTTAGTAATACCAATTTTTTTTTTACTAGTTTTGTCTCGGCACTTGACAACCAACATAATTCTAAACAACAACCTTCACTTAAGGACCATTCAGAGTATGAAACAGACCCTGAAAGTGATCCCAAGCCCCTGGTCACAACGAGCAGGTCTCGTCAAACACTGCTTCTCTCGGCGACTCTCACAAGCGCTGTGGAGCGACTCGCCGGTCTGACCCTAAAAGATCCCGTGTTTGTGGATGCGGCTGTGGACGAAGATTATTCAGAGAAAAAGTCCAACACTCAGATTCCCACCGCCGAGCCTTCACTGGTCATTCCGGAAAGCCTCAGCCAATTTTATGTCCTGACACCAGCTAAACTGAGACTCGTCACTTTGGCAACATTTATCATTTGGAAGTGTCAGGTGAGATTTTACACTATATGGTTTTGTATGTTTCGATTGTAGCTGTGTCTGAATATCTGATCCCATTCTCTAAATGTTAGTTAGAACTTTTGATTAATATTATTTGTTCAGGGTGTCTACCATCTGGGAAAATCAGGGAAAACGGGAATTAGCCGGGAATTTGAAGTGATCGGGAAAGAACGGGAATAAGTCGGTAATTTGGTAAATCACAACCAAAATCCGGGAAAATGATATTTTACTCAAAATATGAAATACAATAATCAGTAAATTATAATATAATTTTTTTGTTTGTAGCTGTGTAATATATTTTTAATTCCTAGTAAACAATTTTAATTCAAATTTTAAAACTTATTATTATTATTATTATTAAAAAAAAGATTAATAGAAAAACGAGGGTGGAGGGAGGGGGGCGGCGAGTTAGAAGGATGTGACATACTTTTTTAGTCGGGAATTTTAGGAAATGATCAGTGGAAATCAGGGAAACGGTCGGGGATTTCATTGGTCAAGTTTAGTAGACACCATGTTGTTATTTCTCATGATTAAACACCTGACTAGGCTTTTTTTTCATACTGTGTCTTACTACGGTACTGGTGTATTTACATATTTATACTGATAGTGTAGAGATAAGGAAGGTAGAATTTAAATGAACTCTACCTGTATTCACGCTAAAAGCGGGGAAGGGGGTGTGGTTAGGAGGGAAGGAAAACTTTTTAAAAGTTATACACCTCATTACACATGTCTGCGATTAAAATGAGTTGTTCACATAACAATATGTGCAGGTAGCCGAGCATAAATATTGTATACTTGACCATCTGGCTACGATCTAAATTTTAATCCACATCAATGATCACATAGTCTAATATGTCCCTCTGTCTCTCTCGTGTTAGACTGGAGTGCTAGTGAGGGGGACATTTGAGCTTCAAATCTCGGTTAGGTATAATGAGGGTGGGTTTTATTAAATGGCTTATTATATTCCTTCCGTGTAAATGTGGCTACATTTTCTCTAAAAAATTACCTTCCTCATCCTTATCCCATTGGTGTTATTATGTGTTTAATCTGAACAACTGCTAAGAAACTGAAAAATAAATAAAGTTTTGTGGCCTTAACTATTTAAAATGTCACTTTATTCTTAGCAAGTAGTAATTGTATTTAAAAAAAATCTATTTGCATAATATTTGAATTACTATCAATTACTTACCTACAACTTAATAATTTGTGAACTTTCTTGGGAAAGTTATAAAAAAAATTCTTTAAATAAGCTTTTTTTAAAAATAGGAATAAAATTACATTAGTGTGAATTGAATAGTGCCTATTATTTTTGAATATTTGACTTTTGTTTACAGTTTACTGTTGAACGTAAAATGTTAATATTCTGCGCCACACAAGACATGGTAGACTTTCATACAGAACTATTATCATCAATCCTAGGAGCGTCAAATAAACGAGTAGATAATTATGTAGATGATGATAGTGATGAAGATGAAGATGACTCTCTTGTTGATGTTGAGTTCTTTAAGCTCCATGGAAATATGACTCAAAAGGTAAGAAAAGTTTGTGTTTATTCTCACTCTGAAATGTTAGGTTTAGGTTTGTCACTTTAATTTACACTGAAAGTTATAGATTATCTTGCATTGATACTCTTTGCCTTGGATTGTAAGATAGGGCCATAGTGAAATCTGTCAAGGTTAGACTGTTACCTTTCAGGATATACCAACTGTTCATAATTGCATATTTGTTTGAACTTTCAACATTTTTTAAAATTTCTGTCATCGAATAAATTTATTTAATTCATTTGAAGTATTTAACATACACTTTTTGAACTGACTGATTATATCAGCACACAACTTATAAACTAAAATTTAGAGCAGACTCAACATCCAATCTCTTGGCCGTTAATTCATCACTGCGAAAGAGGAAACCCACATTTCACCAATGATAAAGTTTTCACCTGTGCCAGGAATCAAATGTAGGACCTTTATCTTTATCGACAGAAACGCTACTGACTGAACTGGACCATTGGATAAAAACATCACACTTGAATTTTCAAATGTCACAAGAAATTTTAAAATAACATCAAAAAAATACTAATTAGTTAAAGGTGGTCACTAAATGATGATATTTTCTTTAACTACATCATAGCTGTTTACACTTAGTTAGAGTAGGACCGTAGAAGGTTAATTTATGGGAAATTTACCCACATTTGTTTACAGGGAGGGTAATAACTATTAAGGAAAAAATAGCCCCAATTGGGATGTGAACCCTGACATCCTCATCAGTATCAAACCAGACAAGCGGAGCTTAACGTTTATTCTTTATGTGTACCATATTAAGTGGGTTGTATATTCTATAATAAGCTTTACTGACTGTAGTGTTCTTCCTGTCTAATGTACTTATGATTTGAATAAATTACTTAGGCCTACTGGAATATATTACTGACTGGGGTATAATAGGTAATGTAGGATAATACTGACTGAAATAAACTACTAACTGGAATATAATACTAACAGAAATAAACTACTGACTAAGTATAATACTGACTGAAATAAACTAATGACTGGAGTATAATACTGACTAAAAAAACTAGTGACTGGAGTATAATACTAACTGAAATAAACTACTGACTGGAGAATAATACTGACGGAAATAAACTACTGACTGGAGTATAATACTGATTAAAGTACACTACTGACTGAAGTATAATACTGACTGAAATGAACTACTGACTGAAGTATAATACTGACTTAAATGAACTACTGACTGAAGTATAATACTGACTGAAATGAACTGCTGATTGGCGTATAATACTGACCGAAATAAACTACTAACTGGAGTTAAATACTGACTAAAATAAACTACTGACTGCAGTAAATACTCTTAGAAATGAACTACTTACTGGAGTACAATACTGACTGGCAAATACTTTCTCATTCCCATGGATCAGTTTCAACTGTGTCAACTTCTAAAACGATATATCTTTCTTTCTTTCTGATTAAATATTATTGAAAAATGATTTCTAGACACGAGGATAAACCCATTACCTTTGGTTTAGCACATCATTGCTCTACCACTGAATGTACTTTACGCTACACCAGAGTACCCATGTTAGATTCTTGTTTCTAGGTGTCATTCCTTTATTTAAGTTTGTTGAAAGACATATCCAAACTTAATTTCTACCTTCAAAAAAATTTCTTTTTCTAACCAAGCTGCAGACAAAACAAATTATTGTGTTTTAAATAGTCTTAAATCTGGTGCTACGATTGTGTTTGTGGTGTTGTCTTTTCAAGTCATGTGCTAAATTAAACTCTGAGGCTTTTTGCTTCTTCACTTGTACACCCTGAACCAGATTTTGAATTTAGGCCGAGAGGACTGAGCATAGCTATTTTCCACAATATGGCCTTACATAATATTTTTATCCTATAAAATATTTCAGAACTGTTTAGCTGTGCTTTATTTGCGAACCTTTATCATCACGCTTTTAATTTGTTTATTTTTGAAGAAAGAAACAAATAGGATGCATTTTGGAAAATTGACTTTCATCATCATTTATTGTTATTATTTTCCATCGCCTTAATGTTTTGCAGTTTAATAAAAACTGAAATTTGACAGTAAAAATGACACAAACCTGAAATCATTTAAAATTAGAGCTAACCTAGATTAGTAAAGGGCTGAAGAATATTAAAGTAAGAGTATGAATATATGTTTG
The DNA here is from genome assembly GCA_902151425.1 of Timema shepardi. Lineage (NCBI taxonomy): Eukaryota > Metazoa > Arthropoda > Insecta > Phasmatodea > Timematidae > Timema > Timema shepardi. The sequence goes on along the minus strand of CABFVX010000242.1, from coordinate 342,248 downwards.
TTAATTTTAGTTATTCTCTAATAAAACTATATACAAATGGCTTAATTTCTTTTGATTAATGTTTTTGAATGGTTGCTCATTGCACAGAAAAATGATAGTTGAAATTTTTTGGTGGGATAGAGGCTCTATCCTAAATTACTCCTTTCCTTTTAGACTAGTGAATATTAAATATTCTATGATACTCTTTTACTTTCCCTCAACCTCCTGGAGAGAGAAGTATTGTGATCATCAACAAATTTCATTACCCCATGAAACCGAAAAAGTGGTTTTCTTGATGTTGTTTGTCTTTACCTCGGCCTAGAACCGAAACCATTTTACTGGTCGGGCTAAAACTAGCTATCTAGGATTTTCATCAGGTAACCCAGATGAATTTTTGTCGTTAGATATCTAATCCTAAAATTAAGGGTAACTACTTTTGGACTTAACGAGAAAAAATAGATTTTACCGAAATTGGCTATAATGATTTTCATTAAATTGGTATCTAGGCACTTTTTACGTCTAATTTAAAAAAAAAAAAATACTTAAAAGGTATTTTATGAAAGCAGAAATCTCCGATTGTTGAAATTCAAAACAACTTATCACTGCAAAGTGTAAAGGTAAGACAACAGAAGCTAGAAAGATACTATAAGTAGAATAGCACCAGCAGTGGCGCGACTAAAAATTTACTTTTGAGGGATATTGGGAGACATACAATCAAGGTTGTACCTAGAATTAAATTCTGTATGACAGAGGGGAGGGGAGGAGGTGGTTACCAAAAGCAAAATAAAGGGATTTTCAAAGAGGTTTGCCTTCCAACCTAAAGGAGAGTCCGAAGTATCTCTCTCTCTCTCTCTCTCTCCAGTAAAAAGTAATACATTTTGATACATCTAGAGGCTGGGTCGTTCCTTAGGAAAATCTTGGAATTTAGAGGCCCTTGGAACCTATTTAAAGTGGTCTTCGCTTAGCAAACCTTTTAAAATTAGATGCCTCCAGAATATATTTGGAGTAGTCGCCGCTTGACAAATTTTTGAAAACTAGGTGCCTCTTGAAGCTATTTGAAGTGGTCTTTGATTGGAAGATTGTTGAAGCTAGTTGCCAATTATACGAAAAAATGTGGATTAAATCTATTCATCACATCTTCAGTGCTCGAGTTTATAGTCCAACTTGATGTAATTGCATTTTTTTAACCATATTTAATTCATTGGAAGATAGCTTTGGTAAGACACATAATAATATTCACACCTATTTAAAATAAAATGTTCATTATTTTAGGAACGAACAGACGTCTTCAAGACATTCAGAAGTGCAGACTCGGGTGTATTGCTGTGCACAGTAAGTCAAAAACACTTATTTATATAGGATATACTAATGTTATCCAATGGTGTGTTTTGATAAATGTATTTGACAGGCACATACTCCATAGTGTGAGTACACGAGCCAACTATACTGACTAACCACCATCTTTAATGATGATAGTACCAACATTTGCGGATAGAGGGTGTCTTGTGGTCTGCACAACAAGCCTTGTGACCGTTTATCTCAATTTTCTAAACCGGATCTGCTAATTATTATTATTATTATTATTATTATTATTATTATTAGCACCGCGTTTTACTACCCGTTTGGGTTATACACACTTACGCTAATGTGTAATGGTAAGGTGATTGTGAAATGAAATGAAGGACCTACAGTTTAACGTGGGATCCGAACCATGGTGGAGGCCTGGCATTCCACACATTCACAAGTTTTGATTAATACACGTCTTTTCAGAGGTGAAGGAAGGGTTTGTCAATCAGATAAATATGTGCCGAGACCGAGGATTGAACCCCGGACGCCCAGCACAGAAGTCTGACACCTTACCCCTAGACCGCCAGGTCACCTTACTTATTTATTCTAGTAGCTCCTCATTTAACCTTCCGAGGCTGATTTTGACCCTGTTTCTGACCCACTGCTTCACAGATAAATTTAGGAAATGCTGGAGATCGAACCTAGGACCTCTGCCCTATTTGTGGTTAGAAATTTTGACCACTAGACTACAGAGGTGGTCTAAGGCACATACACTATTATATTAATATTGCTATCGTATGGTCTTACACACATTTCGATGTGTTTGCTGCTGTGTGACAGCCAGGACTTTAACCTTGAACTCCTAACTTAGTTGGCAGACATATTACCAACTGAGCTAAGGCTTGTAGACCACATGCACTAGGGTATGTTGCTTGTAAACACACATCTTATTTCCTAAATTTCCCCCCTTTTTTGCTTTATCATACAACTTTAAGAGAAAGTATTGTAATTGTGAAAAATGTTCACTCCAAGATTATGAGAAATCTTTACTTTTATAGGCCCTTGAAACAAAAAACAAATTTTCAATTATGTCTATCTCTCTTTCCCTGGTATGCGTCCAAAACAGTTTGACTAATTTTATTAAAACTTAATATTTAGAAGTTAAACCTTTTTTTGAGTTTGACCCTAAACCTCAATTTAAGGGTAGTTTACTGTGGAGGGATATTTGAAAATTTGAAATTTTTTGAAAATAGCTTAAATGATTTTGTTTAAAATTGTTATTTAGGGAGTGTTTGACATGACATACAAAACTGTATAAATAGGCCTACTTGTTTTTCGAGGGGAAATTGGTTTAATGGTGGCTTAATGAAAAATTCTTAAAATATAATTAGAATATTCTAATACTGGCTCTTGGTGTATGGACTTAATTTGGTTATCTATTCTGTTTTTTACATGATAAATAATTATATACATCTTTTGAATTATATTATATCTCACTTTTGAGAAAGTTTCTTGAAAATGGCTTCAATATTATTTGGTTCAAAATACATAATTTGAGACTAATTTGCATAATACATAATAATGTGTGTCAATTCTTTAAAATTAAATTAATTTATGTGTAGTTTACTCAGGGCAAATCTTAGAAAATTCTAAATATTTTGAAAATGAGTTTTAAGAGTCGGTTCAAAATGGGTACATGGAAATTGATTTTCACACTAAAAGGGAATAGTTTCTTATTTTTACAAAAATAAATAGTTTGAGCAATTTTGTTTAAAATTTCTGAATGAAAAGTATTTATTATGATTAAAAATATGACGGGATTTTTTTTTTCTGTGGAAAACTGTGCTAGATTATTGAAAATAGCTTTTTTGAAAATTTTGCCCTAAACTATATGAAAAGGTTTGTATGATAGTGACATATCATTAATTTTATTTATTTATTGCTATTATTGTTTTAGGATTTGCTTTCCTTTTCTCTTTTTATATTTTGTAAAAAAGTCTTTTGCTACATGTAAACTTGGGAGTTGCCTCCCAGTTGCTGAGTTATAAGCAAAGGGTTTCACTTTAAAGTAAAGGTGTGAGAGACATTGTGCACACTGTGCAGTGCACCATTCCATCTATTTACTTTGAGTAACACAAACTAACACCACTTCTTAGTGTTTACTGTTTAGGGATAATTAATTCTCTGTATTGCATAGCATATTTTTTTATGAATAACATTAAAATAGAAATAAATGTATATCATAGCTAATACCTGTTAAAATAAAATATTTGTTTAAGATTTTAACCAACCAGAAGTAATGACATGACAAGATCTCCCACAGCACTTAGCTTTATTCTCCCCCATATGCTTTCTTAATAAAGTTTTACTACATACATATACACAAATACCTAATAAAGCCATTCTTTTACGGGGTAGGAAAGAAACTGTGCATATAGTTAAAAAAAACAGCTTTTATTTATTTGAGATATATAACATGCACTTTCTGAACCTACTGATTATATTAACCCATGATCACTTCTATGAGCAAGAGGGAAAGAAGAGGTGACCGGCTGGTCTAGGGGTAAGACTTCTGTGCTGCGGGTCCGGGGTTCAATCCTCGGTCCCGGCACAAATTTATCTGATTGCCCAAACTTTTCTTCACCTCTGACAAGACGTGTACTAATCACAACTTGTGAATGTGTGGAATGCCAGGCCTCCGTCCGTGGTTCGGATTCCACGTTAAACTGTAGGTCCTTCATTTCATCTCACAATCACCCTACCATTACACATTAGTGTAAAGTGCGTATAACCCGAACGGGTAGTAAGACGCGGTAATAATAATAATAATAATAATAATAATAATAACAATAATAAGAGTAAGAGTGAAAGAGCCTACCAATTTTGCAGGGAAAGCTATTTTCACATAACTCCCAGCATTCTTTTACATGTCACATTCGACATGGGACCAGCGGCTTTACTTCCTTTATGAAGGAAGTTATGCTACAGATTTTTATACTTAATAAAAATCTTTCAACCACAGCTGGGGTTAAACCCAGGAACATCAGATACTTAGGCAAGCACTTTACCCCAAGACCATACGATCGTCATCTGTGATGGTTTGGTTGAAAAAAAAATTAAAGAAATCTCTATACTTGTCATATATTCCACTTTGTCATTTGGAGGAATTGCTTAGTTTTAAAATGATAACATGACTTATAACTATTTATGCTTTCTAGAGGATTACTCCTTAAATAGCTTTTAATCTGTCGTTATATAAATGGTATATTCATCGGATCAACATCAACAACAAAAAAACAACATAACAAGTAATTTTGTATGGAAATTCATTAAATGGTTTGATGGTGAAATAAACGAGCTGTTGTGTGAGATGCATGACGAACAGTCTCTCTTCACGAGGCAGCTGTTGCTCTTGAAAGGTAATTTCCTCGGTGTTTGCACAGCAGCATCCCATTCTCATCTAGACAAGCGTGTCTGTTGGACTTGGTCCCATTCATACCACTCCCAGTACTGCCAACCCAACAACACCACAGGTGACACCGACTGTGTAATCATCACTGACAAGGTGGTACTCTAGATGGCCTTGAAGGTGCAACACTGTATTCTGCTTTTAATGGACATTTTGATACTCTCTCATGCTAAAGAGCGGTGGTCGACAACCAACGGCTCGCGGACCGGATCCTGTCCGTCGTCTAACTGGCCCAAACTAGATTTCTGTTCATAAAATAATAGTTATTTACTATATGAGAAATATAAAGTCGGCATTTTTTGTTTGACCGCCATTTTGTTTTTAACCCCGTAGCCTGTGAAACCTAAAAAGTTGCCGATCCCTGCTAAAGAGCATAAGCAACACATTTTGCTCCTGCAGTGAGGTCAAATACCACAGAGTTTGGTGTAGCAGTTCGCACTCCTGGCTGATCTGGGTGTTCACAACTTGACTTATTTCAAATATTGACCAGGATTTTATTATACCTTCCTTGAGGTTTTCTTGTTCTCTCATCGGGAAAATGTTTGTACATTTTTTATTAACTGACCTCATATGTACTTTCTTTGACTAAGATTTTAATAACAGCTTTATTATAACAAGGGAAATGGATTTAATTGTCTGTTGTCTTTGCAAAAAGGATGAGTCTACTGACCAGGGTTGTTGACCTAAATTTTTGTGATGAATTAAAAAACATGGCTATTATATTTGTTAATTACGATTATAGTCACATTTAAATATCATATTCTTCAAATTGAAAAATGACATCTGTACACAAGAATTGAACCCAACCCTTTGGCTTAGTATGACAATACTCTAACCTTTAGAACATTAGCGTACTAAGCCAAAGGTCCCAGGTTCAATTCCTATGTACTGGTGTCATTTTTCATATTTTAAAGAATACTAAATTTATGTGTTGCAAGTGCAAGGAATTATTTTTGTGTTACCTACACATTTTTACTTGTTAAGTTAGATCATTGAGATGTGACATATATTCAGATTTGAGAGGCTGAGCTTCATTTCACGCCTGATAAACCGAAGAGGACTGATTCATAATGTAGTTTCCCCTCCTCTCTCCATTCAAGTTAAAATTTATTTTACTGATCCTCTTCACATATGTTGACTAATTTCCGGCTTTGATAGCTATTACTGGCACTAGATCCCTAGGGATACCCGAATTTGCTTGAAGGGAGTATAGGGAACTATTTAGTAAAATATCCCCTTAGTACGCCTGACCAGAATTTGAACCCTAACCTCTCCATTACAGGCAAACCAGGTTGTATGAACTTGAAATTTAGTCCGCATGCTTATTGAAGGAGTTTAGAAACTCTTACTTTCTTTAGTATTGAATGTCATTATAATAATATCTAACAGCAGAATTATTAAGAGCCCATTTAAAGGCTGGTTCAGCTATTATCTAACCATGCATACAAAAAAATCATATTAAATTGTGTTTCTTTGTGTTCTTCATTTGAAACCTCCAATTTGAGTTAAGTAAAACAGTTTATTAGTAGTAGATTAGACTAATTATTTTTCAATTTTGTTTTAATTTGTTTTCATTTCTTTCTAAACTATTATAAATTGATCACTGGTCTGAATTATACGGTTTTATAATTATATTATATACCCAGACAGTTCAGAACTGGCATATAGCTCATGTTATTCCCAACAAGTGGTGCTACATTATTTTTACCTTCATATTTCAAATTATTGCTTTTAAAATATATTTAAAAGTTTACTAAATTAAATATATAAAATAACTAAAACAAAACCTGTTTTGGTGACTGCATAGTCTAATGTGCGACTCTCACATTATAATAATGGGGAAATCGAGGTTCGAATCTTGGTTGGGTGTATTGAGAGTGGTTTTCCTATTTTCCTCCATGTAAATGCGGGTACACATTTTCAAAAAATAACCTTCCCATTAAAACCATTTAGCGTAATTAGTAAAACCTAAGGGTATATCTCGGACGGGTAGTAACGCACAGTGCTAAAATAAAAATAAAATAAGAAATATATATTTTTAGTGAAGTATAATTTTATTTTTTCAAGACTAATACATCCAAATTAATCTTATTCTAACAATTATTAATTAAAAAAATTACAATATAGTTATTTAAATAACCAAATAAAAAATATAATCCATGATAAATTAAGTAAAAAATAATTCACATTTATGCTCTGAAGGCACACTTTAATTCTGTTAAAGTAATGACGAAAAGAAAAAATAGTGTGAAGTTGTTAATCTTAAATTTCTCCTTGTATAACTTAATGAATATTATTAATCAAAATTCTACAATTATAGTTTCTTAGTTAATATGTATTCATTTTCATAGCAGAAGACTGATTTCAAATAGATAGAAAAGGTGTGTTACACTATTTTATTTTGTAATAACATAATTTATTGGGAAAACAATGTTTGACCAGCTTTTTGAGAACTGTTCAACTGTTAAATTAGATGCACGACCACGCTCGAAGCAGAAAATGTGTCAAAGTAATGTTTTCTTCGCTTCACAACAGAGAAGTAGGGATCAGTTTTGTAGCTATTTCATTTTAATCATCATCATCATCATAATGAACAATTTTCTGTCACTGGCCTCTCCATTTTGTTCTGTCCTCCCACCATCTTTCTTCCTCCACGCTGGCCCCCACTTCTCCTCTCCACACTCGTCTGCACTCCCTTTATCCACCTGTCTCTGGGTCTTCCTCTTGGTCTCCTGATCGCCACTCCAATTTCTGTCATCCTCCTTGGAATCCTCCCCTCTTTCATGCTCAATCTCACCTTCTTTATCCTCTCCTGCGAGGTTCCTCTTCACTCTCTCTCTATCTCTATTACATTCATCACCCTGTCCATCCTTGTCACTCCTAGCCTGTATCCTGCTCTTATCCCTTTCCTTCATCAAACAGGTTTCTGATGCACTCTACAATATTGGGACATAGTACGCCCTGTACATAACTCCTTTGCACTTCTGCGGCAAATATCTATGTCAAACCAGACTTATGACGCTTTTGTGAAAGGCCTCCGCTTGCCTCCTTCTCTCCCCAATATTTCTCTCGTTGCCCCCTCTTTCCTCTACCACACATCCCATTTTAATTTTAGCATAACTATTTTCAAAATTTGGTTGTATGTTTGAAAATAGAGTAAAAGATTTTCACTAGTCTCAATTACACTTTTCTGAATTATAATACAGAAAACCGCATCATGATGGCGACGTCTGTTTCGAGTTGTATTATTCACCTAATCAGCGTGCTATCTGCGGGGTGAGACGGGCTCTTAAATTAGGGCCGAGAGAGTTGTGGATGTGTAGGTTAGCCAGGGGTCTGTACAGGTTGCTCACCTACGGTTATTTATCCACAGGTAGAGCCCGGGGGCTGGCGCCTGGCCGGGAAGTCGCAGACCCGCCACTTGATATTCCGCCCCAACTTCACCCCCCTCCACACCCTAAAAACAACCCCCTCCGCCCCACAATCAACGGTCCACAGTCCCAAACAACACACGCGGCGCATGAGACGACGTTAATTCCACGCACTCGTGAGATTTACAACGACCCGACCAGCTTCTATGGTCGCATGGTCTAACCCGCTACTCTTGCAGTATACTAGATTTCTGATGACGGGGAGATTGAGACTCGAATTTCGGTTGGGTGTACTAAGAGGGGGTTATTCCAAAATTATTTTCCCCTCACCCTCCACGCAAATGCGGGTACAATTACTCTAAATATATCCGTACTCATCTTTAAAGCCACTAGCGTAATTAGTACTTAAACGTATGACCAGAACGGGTAGTAAGACGTGGTGCTAAATAACTCTACCCGTTAACAGTGGGCATGCCTGGGCAAAGGCGTCAGGTCTCGTCTTGTCTGGTTTTGACGGTGACGAGGAATTTGGTGCTCGAATACCGACCCGGTGCTCTTGGGTGTTTTTTTCTTCTAAATAGCTTACCAATCTCCCTCCGCGCGAATGTGGGTACAATTCCTATAACTTTTACCCATCTCATTAGTGTGAATCTATGGCAAGCACGGATGAGTAGTAAGGCTCGTTTGGGGGAAAAATCATCACCGCTATGACTTTGTTCACTGTCCGATCCAGAGAACCTTGGTTTGAACCCAGGTGGTGTCAGTTGAATTCCTGTCTTGTATCTTAAGCTCTCCACTGGATCTAGTCGATGCTCCTCTCAATATAGCTATAGCCCAGTTTTACTATGAATAACCTTCTGGAAGGCTTTTTTTATCCTACCAGGATCCAAATACTTAGAAGGATTATCCTTTAAAAAAATAGCCGATCAAAAGGCTATTTTTAAGAAATTTGGGCTATACCCTCGCATTCCCATCACCCCCCCCCCCC
>CABFVX010000242.1:317862-330390 GCA_902151425.1 Timema shepardi | reverse complement strand
ACTTTAACTTAAATTGTTACAGTTCAAGCTTGATCTATTCATTTAAAAATGAAATCCATTCTTCTTGTTTTAATTTGCGCAAACAGTTCAATAATTTTCTTCTTGATCCCTGGATGACAATTGAGGAAATTTTTCTCCATTGAAAGTACTGCAAGCGCATTTAGTCTTTCTGTTAAATAAAAGAACCGAAAAAAAAAATGAATCAAATAGAATAGCTGGAAGCAGAATAATAATCTAATTCCACACTCTTCTACAGTTTATCACATTCAAGAATATGGTACACGGTTTTTAAGCACAACACACTCTGAGTAAAAAAAAACTTCCTTCCACCATCACGCCAGAGCCGGCACTGCGAGAGCAACAGTGCTCTCTCTACCTGGCAGTCCCGCCTTCCTCCCCTTACACGATCCGCCATTGCTGCTGTTATCACTCACTATCACCAAATCACCAAAATCGATGTACATCTTAAGTTTCCGTCTTCCGACTGACATGAATTGAATTCCGCACCATTGTGCAGACAAAACTGGTTTCCATTCGTAGGGTTCTAATTCCGATCTGTTCCGGTCCTATTCGATGTGGGGTAAGTTTCCTGGATAACTCAACGATACAGCATTGACGTTCTAAGCCAAAGTTCCCGGGTTCGATTCTCATGTTCAAGGGCAATCTTTTAACTAATTTAAATAAATAAAAGTTAATAAAGGTGTGTTTGAAGGGAATCGCGAGTTAGTTTCGTATTCATACAGTTATAAAAGAACCATTTTTTTTTACCAAAATAAATAAAATATATCTTTATTAGAACCGTTTAGTTTAATTTTCTCTACATACCAATTGTTTTTGAATACTTCTCATGGGTGTTGCAAAATGTAAAAAGGACTGTTCCTGTTATTCATGCTACGAATATGATACTTAAGTGGCTGAGGCCTAAATATAATTAACATCTTATCCCCTTCGGTGGCCACGTGGTCTGACGTGTTATTATCACAATATACTAGATTGCCGATGATGGGGAGATCCAGGTTCGAATACCTCTCGAGCGTACTCAGGGAGGTTATTCCAAAGTGGTTTTCCACTCTCCCTCCACGCAAATCTGGGTATACTTCCTCTATATATAGCCTTCTTAATCCCTAAAACCATTAGTGTGATGAGTATAAAAACGTATAACCCGAACGGGTAGTAAGACGTGGCGCTAAAAAAAACTCCATCTTCTAAGCTTTGTTAGTCATGTTCATTGTCAGATGTTTTAAAAAATGCCACTATGAAAAATATTCAAGAAATGTTAAGATTAATAAAAGCAGGTCCGAGGTTCAATCCTCGATCCCGGCACAGATTTATCAGTAGCCCTCGGGATTTCTCGCTCCACTAGTCACACCGCGAGATAGTATTGCGATGTTCCGCATCCGTTTGATTTACCGTTATTCCCCCCCTCCTCCTGCCCTCTTCGAAATGTCCTCCCCTCATCCCCTACGACCTACCCCAATCATTTCTTCACACAAATGATACTCAGTGGTAGGTAAAAGAGAGTTATACATTTATTAAGCAAAAACATGATAAACCTCAATGTGGGAGAGGGACAAAAACAATTAGTACAAAACTTGGACGTAGGCCAAGGACAAAGCACACCAAAACCCGCCAGAAGGGCGCTAATACAATAAAAAAGGGCTGGCGGCCCCATCGTTAGGTGCCCACAATGGCATCGTCCATAAATGCCGATATATCATAATTAAATTGGTCTCCTGTCTAAGTATGGTTTCAACCATGAAAAAACAAGAACAAATCCTTGCCTAAGACTAAGGCTGGGAGAACAAGACATGTAGCCACAAATATGGCTGTAAAGCCAATCCAGTTACCCCTGACTACATGCACAGCCTAACGGCCCTAAGGTTTACAAACCAACATTTTCGTAAAGTGGTACCAAAAGAATTTCCCAACCATATTAATGATAACCCCATACAAGAATTGTAGCCCCGTCTGGCTTGCGGTCCCTAAGTTAACTAACATAAATATAATTCTAGGTGATAACAATAAAATATCCCAACTTTAACAATAATATATGGGAAGTAGTTCCCATCTGCCTGTGGCTCCTAAGTTAACTAACATAAATCTAATTCAAAGTGATAACAATAAAATATCCCAACTTTAACAATAATAGTTCTGCATATGGAAAGTAGCTCCATCTGGCTCGCGGTCTCAAAGTCCTTTTATTTTATTGAATGGATGTAAATAGTATTATTTGTCCGGCCGGCAATACAGCGTGTCAAGCGACGGCCGAACTTTGAAGTGTTTAATTTCACACGAAAATAAGTTGGAAACTATTCACAAAATTTAGAAAAATATAGGGAAATACAAGGTAGGGTGGCAAATAACGTTACACAGTGATCAATTGGCTCATCGGAAACTGTTGACTAGTCTTTATCTTTTTTTTTGCTACAAAATTGGATTGTTGGGGGAAAGTGAAGACTCCAAATAAGGACTAAATTAGTTTTTCAAATTAAGATCCTTTTTTATAAAGAATTTGTTTTTTAAAGTCTTTTTCTAATTGTTAAAATTAATTACGTCTTGATTATAATGGATCGGAATGTCGATTTGTACCTGGTGCTACAGTTATATGGTTTGATGGATTTTATCCAAACTGAGATTTAAATGGTATTTGGTCATACCTAGAGGTCAGACCATAATTTATATTCTGGGGATAAAATTAATGGTATTTCTATGTGGATGAGTTTTGAATACGACTTAAAAAAATTGCTCTAAGCTGCTCAAATTGTGTATTTATAGTTTTTTTTCATATGCTTACAAATTAATCTATTTATTTTTATTAGTAAAATATATTTAATGGTAGTTTATCAATACCCATTTCAGTGGCTGATTGGTCTAAGGCGTTACTCTTGAATCGGATTGGCTTGAAGGTGACGAGGAGATCGGGGTTTGAATCCTGGTTGAGTCTAATAAGAGTTGTTTTTCTTAAATGGTTTCCCAATCTCTTTCCAAGCAAATGGGGGGTATAATTTCTCTAAAATGCTTCCTTCCTCATCTTTACCCCACTAGAGTAATTATTATAAATGTGTACAACCCGAACAACCTGTAAGACGCGATGACACTAAAGAGGTTTCCTGGTAACTAGTCAATTTTTGGATAGTTGGAATATGATAGTTATGAGAAATAATTTTAATTTACAAGTATGCAATAAAATTATCAGATGTCGTGAGTAACCCAATTACACATTACAGTCACTATAAACTCAATTGGTAAACAGCCAGAAATAAATAAGGGAAACATTCTTGGTGTAGCTCGACAGGCCGGTAGTGGACGAATACATCACTTGAATACAAAACTGACCCCGGCTACAGGGTGTAAAGGGTAAGGGATGTAAAGTAAATTCTTTGTGTGGGTAAATATTGATGGCAAGTACAAGGTATAACACATACATTTCTCTCTAAAGGTCGGACTCGATCCACTGTACGAGCTTGGTTGTGTCCAGCACTGCCCAGAGGGTAAGGGGGCCAAAGGGGTAGTTTTACCCAGGAACCGGCTTGTAGATTCCTTCAACCACCCAATCAATATTTCACAGAAACAAGTTTTCTGCAGACAAAACACACGCGCATATATAATACCATTTTTTAACAGTTTGTTTAAGGTGGTGAGCTTTGTAGATATAAAGATAATCTAGCCTACAACTGAAGGGAGCTTTTGTAACTTTTCCATGAAGATTTTTGTATTAGATTTTATTAACATAATATTTAAACAATAAACTATGTTAATTACTATATGTGAAAGGGGGCACCCAAAATTCCATTTCCCTAACAATCTGAATCCTCTGGATCGCCCTGTTCGTGTCACTGTGTTTTTAAGAAGTAAGATAAATACCAAAAAGATGGGGTGTAAAATTGTTGACTTCCTATTTAGGTGTGGGACAGTGGTTTTATAGATCTCAATCCATCTTGTGTTGTTTGACCTGGCTAGAAGCACGGACGTAGCCAAGCGTCAAAGATCCACGCTCATATTCACTTCCATCATACGCAAGCTTTGATACAGAATCACTATGGTTATAAACGGGCCTAGAGCCATAGTGATCAGAGCAACTGGATGCTAACCTAGAGCTATAGTGATCAGAGCAACTGGATGCTGACTTAGAGCTATAGTGATCAGAGCAACTGGATGTTAACCTAGAGCTATAGTGATCAGAGCAACTGGATGCTGACTTAGAGCTATAGGGGTCAGAGCAACTGGATGCTGACCTAGAGCTATAGTGATCAGAGCAACTGGATGTTAACCTAGAGCTATAGTGATCAGAGCAACTGGATGCTGACTTAGAGCTATAGGGGTCAGAGCAACTGGATGCTGACCTAGAGCGATAGTGATCAGAGCAACTGGATGTTAACCTAGAGCTATAGTGATCAGAGCAACTGGATGTTAACCTAGAGCTATAGTGATCAGAGCAACTGGATGTTAGTCTAGAGCTATAGTGGTCAGCGCATCTGGATGCTGACTTATAGGTCCCTGGATCGATTCCCGGCTAGTACCTGTGAAATTTTCTTAGATATGGAATAATTACTATGGTTGGTTGGTTATGTTTAAAATATTCGCTGGCTGCACACAGATTCATCTCTACTAGAGACGGCTATGCTCCACACCATCATATTCCCTATCACCATCTCCTTATCTGATCGGGACATGGGAAGAGCCTCCATGGAAAGAATGTTTGGTCAGTACATTCGGGCGTCTCCTGGGCAGCAGTATATTAGTACTGGCTAGTATTTCCACTAACTCGGCTACAGATTCATGCAGCCCAGACATTACATATTATTATTATTATTATTAGTAGTAGTAATTTTATTAGTATAACACTCATTGTTTGGGTATCGCCGAACATACATTCCCATGTGAGATTGGTTGAATTGGGATTGAGAGGGTGAGGACATATCACATTCTACACTTTTAACAAGCTCTGCTAACCATGCCAACATTCCACGTCACGCCACGGTTAATTCCACACAGTCAGTCAGTAAATAACAAAGTAACTTAATAAAAACTATGGCGCGAACCCGTAAGTGAGTTAGACCGACCGAGCGGCCACCACCATTAGTAGTGATAGTGCTAACATTCGCAGACTGTGGGTGTCAGGAGGTCAGTACAGCGAAGCCATTAATCTCAGTTTTCTGGACAAGAGATGATACTTGTTTATTAAATTAGCTCACCATCGGTTCTCAAGAGGACGAGTTTAACCATTCCAGGCACACTGCTTCACAGAAAAATTATGGAACTACTGATGATCTATCCCAGGACTTTTGGATATGTAGCCAGTATATCTGACTAGACCTCGGTGGTGATCTAACAATGTCACTAAAATAAATAATAATCATACAAGTAAACCAAATACAATGTAAGGAAAGGCATTATTCTGTTTACTGGCAACACATGTCTGCCATTATGATATTCTGTGTGTGATAGAAGATATCGAGTTGATAGAAGTTACGCGAGAATAATTACTGAAATTCTGCAAGGTACACACCATTTTTATATTAAAGATGTAGCACACATTATTCTCTGAAATAATACATTGTTAATGAGATAAGGATAGTCACAATAAGTTTTTTTAGTTTAAATTATACACTTGTGTTATTTGCATAAACACTACTAATTTATTATTTTAAAAGTAAAAACTCTATCCTTCTCAACATTATTTGTTGATAATCACGTGATTTTCTTGAGGGAATTATATTAGTAGATATAGTTCCTCTTAAGATTTGTTATTAATGAATGAATTAAATTGGGAATTGTCTCTAAGAGAAAATTAACTTACAATTTCAAAGGAAAATGTAAGTCTCCGGTGCTAAAACACAAAACTATAAATAATTTACCTAAGAAACACTTTATGGGTAGTCAATACTTATGGTGAAGCAATTATTTAAATATTTATTATGGTAGTTTTAGTAATATGGCTCGAGTATGAATATTAAACATTAAAAGGTATCCTGGACAGGGATTATATTACAGAAAATCTGTCCCTGCTTTAACTGATCAGTTTAAATAATGACAGGTTTTCCGAACATACCTAAAGGAACACACGGAGAAGCACTGTAGAGTTAAAACAAAGGTATATAGTTTTTATCCATGTCTATTAAAGTAGTATTAAAGAAAGGTATATAGTTTTTATCTGTGTCTATTAAAGTAGTATTAAAGAAATCTATATAGTTTTTATCTGTGTCTATTAAAGTAGTATTAAAGAAAGGTATATAGTTTTTATCCATGTCTATTAAAGTAGTATTAAAGAAAGGTATATAGTTTTTATCTGTGTCTTAAAGTAATACTAAACAAATGTAATTGTTTCTTGTACAGGGCAGGAAGTGTCCATGTCGGACTTCAAACAAGGCGGGGGCGATGGTGGCACAAGCCTTATCAGGCCCAATTAAAACATCTTTTTATCTCCAAAATTTAGAAAAAAGTCAAATGAAAGCTGATTTGGACCAAATAAATGCGTATGATCAATATTTTGAAAAGGGGGTGGGAAAAATTTCATTAGCTATGGTACCATTTATTTTTGGAATTAGGCCTAAATTAAACAAAAATACAAAATCCCTCCCCAAACATCCCAGGAAAAAGAGGATTAGAAGAAGAAAAATTGTGAAGTCTGAGTACGAAGAATCAATACCCAGAGACGAGTATATTGACTGGTGGTTCGAAAAGAATGAGAGATAAATGCTCCACTGGTATTATTTCCAAATTATATGTTACCACCCCGAAAGTTCTCAACGTATAAAAGGTACACTCTTTATAGAAATGGTTTAGAAGAAATTTGTGCAATATTGAAGCATTCGGAATTAAAATTAATGAAAACTTTGGAAAAAGAGAGTGAGAGGGAATTTATAGTTGATCGGGAGAAATGTTTGTTTACCAGATTTGAAACTGATGATAAACATTTTGATGAGTGTATTTCTAAAGAAGAATTCATGGAGTGGTGGATGGACACAAGTTGTTTCGAAGTGGGGCCATATTTTGTTTGGTTAGAAGAGAGGCCAGAACCTCCTTGGCATAAAAAAATATATATTCGTTTCGTCAGGTGGTTCATTCGTTTCTTAAGATTCTTAAATTTCGCAACTAGATTACCAATTTGGCAAAAGATTCAAAACATTTTTAAAAATTAATGTTTGAATACTAAATGTAATAAGTATAAAACAAAAAAATTATAGCGTATTTTTCTTTAACCAAATTTAAAGTTAAAGCCAGAATTAACATAACTTACCATATTTATTTTAAATAATGATATGACATTATTCAATTTTTTTAAAATACTTTAAAAATGATTAATTATGTTTAAATAACTATTTAAGCTCACTTATGAAATTTTCCTTTGAAATTATTACACATTTTTAATGCCAAAATTTGGATTTATGAATTTTGTCATTTTACTATTCTTTGAACTAAACTTTTATAATTTGTTGACTTTATTTATGTACTCATTTGTAATTATAATTTTTTTTAACAATGTGTGAACTTTATCTTCATGAGCACTTGTGATCTTATCTTCTTTATTAATCCGTGACTCTATTAATTTTTACCAATTTGTGAAATTATCTCATTATACACAATGTGATCTTAATTCATCTGTTCATAATAATTATTATACTAATTTGTAAACTGAATTACTTTGTTCATGTGTAATTTTATGTACTTTACTCAGGTATTTGTGAGCATAATCATTTTACTTTCTTGTGAGTTTAATAATTTTATTCATTTCTGAGCTTATACACTTTATTGGTTTGAAATCTTTGTCGCCAAATCAAATGTGAATTTTTGTAAAATATACATTTATAATTGTAAAATATCCGATCTACACATAAAAAATGTTCTACTATTAATTATTTGTAAATAAAGTGTTGATTTTTATTTTAACCTTTAGTGAAGATATTTTTTTAACATAATTGCTATGCATATTATTTTTTAACTCTGGAAAATATTAAATCTATTTTAAAATTTGGAAATCCTTCTGTGCTGGGAGGTCCGGTGTTCAATCCTCGGTCTCGGCACAGGTTTATCTGGTTACCAAACCATTCCTTCACCTCTGACAAGACGTATATTAATCACAACTTGTGAATGTGGGGAATGCCAGGCCTCCACCGTGGTTCGGATCCCACGTTAAACTGTAGGTCCTCCATTTCATCTCACAATCACCCTACCATTACACATTAGCGTAAGCGCGTATAACCCGGATGGTTAGTAAGACGTGCTGCTAATAATAATAATAAAAGCAGAAAATTAAACTAAACGCATGTATCGAAGTTTTTCTTATTTGTGTCAAAAAATATTTTGTTTTAAAAACTCCCGTTCCTTTCCACCCCACCTTTAAAATCTACGGATTTATAAAGTTCTCTCAATATTTGATCTCTGCAATGCCCTTCGGTAGCGATCGTTCAATACCCCGGAACGGTTGGTGGACGAATGCAAGGCCACACACCGCGGGGGACATTGACAAATGTTTTATTGAAACGTGTAAAGAAAGAATCGGATTGGTTTGGGAGGGCTAGAACGATGATGGAGGGAGGGTTAGGGAAAGGGAAGGGCATCAGTGACAGACGGAACGATCTGTCTGTCTCAAAAACATTCTGTGTTCTTTCTACACCCGAACCACCATGATATAAACATGCTGCTTGCAGTCACTGAAAAAAAAAAAGTTGAAAATATTTAAATGGAACTGCTAAAGAGTCCGTCAATCTTTCCCTACCCCCTTCCCCCATCCCTTACAAAACGTTCTTTTCCCCTCGGCTTTTTGTAAAATAAATGAGGAACATTTTAATTTGATACGAAAGTGGCCCAAGTACTTTTTTTTCGTACCGTGGACTTGTGGTTTTCTTACGCCAGGGAAAGGTTTAAATTGAAGTTAAATTGGGAGGGGTTTGGAATGTAAGGAATTTCCTTTCTTTTGATGCTTTGGTTGACAAGAGAAGGAATATAAAAAAAAAGGTTTTTTTTTACATTTATTTGCATCGATAAATTCTGTAAATTCTACCAATTCGAATGTAAAGTAGTATTCTGGTAGGGTTTTTTGTTGGAAATTTAAATATTTTTCTGTGTCAACAGTCATAAAATTTTACTTTTTTACTACTATTATTACATAGAATTTGATATTATCTATGAAGAGGGGCAATAATTGTAAATGAACTCACGTGTAGGCCATAAATATATGGATTTTAAAAATATATTTGAGGTACAAATGTGCACTTTCTGAACCGACTGGTTATATAAGCACATGACTTATAAATCAACTCAAATCTAGACAGTTAATTAATTAATCATTGTAAAAGGGGAAACGCACATTTTATCAACTGTACATTTTTCGGCCATGCTAGAAGTCGAACCCGGGAACTTTAACTCAGTAGACAGATTTGCTACCGACTGAGCTAAGACGTCAGACAATTTGGAAACTCTTTTTACTTTTTTATTAATTTCAATATCTGTAAAAAAATAAGTTTATATTTGAATAAAACCGAACCCGTAGGTCTAAGCATGCCTATATTCATTCTTATTTTTTCCAATCTCCATTTGAATTTTCTTTTATGTTTAGTACAGTGTTTTTCAACAGATGTTTTGCGATTGTTTAGGATAAGATCAAAGAGAAGCGAGGAAAAACAAATCGAGGAGTAAACATAAATATTTTTAAATCCACGGTCAAAATTATTCGCTATTTTAATGATGACATCTTTTTAAAAACACTTATGTTATGCCTTGCTTGTTTTATCGCCTTGTTCAGTGTGTTGCGTGTTGAAATTTGGGAAAACTGCTGGTTTATTGTCTTGATTACACTGAGCATCATTTCTGATGGAACTTGATGGTTTTACTTTTGGCAAATAGCGTTGTTGTTCTGTGGTTTTCATATGGTCACTCTTCACTTAAATATATAACACAGTTTGGAACGCTGATTCGTTTATGTTACCAGTAGCTACTTCTTACCCTTACCCTAGAACACTACCTTCATACAAACTTGAAAGAGAGGAGATTTGGGGCAACAGTTAACTGACAGAAAGAGCTAAGATAAAGATTTTCTCCATAAGACCTGCAGTTCCCTTAGAACCGGGGCCACAGACGAATAATATACACAGACACTCAATCTCCGGGTTAAAATGGTTGCGCTCCTTTTGGAAGCTTGAGTCCTTCACCACTAGGATCGCTGTGGTTATTCCCATCATCCATTACCCAGCAGTGACACTAGCGAGCCCCAGTGTTGAAGGACTCAAGCTGGCAAAAGGAGCGCAGCTAAACCCCCGTAAGGTTGAGAGTCTGTTTCTCATTTGTCTGTGGCCGGCGTGGGCAACCCTGTCGCCAATAGACACAAGTAGCTCACACAGTAAAAACAACAAAAATCCCCCATGCTGGCGTGTGTTGGTTGTGTCTTGATATTTCCTGCATATAATTGGAAGCATTCTTTGAAGGGCTAAGCTGTGTACTTGTCTGCCGTATATCTGTGTACTTGTCTGACTTATATCTGTGT
Source organism: Timema shepardi (assembly GCA_902151425.1). Taxonomy (NCBI): domain Eukaryota; kingdom Metazoa; phylum Arthropoda; class Insecta; order Phasmatodea; family Timematidae; genus Timema; species Timema shepardi. The sequence goes on along the minus strand of CABFVX010000242.1, from coordinate 319,907 downwards.
ACTTGTCTGACTTATATCTGTGTACTTGTCTGACTTATATCTGTGTACTTGTCTGACTTATATCTGTGTACTTGTCTGACTTATATCTGTGTACTTGTCTGACTTATATCTGTGTACTTGTCTGCCGTATATCTGTGTACTTGTCTGACTTATATCTGTGTACGTGTCTGCCTTATATCTGTGTACTTGTCTGCCTTAAATCTGTGTACTTGTCTGACTTATATCTGTGTAATTATCTGCCTTATATCTGTGTACTTGTCTGCCGTATATCTGTGTACTTGTCTGCCGTATATCTGTGTACTTGTCTGCCGTATATCTGTGTACTTTCTTATATCTGTGTACTTGTCTGACTTATATCTGTGTACTTGTCTGACTTATATCTGTGTACTTGTCTGACTTATATCTGTGTACTTATCTGCCTTAAATCTCAGCTGTGTACTTGTCTGCCTTAAATCTCAGCTGTGTACTTGTCTGCCTTAAATCTCAGCTGTTTACTTGTCTGCCGTATATCTGTGTACTTGTGAGCCTTATATCTGTGTACTTGTCTGCCTTATATTTGTGTACTTGTTTGACTTATATCTGTGTACTTGTTCGCCTTATATCTGTGTACTTGTCTGACTTATAGCTGTGTACGTGCCTGAATTATATCTGTGTACTTGTCTGACTTATATCTGTGTACTTTTCTGACTTATATCTGTGTACTTGTCTGCCTTATATTTGTGTACTTGTCTGACTTATATCTGTGTACTTGTCTGCCTTATATCTGTGTACTTGTCTGCCTTATATCTGTGTACTTGTCTGCCGTATATCTGTGTATTTGTCTGCCGTATATCTGTGTACTTGTATGACTTATATCTGTGTACTTGTCTGCCGTATATCTGTGTACTTGTCTGCCGTATATCTGTGTACTTGTCTGCCGTATATCTGTGTACTTGTATGACTTATAGCTGTGTACTTGTCTGACTTATATCTGTGCACTTGTCTGCCTTATATCTGTGTACTTGTCTGCCTTATATCTGTGTACTTGTCTGCCTTATAGCTGTGTACTTGTCTGCCTTATATCTGTGTACTTGTCTGACTTATATCTGTGTACTTGTCTGCCGTATATCTGTGTACCTGTCTGACCTATAGCTGTGTACTTGTCTGACTTATATCTGTGTACTTGTCTGCCTTATATTTGTGTACTTGTCTGCCGTATATCTGTGTACTTGTCTGACTTATAGCTGTGTACTTGTCTGACTTATATCTGTGTACTTGTCTGCCTTATATCTGTGTACTTGTCTGCCTTATATCTGTGTACTTGTCTGCATTATATCTGTGTACTTGTCTGCCGTATATCTGTGTACTTGTATGACTTATATCTGTGTACTTGTCTGCCGTATATCTGTGTACTTGTCTGACATATCTGTGACGAATGAGAGATGTTTCTGTCTGGGAATTAACGACAGCGGTTGTTGACTGGTAAATCCATTTAGCTTGAGTAGAATGGGACGACTGAATTGTGAGTGAGAACAATTCAGGAATTTTGTGGATGTAATTCATGAGGATACAGTTCAGACCTACAACTAGAATTTAGAGTGCTGCTTAATCTAAATGAATGGAAGAGACGTCTGGGTTTGCGATGATCTACGAATATAGCGATGCTTATTAACATATGGTTAAATAATAATAATAATAATAAAAATCACACGCCTTATCAAATCTATGATACAGTTAAAAAGGATGTAGGTGACCTGGTGGTCTAGGGGTAAGGTTTCAGACTTCTGTGTTGGGAATCCAGAGTTCAATCCTTGTTCCTGGCACAGATTTATCTGATTGCCAAACCCTTCCTTCACCTCTGACAAGACGTGTATTAATCACAACTTGTGAATGTGTGCAATGCCAGGCCTCCACCGTGGTTCGGATCCCACGTTAAACTGTAGGCCCTCCATTTCATCTCACAATCACCCTACCATTACACATTAGCGTAAGTGCGTATAACCCGAACGGGTAGTAAGACGCGGTGCTAATAATAATAAATTGAAGAAAGCACGTAAATTGAGGGA
>CABFVX010000242.1:276697-315005 GCA_902151425.1 Timema shepardi | reverse complement strand
GTCTTGTTAGAGGTGAAGGAAGGGTTTGGTAATCAGATAAATCTGTGCCGGGGCCGAGGATTGAACCCCGGCCGCCAGCACAGAAGTCTGACACCTTACCTCTAGACTGCCAGGTCACCGACAACACAATACAATAATGAAGCGGCAAGTAATACGTCGTTCTCCATGACCATAAAAGTGTAAACTGACTAAAAGACAAGGGAGGGTCCAAGATGTTGGTCCCACAAGTTGGCGTAAATAAACGCGCCTTACTTGGGTCCAACTTGTTACATAAAAAAAAATTATGAATCTGCTACCGAAAGAAAAGTATAACTTCTGTATTCATTTCAAATAACAAAGGAAACGTATCTATATTAAATTTGGCCTGATACCTTACTTAGCTCAGTTGGTAGTCTGTCTCTCTACAGAGCTAATGGTCCTCGGTTCGATTCCTGACATAGCTCAAAAATGTCAACATTTGTGTAATGTGGTTTCTCCCTTTCACATTGATGAATTAACGGGTGGAGGTCGGATGTTGTGTCGGTTTTAGACTTAGGTTAGCTTGTAAGCAGTGAACTGTCAGTTCAGAAAGTGCACGTTAAATACTTCAAACAAATGAAAAAAATACCATACTTATATTGAAAGAAAAGTATCGGTTAAAGAAAGTAGGCCCTACACTTATCAAAATAGGCAGAACATTTTTTACGAATATTATTTTTTGAAGTGATTTAATTGTTTAGTATATTTTCCTTATGATTTTTAATATAAAGTGGTCGGTGACCTGGCGGTCTAGGGGTAAGTTGTCAGACTTCTGTGCTGGCGGCCGGGGTTCAAGCCTCGGTCCCGGCATAGATTCATCTGATTACCAAACCCTTCCTTCACCTCTGACAAGACATCTTGTGAATGTGGGGAATGCCTGTCCTCCACCGTGGTTCGGATTCCACGTTAAATAATCACCCTACCATTACACATTAGCGTAAGTGCGTATAACCCGAACGGGTAGTAAGACGCGGTGCTAATAATAATAATTTAAAGTGATCTAATAGGAAATAAGATAAATATAAAACTGTGATTGACTGAACTAGGATGTAGTGAGGATCTTTCATAGGTCGAGATTCTCTTCAGATTAAAACGAAAATAATGATAAATAATTAAAAAAAGATTAATAATTAAGTCTTAATAATATTTCTACTAATAAGCAATAGAAAGGTAAACTAAATATCACTGATATATTACTAATATAATTACTAAATATCACTGATATATTACTAATATAATTGCACCACCTGGATTATTAGGAATTTACCGTAAGATCGCAAATTCATATTATATTTTCTATGTAACCTTAGAGTTTTTGTACTTATTTAGTAACATTAAATACAAATTTTGAATTATAATATTTTTAACATACCTTCTAGTAAATAAGATAATAATATTGTAAATTAGACCCTAGTTATATCAACACCATCACCATAAACTGTTTCCATCCTGTGGCCGTGTCAGTTTAGTAAAATGCCTCCATCTTTCTCTATTTTTCTACCACTCTTCCTCCTTTAATTGTTTCCATTCTTCTCTCACTTGTATACTTTCTGTTTTCTGCTCCTCCTATCTCTTTTGTGGTCTCCCTTGCACTATTTTTTCTTGCTTATTTCATATCCATCATTGCTCTTTGATACTCGTTTCTTTTCCATCCTCTTTAGATGCCCTTACTATCCCAATATTGCTTCCTCTACTATCCCATGCACTCGCTAGACTACTCTTTCTTTACCTAATAACTTCATTCATAATCTTGTTTCTCCTTCTGCCAGCTAACATGCTCGTCAAAAACTTCATTCCCAGTTAGCACAGTAATGTATCTACCTCATTTCCGAACGAAGCAGCAGTAACTTATAATCAGGGCTAACAGAATGTGGAACTAATAATATTACATTACTAAAGCAAAACTATAAAAACACTTAACTTATTTACATTAGGTTTTTACTGTATACATATTTTTTAGTACCGAGTCTTACTACCTGTTCACGTTTTACGAATATTTACTAATTTCTCTAATAATCTAGGCATAAAAAAGGTCAAATTTAGATGTAGTGTGCTCTCATTTGATTTAGAGGAGAGATGAAAACCACTTTGAAAACACCTCAATACACCCGACCGGGATTCGAGCCTTTATCTATTTGTCATCGGCAGTCTAGTCCAACACGAGAGTGACGCCTTAAACCATGCGGCCACCAAAGCAGGTAATTTGGTATTCACGCAATACTTTTTATATTATTTAACCGTACAAAAGCCAATGAAAAGCAATGATCAAGAAAATACAAATATGTCATCCAGGGTTATATTTTGTAACAAGTTAAAATAATTGACTGCTTTAGTTCGATTATTTATTTGTATTTTAGTTATTTATTAATTTTATCGAATGTCTTTTTATACACAGCAATCTTATTACTTGCAAGATTGTGTTCTATGTTAACATATTATAACCCGCATCGGTGGTGACATTGTTTAAAGTAGGGGTCGGCAAATTATTTTAATATATAACGCGAGCCGTATGGGTTTAAAAAAAAATTTGGTCTGGTTTGGAATAAAATACGGAACAAAAAGTTTCAATCTTATATTATTTAAATAGTCATTACTTATTAGTCTTTTTATGAACACGTTTGTTTGTTAAAGCTTTTGCGGGCCAGATAAAATCAGTCGGAGGGCCGGATATGTTTCGCGGGCCGTTGGCTTAAAGCGTCACTCTCGCGTTGGATGGCTAACCGGTGACAGAGAGATAAGGGTTCATATCCTTAAAGGGTGAACTGAGGGTGAATTTTTCAAAGTGGTTTCCCATTCTCTCTCTACGCAAATGTGGATATATTAACTCGAACAGGTTATCTACCTACCTAATTTCTACTTCATTTGTCTAATAAATTAGTGCATATAACTTGAACGGATAGTGAGACGTTGTGAAAAAATAAAATATCCACCTCGAAATTTTAGGCGTTGGTGGATTGGCCACTGCTTTTGACCCCAGGCTACTACCAACACCTCCCCTCCCCAAAGGTGGATTGGCTACTGCTACCTTGCACCACGATCCCCTTCCAAGGTGGATTGTGTACTAGGCCTACTACAGTAGCCCCATGGCTTCTTTGGTGTTGACTGACAGCTCACAGCTGTTGGCTTTAAAAAGTTACCAGACCAAATTATGTATCCCTACGCCGAACCAAATGATCTGCAAAAACAGGTGTTTAGCAGTTGTCACTTCTGACGGTCAAAATTTAGGTATATACCTAAATGTTGACTGTCAGAAGTCAGCTGTGAGTTGTCAGTCAGCACCAAAGAAGCCATGGGGCTACTGTACCTTGAAGTACGATTTCCCTCCCAAAGTGGATTGGGCAGTTATAGCCTAACCTAACCTTGCTCCCCCTCTCACTAAGAATACATTCTACCTCTGACATACTGAAGAAAAGTCTGCTGGCGATTCATGAATGGATTGCACAATCCACCTGTTTCATTTCCTTCTATTCAAGTCGACGGTGCCTTCGCCACCAATCTCTCACCCCCCAAAAAAAGTGTCAAATCCACCACCGGACGTATATATTCCTGATGAAAATACCGGGCCCCAACAGAGGGCCACCCCTGATTCTCACACAGGTTTGTAATTTAAATAGCCACTATTCCACGGGAGTACCTGCCCTCTCACCCAACAGACCCCGCAAGAGACTCCCGCAAGGACCTAGAGTCGTGTACACATTAATAAATAACATGATCTACCTGTTCCGGTACGAGTATAGACATGTCCTTCATTTGTTTCGGCCTGCCTCTTGGGGGCCACTGACGCTCGTTTAATATGTAGACCACATGAGATAATGGTAAGGTGGGGACGACACCCGTGGTTAGAAAGACCGTCTCTTCGTCTTGCGATCGTGGTCTGGCTGAGATTTAAAGTTGGTTGATTCGGGCGGTCATTATGGTATTTAGGTCGCGCATTTCTATCATTTGATTAGACCATTTATTGTAATAAAATTACGAGAAAACGTTTGAAGCGATTTTGACAAATAAACACATGTTTTAAAGGATTAGAGCGCCAAAATGTCGTAACAAAAATAGTAGCTTCCAACGAAAACCCGATATTCCTGAAGAATTTCCAGCTTTATTAGTGCCTTATCTGTACATTGTACAGTATTACTTTGCTTATATCACAATGGAAACCCCGATTTGTATATTTATCTTTGATTAAAAATAATAACTCAATTATTACTTGAGTTGTACGGTGTAACAAATAGATAGAACGCTGGGAGAATACCGTTTTAAAGGTCTCATGGTTGTGTGAAGGGGGAAAATATATCTTTGACATAAAATTAAACGCCGAAATCTAAAAATCTATAGAAAGTTGATAGTATTTGACGAGTAAACTTTTAACTAAAAAATGTTTACTGAGGTTTCAATCTATGTAACCTTTCCCACTTAAAAAGCTTTGAATCATTTTAGCTCGTTAATGTGCGGCCATCATCGCTGCAATGATCCACGAACAGAGTCTTATCTGACAGTCAGAAAAAGCTAAAAAGATCTAAGCTAAAACTAGGTATCTATGCTTGAAGTATGGTTCCGAGGAGTTTTTGGAATTAGATATCTAACCCTAAAATTAAGAGTACAGTAGCCCCATGACTTCTTTGGTGCTGACTGACAGCTCACAGCTGACTTCTGACAATCAACATTTAGGTATATACCTACATTTTTACTGTCAGAAGTGACAGCTGATTAACACATGTTGTTGCAGATCATTTAGTTCGGCGTAGGGATACATAATTTGGTCTGGTAACTTTTCAAAGCTATCAGTCAGCACCAAAGAAGCTATGGGGCTACTTTAGTTTACTTAGGGAAGAAAGGAGAATTTTTTTCTCCCAAAATCGACTCTATACGATTTTGGTTAAAATTCGTATTTAGAAATTGTTTTTAATTGTAAACAAAATGGCACTTAACATTTTCCGTTGAAAATTATTTTGAGGATTCTTTAGATAAGCGTAAATTTCCAATTTTGATTATATCTCTGTAACTCTTTGAGATACGAACTAACTAAATATGATCAACTTATAAAACAAATACGTATTTTATTTACGTACTTTACAAACAATTTTATCTTTTTACGCGAAGAAAAAATATTAAGTTTTTATACAAATGTACTTTGAAACGGCAAATGTCAACTATGGTGGACAAGACAAATCGTGCTATGATTTTTTTTAAAAGAACAAATTTCACGAGAAACTCGTTTGAGACAGGCCTAATCCCTAGTGTGAATATAAGAATGAGCTGATACGAAAATTTTAATATTTATTCAGTTCGAATATTATCGATATAGTATTGCGGCCCGCGGGCGAACATGAGACAGAAACTTCGTCCCTAGGATATAAAAAAGACCCCAGGTATAGACCATAATTGAACCAAGATTGAAAACTTTTCAAGGTAAACAGAGTGTACCTAGTCTATCATCTTTTAATTTTTGTTCACCGCGTCTTGATACGTCCAGGACATCCGTCTATACATATACATACACTTACAGATGGAATAGGAATGAAAACCTTAGAGTTTAGGGTAAATGCAACAGCATTTTCTCGGAAGGAGAGTGGAAGACCTTTTATAGGAAACCATCCTTAGTACACTCGGCTGGGACTCAAACCACGAGCTATCCGCCACCAGCGATACTGTATATTGAACAAGTGAGACCATTCTTGTGTAGTTTATCTTCCTGCTTTGAATTGGTCTTCTTATTACATTTAGTCATGTTATTATTAATATTATTCGGAGCTTTAACGTACTTTGTGTACGGCCCACTTAACCTAAGCAATCAACCCTGCTCCACTAAATATTAAGTTGGCCTCTCTAACCACTTGACTACAATGATCATAGATGCGCAGAGGTGGATGGAATAGAACTGGCGTGGTCCATGTTGGTTGTATCCCCCCCTCTCTCCCTCCGGAGGGCGCATCCCCGTAGACCTCGGCACTACGTATGCGGGGGTTACCGTGTAGGTATTCGCCGACCCGCCGAGCTGCTAATGTGCTCGGTTTGTCTGTGTGTCCGCCTGTCTTTGTCCGCCTGGGAACTCACCCATCACCCGCGCGGACCTACGCTGCCTCGCGGCCCGCACGCTACGAGCCGGAGGGCCCACGCCCAGTGATAAATGACCCCGCCGCGCGCTGTGACACAGCTCGGGACTATTTGGCGCTGACCGCTCCGCCTCCCTCCGACTTTTGGAAATTTATTTCTCGAGGCTGCAAAAACAGTAGCTAACAACGAGACCCTGATTTTACTAGCGTATTTCTATCTTTTTCTTCTGTGTGTGCAGTAGCTCATCTGTATTATTATTATTAGCACCGCGTCTTACTACCCGTTCGGGATATACACACTTACGCTAATGTGTAATGGTAGGGTGATTGTGAGATGAAATGAAGAACCTACAGTTTAACGTGGAATCCGAACCACGTGGAGGCCTGGCATTCCCCACATTCACAAGATGTCTTATCAGAGGTGAAGGAAGGGTTTGGTAATCAGATAAATCTATGCCGGGACCAAGGATTGAACCCCGGCCGCCAGCACAGATGTCTGACACCTTACACCTAGACCGCCAGGTCACCCTAGCTCATCTGTAAAATCATTCGTTGTTTGTTTCTTTGTGTATGATAGTATCTTACTAAATAAAATATTTATCTTAGTTTGAAAATAAACAACTATATTCTTACTTGAGTGTGTTGGTGCAACAAACAGATAAGAGCTAGGAGAAGGATCGTTCTAAAGTTATCGTGGAGGTATGAAGGGGGACAATATAAGCTATCCTTGACTTAAAATTAAACACCTAAAGCTCAAAATACATGTAAAACTGATAGCCTTTGACGAGTAAATCTTTAACAGAAAGGTTAAGTGAGGCCTAATTATTCTGTATAAAACTTTTCCCAGTAAAAACGTTCGTGACATTTCATCTCAATAATCTGCAACTATCGCTTCAACTATAATACACACATACACTGTATATTGGTTCCTAAAAAAACTTGTTTGTATTTTCTACAAACTGCTTCCTATCAAAATCTCATCATACACTATATAATTCAAAATAAACTTATTTATAATCTGCAAGTAGATTTCGCGCTATTATACTTAATTTTATGTATAGCCCCTGAAATAATGATTAAATTTCCACAATTTTGTCAAGATAAATATTCTGATTACTAAGATGCCTACTTAATATGACATATTATTTCCTCAATAGATATGGTCTACTAATTTATTTAGTTATTTGACTAATAATGAACTACTAAAAAGAAAAGTTAATGTTACTTTACGATACTTATGAACTTAGATGATGTAAGAAAGACATCAAACTCCCCCCCCCTGCCCCCATTATTTATGAATATCTACTAATTTGGTAATTGCAAATATTTTTAAATTTTGTTTTTACGCAGAACTCCATGATAACCGCTAAACATGTAACCAACCAACCAAAACGGCCTTAAGTTCAATTATTTATGTTTAAATATAATTCAGTAACAAGGAGACTTTCTACTACGTTACCAAGCTAGAAATACAATTTAAAGCCATATTAGTTACCGTTTAGGTCACTTACCTATGCTCAGCAATTATCCCGGTGAATCGACTGGAAATGATTTTATTTTCCAACAATTTTCTTAATGAAAGAGAGTGACGCCTGCGTGTAGAACGAACGGGTAGTAAGGCGCGGTGCTAGATATAAAAAATAAGGAGTGACGTCAACATGTCACATGATCGCTGATATAGCGAAGTCTAGCGTCGCAGCGGCGAAGTTTCACGCAGAGAGCAGGCAAGATAATTAAAAACAAGGTTTTGCCGGAGTCTTTAAATATGGCATATAAAGATTGTCTTGTTCTCATCCTGTTTCTATAAATTTTACAATTAATTTTCTATATTATTATTTTATTTCTTATCAGCTTTAAAAGGCAAGTGTTTCAATACCAGGTTATTTTAATTTTATTGTTTTTATTCCTCACTTTCTCTTTGGAACAATTTTTTTAAATTGTTCTAAAATTCAAGTTAGATGGAAAAATTTTGAACGAGTTCGAGGCTTCATTCTCTTTGGCTTCGTTTTCGTCCTTGACTTCAATCTACGTAGATGAACTTTTTAACTTGAGAAATAAATATTTAAAAAAATGCCTAAGTTGCATCATACTATTTTAAAAATTTGCCGAATGTCCAATGAGGCATTAGGAATGTTTATAGTAAAAATGCTGCAATATTTTCACTGATGTGAAGATTTTTAAATTTTAATATTTCTTCGAGCAATTTTACAATGTAGATCTACATGGGTGAGAGAGAGATGATTTTTTTTATACGAGGTGTCATCTCTCCCCAAATTCAATCATCCATCAAAAGCAGCATTTATTATTAATTCTATTGGACTTGGACCCAAACTATTTTAATCTATGCTATTTACCCTGATATTGAAATCGGAAGTGTTTTTTTACACTCCATTCTTAAAAATTATTTAACAATTATTAATTTTGTAAACCATTTTAGAACAATAAATTTCTTTTCAAGACCCGTATTTTATTTAAATAAATTAAATAATAATAAATGTCTTTGGTAAACAAAATTTATTTTCTTCAATAATTCTACTTATAAATATTACAAACTGAACAACTGTTTAATTCATTGTATCTTATTATGTCGCTCAAATAATAATTTAAATTTTAAGAATTTTACTTTAGATATATATTTAAATGTTGTATCACACGCAGGGTAATTTCATGCACAAAACTAAGTTAAATAAATCTGAATCAACAAAGCCTTTAAATATATTATTTTATTTCATGTTATTGTTTCCCTAATATAATATGTCTTCCTTGAACCTAATTAAGTTTTTTTAAGTGTATATTATTTGGTTTCGATCATACATATTAAGGTAGTCGCACTATCCTAACAACAGGGTAAGTACATAGGTAGGTTCTACCTAAGATTAAATACTCAGAAGTCCCGTTATTACTGTATGTTGGAAATTATTTAAATGAAAAAAGAAAACCCGCTTTGGTGGTCGAATGGTCTAAGACGTCATTCTCGCAAAATACTAGACTGGTGATGAAGAGATCAGGGCTCGAATCCTCGTCGGCTGAACTTAGAGTTTTTTTAAAATTGTCTTTCATTCTCCCTTCCGCTAATGCGGGTACACTAACTCTAAATTCAGCCTCCCTCTTTCATTAACTTAACTAGTGGATATGCATAAAACGCTAACGAGTGTAATAAGATATAAAAATAATAAAAAATAATCAGGTAGGATAAAAAATATATATTTATTTAAATAAGGAGTAACATCTTTTTATCTTAAAATTTTAGCTTTACATTTGCAGTTTTGACATATATATGTATATATAAGGGACAAGGAAGGGTTGCTAGCTTATTTAAAAATTATTTTACATCAAAACCTTGTCTGCGTTTTTGAGATATCCCTTTCATGCTCTTTCGGGTCACTCCAAGATGGATAACATGAAGATCCTTTCTTCCAATGGGGGGGCATAATGGATGCCTGCACATATTCACTAATTACGTTGATGTGTTAGGGATCAGGAAGGTTGAATCTAGATGAGATGTACCTGTACTAGAATGAAGGGAGATTAAAAAACCCATTTAGGAAACAAAACACCCTCAGTACACCCGATCCGCCCGTCATCGGCAGTTTAGTTTCTAGGGAAAGTGACGTCTACTTAGACCACGTGGCTACCAAAGCGGAACTTCATCAAAACAAGACGTATACTCCGTAGGAGCACTGTCTCGCGTAACGGGGTATTTTGTAACTAAGATTAATCCGGCGCGTCCTCCTCAGTGGCATTGCTGTATCACTCTCCTTTCAGGTCTTTTAGTGAGGCCGTTAGCTGGAGCTAGCTGCAAGCGACATGTCTATGGGGATATAACCATACACACAAGTCGGGACCACCGACCGCGTGCGAGCAGCGAATGGCCGGTAGCTAGCCGACTTGTATCGAGAAACTACTGCTGTGTCGAATCTGGGTGGTCCTCTGGTGTTTTATTCACCAGGTTAACAGTTGGGCTAATGTTCTCTCAACGTTTTTAACTGCCGGGTACAGCCCATTTGCCTTCTAACCGTGTGGTAGATCTATCGTCTCTCTCATAGACGCATCTTCGGAAGCATTAGACTTAAGAGTGCATTCACCCGAGCTTACTTGGATGACAGCTCAAAACGTTACTAGAGATAGTCCCTAATGTATCCCTACGCCAACGGCTGACACATTTCACTTTGGACAGCTGTAATCGAAACAGTCAACCACAGAAATGTAGACAAATATTATTTATATTAATTTGAGGTCGGGCACAAAGCTTATTTATCGTTTTATTCAACTTAAAAAAAAATTAGTATTCACAGCATGTTCAAAAATGCTCTAACAAATATAGCTTCGAAATGGCGACCGACGAACTTAAACCATTTGATTGATTATGACGCAAACAAACACGTTCTTCACAATGGTGCACCTATCTAGTTGATGCAAATATTTTATTCAATTAAATATTTTGAAATACAATAAATAACCATAAAAATGTAATATATATATAAAAGGTACATGCATGCACTTTATTAAAAAGTATGTACTATATATTACACATTATCGATAACATTTCAAAACTAAGAATAAGTAGGCCCTACTTTTAGTTATGTTTAAAATATTGTTTCGGAAAGGATAAGAGTTATGAAATAATGTGAGAAAACTTAAGTTTACGTTATTTTAAATGTAAAATATAAAACGTAATTAAAAAACTTATCATGTATAGCAAGATAGTGATCTTTTGCAAGTGTTGGCAATCCAAAACCTAAACATATTATTATCAACTGTCATTCAGGTAAAAAGCTATGGTAAACAGACTATATCTTGATTTTCTAACGAATGGACATCTGAAGAAGCTTTTGGAAAATACTAACATATATTTTAAGTCAACATTGATGATATTTTAATATACTTTTAGGATTATTGTTTGGGATAAAGTGCTAGCCTCAGGACTCGATGTTCATTGGTTCAAACCCAGCCGCGGTAGACTGCTTTTTCTCGAACAATAAAAGCTGTAGCATAACTTCACTGGGAGGGGAAATAAAGCCGTTGGTCCCATGTTGGTTGTGTTATGTAAAGAATCCTGGAAGGAATGGGATAATACCTTTCCCGTTAAAATTGGTGGGCCTTTTAGCTCTCAGATAATTCTCGTTTCTGATATAATCAATCCGTTCAGAAAGTGCACGTTGTAAAAAGGGGCTATTTTATATTTAAGTTATCAAAAGTGTTAGCTGTAAATCACAATACTTTACTAAAAGTACGAGAAATTAGATCTAATAACGTTTTATAGCGATTGGACATGTCCATTTTTAAGAAAATGGGAGCATTCCTCGTGTGTATGTGTGCGAGTCTTATCACCATCTCTGGGCTATCCGCATTTAATTAAGATAGTTGAAGCTGGGCTAATGGAGGTAAAATTTAAAGGAAATGTAGGTGCATTTCCATGAAAAACAACCAGGAAAAAAAGAGCTTCTTTACATTCACCCAGGATACGAACCCTGACCTATTCGTCACTGGTGAACCAGACTAAATGAGCTTAACATTTAAGACCGCTAATACATCTCGAGTTCAAGGTTTTAATAACGTATTTTTCAACACTGTTATTACGTTCAACAGCACTAAAGGGTTTCCGCACTCACTTTGGGATCTATGGAAGGGGAGGGTAGTTTAATTGTGAGGGAGAAATGATGTTAAAACAACGGTGATGAATCGCAAGTGAAGAAACTACTCAATCCCGCACCAGTGAACTTGGGCCATGATTCTAACCTCGACTTCTCTCTATTGACAAAATTCAGTGTATTGCGAGTCTGACACCTTAGACCGCATTTACACTGTTGTGGTGTCAAACCCTTTCCCTCACTACCAGACGCACTAAAGGAGTACTTTTTACTAAGTATCTAGGACACGTTCGCCTGAACTCCAAACGAATGTGGGTGCAGTTCCTTAGAACCCACACCTCTCGTCCTTAGTCGAGCAATTTCTGTCACTGATATCCAGTTCTCTCATTGGGGCTTGCGAACAAAAACCCGACATATCTTGAAGACCCTCAATAACCCGACGACTTGAAAGGGGTTCTTAGGGCGGGGCTGTGGGGATGAAGAGATGCCACGTGGACACTGGGGTCGATTAGTCCGATCAACATGGCGTGGGGTGGAATTGAGGTTGTCGTAAACTCCCCGGGGGGCATCCAGACCACGCATCGAGCTAGGGTTTGAGGGGTTGTGTGGAGGAAGAGGGTCCAGGGCCCATATCGCGTGCTTTCCTAGCCTCCTCCCTCCAAAACAAATAGCTGACCTGATCTCCCGTCGTTTTACACTGATATCACTCCACTCCTCCCCCTTCTGAATTAAAAGTAATGGCACCACTTGTTCATAACCTACACTACTTGATGAGAACGGAGCGCAGCGTTGGACCTGTAGGGGTCATTGTTTCTCTGATGGTTCTCTTCGTATACCACCACGGGCGTCGTGGGGATTTCCCCCCCTCCAACATGACCCAACTATCGATGAAAGAAGTCGCCATACTGCGTGGGCTCAATAGATAGACTCGGTATAATCAGCGACAAAAGAACCTGTTTACTTCATTTGTCCTGAGGAAAAGTGACTGGATTATGTGGCTTAGGCACAGCAGTCTCTCTTGTCTTCCTCTTAGGACATCGTCACAGTAGGTTATACAAAGTAGGAGTATACTCTAGTCTGAAAATATAGACGGGTATATTTAGTATCGGATTAGGCGCTTGACTCAATATTTGATAACGATGCACAATCTTGATAAGCTTTGCAGACGTCTAGAAATAACACGTTATTTAAGAAAAGGTTGGTCATTTCAAAATATGGTCCACGTTCAATTGGAATTGGAAAGGAACAACAGCTCCTTTTGCCGTTTTAGTGGCTTTTAAGCTTACATCAGAACTGCCGTTCCCATTTTAAATTGTTTTTTAAATACAGTAGTGTGAATTTAAGTCCCTTCAAATAGGCGGTGCTAACCAGTCCACAAAGCTACTAGATCAAATCATATCCAATTATACGTCTGTAAATATTTAAAAGCAGCTCTGACTTTTGCCAGATGAAATCAATTCAAACATCTGAAATCTAAGTCGAGTTTAGCACCGCGTCTTACTACCTGTTCAGGCTACACGCATATATGTATTAATTACGCTAATGAGTTAAGGATGAAGAAGGCTGTATTCAGAGGAAGTGTACCAGCACTTGCGTGAAGAGATAGGGGGAAACCATTTTTTTAAACCACCCTCAACACACCCGACCAGGATTAGAACCCCGATCTCCCTGTCATCGGCAATTTAGTCTAACACGAGAGTGACGCCTTAGACTGGGGATGGCGAAATTTTTTTCAGCAGTGAGCCACTTATGGACGATCTGAATTTTGAACTAGTATAGTGTGCCACCTCTTATTTACGTTTATTAATGAGTATTTAAAAATAAAAACTTGTATTTTGTTAAATGTAATAATAGATCAAACAAAATTGTAAATATTTTCATAAATATCTATATTTTAAAGAAAGAAAATTTATTAAATTTTTGAAGTAAGTGTCTTAGACACTAACAAGGAGATGTACTTTATCCATTATTTTTTAATTTCCCCTCAAAGTCTATTATTAGGTTAACGTAAGAGATTAGGGAAGGGTTGACATTAAATAGTTCAATGCAGCTATTAGGGTAGGCAGATGTTTCAGCTTTATTGGGAAATAATAAGGAAGCTGTTGCAAGAAATGCAGATATTTTATCAGAGGCTAGTGAGAAAATATGTTTAGAAGTGAACGCTGAAAAGACTAAGTATATGATCACACAGAGAACAACACAGATTGAGGACGATAACTTAGATTGCTGCTTAGATTGCAACATTTTATTACATGGTTAATGTGTTTTAAATATTTTGGAACAACTTTAACTAACAATTATACTATAGTGGAAATTATAAATCGGATATAGTCGGGAATTGCATGCTATTACTCGGCCAATGAGGATAAATCGACGGTAGGTATCTGATAGTATTAAAGTTTGTGAGCAGAGGAAACAACTCTCTTTCCACCTGCATCGATGAACACTTGGACTAGGGCGTGAATTTTGTCTGGTTCTTGTTTTCCGGTGGTGGGGAAATCGGTTTTAGAATCCAGGCTGGGTATGTTTAGGGTGATATCTCGTAATTCAACTCTTCTTCCATGTAAATGCTAGAATATTTATTTTAAATTATACCTTTATCTATACCCTGTTAGTGTAAATATGTAATAGCCCGGACGGGTAGTAAGACGTGGTTCTCTCACAAAAAAACAAAACTCACTTCAGTCCGGAGACTAAAATAATAATTTATATTTCTCATGTCACTCATTGAGAAGTTGACTCTCATGAATGGCTGTTACCCGCCTCCAGGCGGGAATGACATAGTTTGGAGTATATGGACAGCACAAATTGCTGTTTACGACGTCGTTCTTATTGTGACTCTATAAAACAATATGGGGGCCTCATGACCTATAAAACAATATGGGGGCCTCATGACCGACCCGTTTATAACTTTTAGGGCGATCATGGTTGTAAAAGAATTATTAAAAAAAAAAGCAACAGAACTCTTTGAATGAGCGGACCTTCGTTTCTTATTTCCATAATTGAAGAATCTAGTTAATTTTTGTGATGGTCGGTTGTAAAAAAAAAGGATTGTGGGACTCGAGTTCAATGTTCGTGGCAGTGCTATAGTGGCGGTCTCACGAGTATGAATAAAAAAGGGATGTTAGGAAGGGTTGCAGAGGTTGGGCTACAAGATACAACCCTTTATCGCTTACTCTGTAATGACTCACGAAGAGAAATATGCCCATATTGCGGAATTTCTTATGGACATAAATGTTAACCATGAAGACATTTCACAGGCAATAAAACAATTTTCACTTATCTGATTACCAAACCCTTCCTTCACCTCTGACAAGACATCTTGTGAGTGTGGGGAATGCCAGGCCTCCACCGTGGTTCGGATTCCACGTTAAACTGTAGGTCCTCCATTTCATCTCACAATCACCCTACCATTACACATTAGCGTAAGTGCGCATAACCCGAACGGGTAGTAAGAGGCGGTGCTAATAATAATAATAATAATTTTCACTTATCTTAGAATTTTGGGCTGTGGCCATTTTAAAATCTAACTTTATTTGTTTGAGTCTGAAACCTTAGCTCAGTTGGTAGCGTGTCTGCCTACTGATTTAAGGGACCCGGTTTTGATTCCCGGCATATCAGACAAATTTATTATTTGGACGATTGTGGTTTCCTCTTTTATAATAATTCACTAACGGCTGGAAATAAGGTTGTTGTGGCTAGTCAGGAATTAAGTTAGTTTGTAAGTCGGGGGCTGATATAGTCGGTTGGTTCGGAAAGTGTTTATAAACTAATTCAAATAACATAAATTATATATGTTTGAGGAAGGCTAGATCTACGTTTCTGAATATTTACTTGATCTTAGAACTTTTCCATCAACGTCATTGAAAATGAATTAATTCTACCTTTTAATGGATATTTTTTTAAAAACCACACAACTTAAAATGTCAGGCAGCTAATTTTCTTAGTTATGTGTTAGTGCCCTTCCTTTCTATTTTTGTGTAAACCATATTTTAAGGTATCAAACTATTTATTAAATAACACGGGATTCCTAAACGTCTTAAATGCGCCTCAGCGTCCTACTTGTCAGACTCCTTAAGTCAGACATTTGTAGTCTTTTCCCTTTTTAGTACTGTGCACTTTTGGCGAAAAAGCAACCTACATTAATTCTGACCCAAGCACTTGTCTTTTTATCCGACCATTTTAATTCATATGTGTCACAAAATGATATGGGATCAATATTAAAGTCACTCAAATTAAATATGACAACTCCGGACACGGGAATCAAACCAGATACCTTTGGATTTGCGTGCTGATGCTCTACCATTTAGCCTTCCTGGTCCGTCTCGTATGCAACACAATCACTAGTGTAGTAGAGTGCCCCTGGATACTTGAAGAACCAGGATGTTTCAGTGGTAGAACATTGGCCTTTAAAATCATACTACTCGTAGGTGTTTGTCTTTGCGACTAGTTATAACGCTAATCATAGGTGTTTGTCTTTGCGACTAGTTATAACGCTAATCATAGGTGTTTGTCTTTGTGACTAGTCATCGCCCTACTCATAGGTGTTTGTCTTTGCGGTTAGCTATAACGCTACTCATAGGTGTTTGTCTTTGCGACTAGTCATAGCCCTACTCATAGGTGTTTATCTTTGCGACTAATAATACCTTTTTGAATTGTTCTTGGTTTTTACTTTGCCCGTCACTATTTTCTTTCTTATAAATACTTTTTATATAAAGTTTTATTATCGGCTCAAAATTAAAGAGTGGTATGTTACCCAATTTTTGAACAAACATAGTTAATCTTTCGTCTTACAAATATATAGAAGCCTAGCTAGCCTATAGCCCACCCATCCACCCACCCATTCACTCCGTTCCCCCAACCGAAAATCCCTCTCAGTTTAATATGTTGCTTCAGGTCCCCACAGAATTTTGATTTAGTGAGTAAAAATTGTTAGCTTGTGTAACTATTGTACCGAAAAATTAAGAGGATTACAGACAAATCCAGGCAAAGGAATTTTAGGGCGTGTTTCGGCAGACGAGCTCTATTCCTAATTTAATCTTACTGTAAAATAATTTCGAAAACTAGTCAAGCTCAATAAACAGTTAATTAAATGACGTTGAAATGTATCTTCATAGTCTTTAAGATAATAAGATATTACACAGATGAATTATTTTGCTATAAAGCTCGACGATATGTATTTTCTTTGAATTGAGGTGTTTTGCATGTTTTTTTAGTCTTTTTACCTAGGCACACAGTTATTCAACTATTTCTACAAAGTAACCTTTTAATACTTTAAATAGGTTCTTTCATTGGAGTTAAATTGTAACACTCGTGTGGAAACAACTATTTAAGGAACAAGTTTAAGGACTCGAATTTTTACTTTGGTAAATATTTTGAAATAAACTGGAAAATGCTAAAATATAAATTTAATTACTGTCCAATTTCCATATGAAGAACAGTTTAGTAATTTTAAACACATTTTGTTGCTGTCAACGTTGATAACACCCACTTAGGGGGCTGCAAGGTCTAAGGCGGATCTCTCGTACTATAGACTACTAGACTACCGATGTCGGGGAGATTGAGGCTCGAATCTCGGTCGGTTGTACTAAGGTTGGTTTCTCCAAAGCTGTTTTACACCCTCTCTCTGCGCAAATGTGGGTACTCTTCTTAACTTAACCTTCCTAATCCTTTAAACACGAGCGTAGTCAGTACATAACGTGTATCCTGAAGGGGTAGTAGGACGTGGTGATAAAAATAAAACATAAATGAGGACATTTTACTTATTATATTTTAATTTTCTATGTACTGATCATCTTTATAAAAAGTGACAGTTGTAGCTCACATAACTTGACGAATGAATATATTAAAATTGTCTTAATAACTAACTTTTGTAACTGTTATATGCTGTTATTCCTACCAGAATCCCACTATAATAACATTATTTCATATGAAACTCGTAAAAATGTTAGCTCCAAACATACACTTTTTAATTTATTTTATTTTTGAGGTAAACTTATTCGATATAATTTTCAGACACAGGAATGACTCTGTCAAACACAAAACTCTTGCAGCTGTTAAGTAGATAATTTATATTAACTAGGAGAGGAAAATCTTGTCAGACAACTTTCACTTACGGGGCAAAGGTTCAATCTTGGCTGAGTGCAACTAGGTTTGGTATTTTTACAACCGCGTCTAGGATATTGTCGGTTCGTTGCCTGTCACTTTCATCTTCTCTCTTTCACCTTCAATTAAGTTTAGAATAATTTTTATTTAAGTTTAGGCGATGTTAACCGAACAAACTTCTTTATGTTTAAGAAATATAATTTAATATTCATAATTAATTAACACAACTTATACATTTTCGCATATTATTTTTCCTGTTTAATTTTGTCTCGAACTTCTTCCAAAGTTTATACAAGCTCTTTTTATTATTATTTTTTTCTCGTGGGTTGCTTATTTCCAATGTTTTCACTTTAATGATACTTTCACTTAATAAATTATCTTTATTCTTTTTATTTTATTATTGCTGACGTAATAATTCTGAATAAATACTTAAAATATCCGATGCATCTTAGCGTTTCAGAAGTCATTAAATATAAAATTAATTACGTCTATAAAACATGTTTGTTTTATGTTTCTACCCGCCTCGGTGGCGTAGTTGACTAACGCGCTTGTCGTGTTGAGCTCGACTGCTGAGGACGGGGAGATCGAGGTTCGAATCTCGTTCGGGTGAACTGAGGTTTTTTTCCTAAATGGTTTTCCACTCTCCCTCCACGCAAATGCGGGTTAACTTCCTCTAATTCAGCCTTCACAAGTCTAATCCATTAGAGTAATTAGTACTTAAAGCGTATAACCCGAACGGGTAGTAAGAAGCGGTGCTAAATATTATAAATATATTTAATTTTCCACGTTCATTCCCGTGGTTTGAAGTCTGGGCCATGTTCCCTGTCGCCGAGTCTGTTAATATGTGGTCCATCACTGCCCACGTCCACAACTGTCCCCCGCCCCCTCCCTCTATTAAGCATCACTGGCTGCGTGCCGGCAGGGGGTGCCGATACCACTCCTTCCTCTCGCTGGTTCGCTCCTAACGTCCAAAAGGAACAAGTGTCTTTTCACTTGTCCCCTCCTGCGCTGATACCCATCCAACAGTCAACTGGCTCATCTAGGGAGAAAATAATATGGTTTGGTTAATCATTTGCGGACATTTCTATACTTTGTACGCTTTAATTGAAGGGTTATTGACCTAGTCTAAGGTGTAGGAATTAAGAGAGTATATCGGTGCAGCTACCGAATCTCTGTAGGGTGTACTGAAGCAGTTTTCCCCAAAATGGTTTTCCATCCTCCCTCCATGCATATGCGGATACACTTCCTTTAAATATAACCTTCCTAATCACTAAAACAATTAGCTTAGGCCTAATTAGTAAATAAGCGTATAGCCCGTATAACTGGTAATAAGACGCGGGGCTAAAAATACTGATTGTTTCTAAAGCTACCATATCAATTTTAATTTATTCATACATCAAGTCATGTTATCTGTAGCTGTCATTTTTGATAGATATCATCAATACCAATAAAATAACACAAATAGTCTATTAAAATGTTATAACTGCTGGCCGGAAAGAAATATGTTTGAATTCTTCAAACTGTTCTTCCAACAAAAAATATATTATAGATTATACATGACAACCATTTAAACATCTATGAGGAATATAAGGAGTAGTTGAAAGGCCAAACCCCTATGAGTAGTATGACTAAAATTAAAGTAAATACTAGCAACATGACACTCAAAACTCTCAAATAGTTTTTGGACTCTGACCACCTCATCACCGGTAATCCAATCTGATGCTATACTTCGAGACCATCGATGCAGGGTATTAATAATCATTGTTATATTTTTGTCATTTAAAAGTTGAAATTTTAGTGAAAAACAAGGGTTAAGTTTAACGGGTTTCTAAGGTGTAACTGCTAAGGTCTGAAGGTCTTCTTAGCGACGCCATTTTGTCTATACGTGACACCATGAGAGTAAGAAACTGTTGTTTCACGATGTAATCGCTGAAGGTTGGATATTAGCGACGCCATTTTGTCTGTACTTGACACCCTGAGAGTAAGAAACTGTTGTTTCACGATGTGATCGCTGAAGGTTGGATCTTAGCGACGCCATTTTGTTTGTACGTGACACCCTGAGTGTAAGAAACTGTTGTTTCAGGATGTGATCTCTGAAGGTTGGATATTAGCGACGCCATTTTGTCTGTACGTGACACCCTGAGAGTAAGAAACTGTTGTTTCAGGATTTGATCTCTGAAGGTTGGATATTAGCGACGCCATTTTGTCTGTACGTGACACCCAGAGTGTAAGAAACTGTTGTTTCAGGATGTGATCTCTGAACGTTGGATCTTAGCGACGCCATTTTGTCTGTACGTGACACCCAGAGTGTAAGAAACTGTTGTTTCAGGATGTGATCTCTGAAGGTTGGATCTTAGCGACGCCATTTTGTCTGTACGTGACACCCTGAGAGTAAGAAACTGTTGTTTCAGGATTTGATCTCTGAAGGTTGGATCTTAGCGACGCCATATTGTCTGTACGTGACACCCAGAGAGTAAGAAACTGTTGTTTCAGGATGTGATCTCTGAAGGTTGGGACTTAGTGACGCCATTTTGTCTGTACGGGACACCTTTATTTAAAGATACCCTTGTTTTCAGGATGTGGCTTCCAGAGGCTTAGATCTCCCTAGTGTGGACTGGATTGTCCAGTACACAGCCCCCTGCAGTACTTCAGACTATGTACACAGAGTGGGACGAACTGCCAGAGTGGGTTCACATGGCAGTGCCTTACTCTTCCTAGCACCAGGGGAGGCCGAGTTTGTGCGCAATCTGGAAAACAGGACTGTCAGGTCAGTCACCATACTGAATCAACCACTTGCAATCTTGCATATCATCTTAATACATTAACAAACAGAAATCACCAACATTTGTTTATTTTATTCCAATAATTACAAACTACAGTAGCCCCATGACTTCTTTGGTGCTGACTGACAGCTCACAGCTGACTTCTTACAGTCAACATTTAGGTATATACCTAAATTTTGACCGTCAGAAGTGACAGCTGCTAAACACATGTTTTTACAGATCATTTGGTCCGGCGTAGGTATACATAATTTTGTCTGGTAACGTTTCAAAGATGTCAGTCAGCACCAAAGAAGCCATGGGGCTACTGTAATATATATGCACATTAGAAGTCTGATACAGCGCTGTCCAATATACTGCAGATTTTGATATATTGTGGTGAAGAGTATGTAACCCTCCCCCCCCCCTCCTAAAAAATCATGATTATTGTACAAGAGCGGTTCCCAAACAGTGGTATGTACAATTATTCTTGGTGGTATGCCGGTAGAAGCCAAACAAAACAAGCAAATTAAATTCCTAAACAGGTGTATGATCTAATAAAATCTTAGAAATATATTCGGACCAAGTCCAGCCAAAAGTAAGAGAGCGTAGTTGGAGTAGTTGGAGGACTAGAAACCTTTATTAAAACTCAAAACTAAAAAAATGTACCGATATAGTAAATATTCAGCACTAGTTTGGTGGTACTACAAAATACGGAAATGGTCGGGGTGGTACGCCATTCAAAAAGGTTGGGAAAATTCTGCTACACACTATTAGTTAAATTCTTACCCACCTCGCTGGCGTAGTTGGCTAACGCGCTAGTCGTGTTGAGCTCAACCGCCGAGGGCGGGGAGATCGAGGTTCGAATCTCGGTCGGGTGAACTGTTTTTTTTTTTTTCCTAAATGGTTTTACACTCTCCCTCCACGCAAATGCAGGTTCGCTTCCTCTGATTCAACCTTTCCAATTCCAAATCAACTAACGTAATTAGTACTTAAAGCATATAACCCGAACGGGTAGTAAGACGCGGTGCTAAATAATAATAAGAATAAAAAAAATAATAGTTAAATTCTTACTTGTAGAGATTCAGTAAATAGTGCTATCCCGCATTGATTTTTAAGACAAAGGACAAATAGGCTTACATAAGGTTGAGTGATCATAGACAATGTAACTACTAAATAGTATAGTTCATGTTTAATACGAGTAAAGTGTTATAACTGGTATGTTTTTATTTTATTTTTATGTTTGAAAACTTAAATTCACGTACAGAAATGCACTATGTTGTAGTTTTTCTACCCCGTCTTCCCGTGCCATCATTTGTTACTTTACAGGTCACCTTCCAATATACCGTGGTTTAACTATAAGGCGAGGGTGAAGTAGGTTCACTGACAACTGCACTTTGTCGGGCTTCTCTGTATTTTAATTTTTCTTTGCTAAACCTAATCAATAAAATTACTAAGTACATCCACATTAGTTTTTATATAATTTATGGTCTACGTTTATGCTTTATTATTTTATTTTGATATAGGCCTATTTATAAAATGTAAGGAAGTTTCACAGAAATATTTCAAACATAATGTTGCTAATATTTATAAATACTTGTTCTGGTTTTTAAAGTATTGGATTTTGATAATATTTTTTCTTTCCTTGTGTTTGTGCAGGCTTCGTGAGCAAAAAATGGAAAGTATTTTGGAAAACCTACATGCTTATAGTGACCATGAAAACATTGCAAAACATGGACGTGTAAGTATTACATGTGTTTTGTTAAAATAATCGATTAGAGTAGACCCTCCCACATCCGACCTCTGAATATCAATTTCCTCATACATTACCCGTCAGATTCAGGTAGGAAGAAACTTTTCGACAGTTGCAATACAATACTAATTTTTTAAATTAATATTTATATGGCAAATCAAGTGATCTGCTGCTGTCACTTTTTATAGATAGGATCAAAACCTCTAAGATAATACTAATTAGATTTTTTTTAATGTTACACATATTTTTTAAAGTTTCTTTCTAGCTGAAACCTGGTACACTTTATTAATGTTATGATATTTGGTAAATAAACTTATGAAACTCCCTAAAATTATGTATTTATATGTTAACAAAATTTATATTAGTTTATATTATAGTTTGCATAATTTATTTAGTTTCATCTCTCTCTTGATTACACAGATAATAAATAACATACACTACCTAAGTTATTAGAATCATTTCTTAACATACTGACACATTGTAGTCAATAGATCGAATATGTAATTGCTCTTGAGATTACACATCATTTAGATCAATTCATTACATCTTTGTTTTTAATCATTTAAACCCACCTTGGTGGCGTAGTTAGCTGACGCACTAGTTTCGGGTTGAATGTGACTGCCGAGACGGGGAGACCGATTTACATATATTGGTAGAGTGAACTGTTTTTTCTTTTCTTAAATGGTTTCCCACTCTCCCTCCATGCAAATGCTGATTCACTTCCTTTAATTCAACCTTCTAAATTCCTAAACCATTAGCATAATTAGTACTTAAGCGTATAACCCAAACGGGTAGTAAGACGCGATGCTAAATAAAAGAAAACTATTTAGAAAAAATCTCACTGTCTGAAATCTCAGTTTAAAGTGGTGATTAAAATGCATTAAATATTAAATTTAATTGTTTCTAGCTAAGTAACTTTCTAACCTTAGGAACCACCAGAACATAATATCACCATTCAACCTTATTCTGAGATTCCTCCATCCAATCTCTAACCCGACACCCAGCCTCTTTCAAATTCATTTTAACATTATCCTCACATCGACCCCGTGACATATCAAGGTGTTGAGTTTATTCAGGTTTCCTTACAGAATTTTTGGGCACATGCCCATTATCAACCATATGCTCCACAGTACCACCAAATCACAGCCTGTGTGCCTTAATTAATTCAGACAAACCATAAAGTTCTTAAAATTTTAAACTCTCTCTATTCTCCTGTTTGTTTATCTCTGGGACATTTAATACGACTGCAACAAGAAATTAATTTTACCAACAGAATGCGCCGCCATTCCGGTTGGAGGAGGCGGCCACAGCACTTCAACTGCGCTTTGAGACAGCGGTCATGGGGCAACAGGCTCTCCACAATCTTGCGTGTAAAGGTGAGTGTGCATTACAGGGTTGTAGCCTGGAACGTGGTCTTGTTTTTAGGTTATCCGGGTGGTTGAGATAGCTTGTGGTCTTTATTGCCTACACAGTCTCATATTTAATGAATTTTGGTAGAGAAAATAACCTTGAATCACAGATTTTCAAACTTTTTGATCTCTCAAGTACACAACTCACAATCATATTCAGAAATATATCCAAGCTAAAGATCAAAATATCTGAATTTATTATTATTTGTAACTAGCAAATATTCACATTATGTATGATAAAATAATTTAATTTAATAAGCACTGAAAAAATGTCTGTCCGTTGCTTAAGAAACTTCACCAAAATTTAATGTTTCTAAAAAAAAATTAAATATAGTCTGTGTGTGTAGTCAAAAATGTTAATATTTTTTGCAAAATGTCAGGAACAATTTTTTTGAAACAAAAAATTCAATATCTTAACAGCTGTATTATTTTGAAAACTGTCAGCCTATTTCCTGATGAATGCATCATAATCTAGACTAAACATGGGCTATTCTCGAATATAGAAAATTTGAGTTTGTCTATTGCTATTTAGAATAAGACAGTTATGAAGAAATTTAAGTTCTCGTTTAAAATTTGGAAACCCGCTTTGGTGGCCGCATGGTCTAATGCGCTACTCTCGTAGTAGACTAGACATGTTGATGGGGAGATAGAGGTTAGCATCTTGATCGGGTGTACTGTGGATGCTTTTTCCAAAATGATTTTTTACTCTCTCACCATGAAAATGTGGGTACACTTGCTCTTAACCTTCCTAAACCCTAAAACCATTAGCATAATTAGTACATAGACTTATAATCTGAACAGGTAGTAAGACACGGTGGTAACAAAATTATTTTGGATGAAAAGATTAGATATTATATGGTTACACAATTATTAGAGTCCCACAACTATCAAAAAAGACTGATTATAATTAAAATGCAACTTTTAAATTCATTTAAAAAAAGTGCTTTTGTTGAATCTTGATAGTTATCATAATACTATCCATGAATTATTATTGGAATGCATGCTACAGAAACCATAAATGGTCATCTTGAATGGTCATCAGTCATTCAAGGTAGGTGTAGTCTATAGCTATTTATTTTGGTGGATTTTCATGTGCAAAATCATTTGGCATGTTGACTTGTTCGTACAAGAACTGCATGCAAATGTTGTTATACAACATTGTTAAATGTATGAGTGAGTATTTTGTTTTCTCCCATACTCTTTGTTTTCTCGGACTCCTTGTAATTGAACTCTGGATATGTGCCTGGCTAGACATAGTAGTATCCAATTTAAATGAAGTTGTTATTTGTTAATGAAGTTTATTAGTTTACTGGACATTAAGTGATAAAAGGTGTACTTATTCAAATTATCTTGCAAAGTTATTGTGGCTAAAAAGTTTTTAACTACTACTTTTCACGAACACCTTTTCATAAATCACATGCTTCTTCTGGTCTAGGTCACTTAATCAATTATATCATCGAACATGGACCAGTAAGGAGTTGGTCATTCCATTCCTGAAATAGTTCCAAATAAAAATAAAAGTGACTAGATTAAAATCGTATAAAAATAAGAAAACTACGGCTGGCATAATTATATTGTTTATATTTTCAAAAACAAATCTTGACAGATTTACCACTTCTTTATGGATTATCATTAATTATAATTTGATAAATAGACACTCTTTTTACCATAGAGAGAAACTTGAGCCAAAAGAAAGGAAAAATTCTTTCATAAATAAAAGTATTTTTGAGTAAAATCACCCGCATAAAGAAAATACAGGTAAAAGCAAATCCTCCTCGGTCCTCTCTGCGAAATTAGAATCCCAACTATAATGGGGACTAATAACATTGCAATTCCTCATTACACTGCTTGTACACCGCTCTGGGGTAGACTAGAAACATAAATAAAATTGCCCTGCTCTTCCTTAATAATGGATTAGATATTGTAAACATTATTTCAGGATTTAAAATGTAAGCAGACCAATTACAATAATAACCTGCAAATATATTTTCTTTCTTTCAAAATTCTACCATATCAATTCAATTATAGTAAGAACCTGATATATATACATGACAGTCCATAAAGTTATTTGAGTTACTTTCATATCTTAGTAATAATAATAATAATAATAATAATAATAATAATAATAATAATAATAATAATATTTAGCACTGCGTCTTACTACCTGTTCGGGTTATACGCTTTAAGTACTAATTACTCTAATGGATTAGGGCTTGGGAAGGTTGAATTAGAGGAAGTGAACCCGCATTTGCGTGGAGGGAGAGTGGAAAACCATTTAGGAAAACAACACCCCCAGTTCACCCGTCCGAGATTCAAACCTCGATCTCCCCGTCCTTAGCAGTCGAGCTTCAACATGACAAGCGCGTTAGACAACTACGTCACAGAGGCGGGTAATATATTAATAGCTCATTTCAAATGACTGCAGCTGTCGCATTTGACAGATAATTTCACTACCTCACGAACACACCCGGAACAGTACCCTCTCCCTGGTATACTAGAGTAGTCATTTGCTGGGTCAAGGTAAATGTCAGTGGACTGAGGGTTGAAGGCCCATCACTCTTGAAACATACTCTATTTCCGGTAACCCGAGGTTCCATTTCTGGCTCGGTGTTTGAGAATCGTGTTTCCTAAACGAGTTTTCACACTCATAAAGTGCAGGTTACAATTTCCTTCAGTTCTCTGTGCCTTATTTCTACCCTATTAGTATAGTTGATTGTGAATAGCCTGGGTTGGAAGTAGGCGTGACGCAAAAAAAAAATAAAAAAAAAAAGTGTCGATGTTGATAAAAATAATAGTGACTGATAATCATTATTTTTTTATGGAGATCTAATTAATTTTTCTTATCATGATTCCACCATAGGCTCTTATTTTCGTAAGGTAAGGGTTGTTTCCGCTAAATAGTTTCCACACTCCTACACCCTGCAAATGTGGATACATTTCCTTCTGATTCAGTCTTTCCCGTCCTAAACCCGATTGTATAAATATTTAGTGTGACCTGGCGGTCTAGGGGTAAGGTGTCAGACTTCTGTGCTGGCGGCCGGGGTTCAATCCTCGGTCCCGGCACAGATTTATCTTATGTGGGGAATGCCAGGCCTCCACCGTGGTTCGGATTCCACGTTAAACTGTAGGTCCTTCATTTCATCTCACGATCACCCTACCATCTCACATTAGCGTAAGTGCGTATAACCCGAATGGGTAGTAAGACGCGGTGCTAATAATAATAATATAAATATTTAGATAATTCGAATGGGTATTAAGAAGTGATTTACAATATTGCTTTGGAGTAAGTATTTACTTAATGTTTTCTTGATGCTTGGACAAATTACTTGATCTTTATTAAAATAAATTATTTGAAACACTTCATCACACTTGTAAGAGTCAGGTATAAAATAATGTCAACTATTGATTTTAAACACGACTAAGCGAGATTCCTGCTACATGACTTTGATGTACTTAAGGTTCTCTTTCTGTCATTGTATATTAACATTCTTGATAGCCTCGTTAAGAGGGGAAAGAGCTTTTTGCTTTGAATTTCAGTAAAGTTTGCCAAAAAGTCACGGTTTATCATAGGAAGAAATGTTTTCATATTTTAACAAGCACTTGTTGTGTACAAACTCTCCCTCATTCACTTTGAAGCTGTAGCCTTGCCTCCTTTAGCATCAAACCAACATTTTTATTACTCTTTGAAAGTTGCGCAGCTACACGCATCTGCTTTGGTTAGACTACTTCTGTTTCATCATTTGCGCACTTCATGCTTATGAAATATTCTTTTGACAGAATTTACTAATCTTCATACATTTTTAAAGAATCATTCATAATATTACCTTAAAGCCACTTGAATATATCGCATTTCTTAAACTAAAACATTTAAAAATTATCTTTAAATGCTGTCATAGACACACATTTTTAAAATACGTTTCTAATCCTTAATTTAATATTTTGCGATTTCATAGACATTTAGAGAACTTTGATGTAACATTGTGCTTAGTATCTAAGACAGAAAATATTGGCATTTTTAGCTATCCATACATACCTCCTACTTTTCAATTTTAGAAGAACTGAATACATTTCCGACAAATTTAGTCTACATAAATGTTCTCACGTGAAAAACTATTGAATGCATAATTTCATATACACGAATATTATGATTTAGCTGCAAAATACCCTCCAATATTAATTTTTTTTTTAATTTTTTGGACTCAAAATATAACATAAAACATTAAGCTTCACACTGTCAGAATTAGCTATGTGATATGCCAGGGTTCAAATCCTACCATATATTCATGTAATGGGGTTGGTTATTTTCACTAATAGTTTTCTAACCTTCACATTCAAATGTTGGTGCATTTATTTATAACTCATCAATCTTGTCCCGTGTTCTTAAAATCTTTAGTGTAATATGTGCAACCAATAAAATATACACACACACACACACACACATACACACACACACGCATATACATACACAGTAAATTTTGAACCCTGAAAAAAAAAATATATAGATAGAGAAAGACAGAGAATGGAGGCTTAAAGAGAGATAAAAATATACACTTGACCTGTATATATAATTATCTTAGGAGCAATATTTGCCATTTCTGGAAAGATGGCATCCAGGTTAATCTTTCCTTATAAGGAACACAAAATCACATTCATCAAATTGGTATTTTATTTGTCTCATAGTAAAAGTACTTTAAAATTACTAACCAAGTATAGTCACGTTCTAGAGTAATTACATGTTTATATGTTCTTGTGGACATGTCATCTAAATATAAAGCCTTTTTAGTCAGGTTTGGCATCCAGCTGGCTGTACTAAGGGTGGATTTTCATAAATGGCTTTCTCACTTTCCCTCAATGCAAATGCAGGTGCATATCCATTAAAATTCCATCTTCCTAATATTTACTCTATTGGTGTAATTTATACATACAGAATGCATATATCCTATGTTTTAAAATGGGATGTACAATAATTTGCACATTAATAAAGCTACAAAGAGGATATTTATAGAGCTTTTTTTTTAATGAGCTATCATTGTAATCCCTCCATCCAACTTCTCTTTTATGGAGTTTATACTCGCTTTGAAAAAAGCGCACCACAAAATGGTGGAAGATAGTTCGTCGTACTTGTTCATGCTCTCGTTTTTTTCTCCCACAACAGACCATCTCTCTTTGTATGATTTTATTTAATTCTCTGTCTGCTTTTGTTTGTTGACAGCTCAAACATGGCATTTCTAATTTGATTTGATCTCATGCATCCTTGGAATGCTTTTTGTTGGTTTTTATGTTGTTGGATTTTGTTGTTGGAACAATTTGTTATTCTCATGCGTCAAAGGTGAGTTTGTCTACTGTAAAAGTTTTTTTTAATACTGTTTTATATACTAAAAGTTCCAACTCCAGTAACGTTTCTGTGAACAGAACCCCCTAATTTGTTAATTTGATTTGGTTGTAATCGTAATCAAGGGTTATAAAAAGCAAAATGTTGGAGAAATACCCATTGGAAATTTTTACTGAATAAATATAGATGGGGTGAGAGTGGTATGATAAAAAATGATTATGCTCATCTCATAGGACAGACATGTCAATCAACATAGATTAAATTACTTGCTCTAACTATTTCGTTGATATACATTATTTCCATTACTCATTAAATAATTTTTTTCTTGATATATATTTACTTAAGGTGGAATGAAAGGGTACGCGAGGAAAAGCAAGTGATTTTGTAGTTTTTATGGAAAAAGATTTTTTAGGGACAAAATAAATAAAATATTGCTTAACCCCAAATATAGAGTTTAATTTACTGAACATGTGGCATCAAGAGTTGTTGATTATCTGTCAAGAGTGTCATGGAATTTAATGACAAATTTTTCTCTTCATTTAAAAAATTTCTTAGGTAATGCCACCGTGCTCATGACAGATATTCAACAACTGTTGACGAGAACCGATTTCATTACTTGTTTCTTAAATATATTATTATTAGCACCGCGTCTTACTACCCGTTCGGGTTATACGCACTTACACTAATGTGTAATGGTAGGGTGATTGTGAGATGAAATGTAGGACCTACAGTTTAACGTGGGGTCCGAACCACGGTGGAGGCCTGGCATTCTACACATTCACAAGTTGTGATTAATACACATCTTGTCAGAGGTGAAGGAAGGGTTTGGTAATCAGATAAATCTTTGCCGGAACCGAGGATTGAACCCCGAACCCCCAGCATAGAAGTCTGACACCTTACCCCTAGACCACCAGGCTACCCTCTTAAATATAAGCTGTCTGGGAAAATGAGAATTCCTTTTGGAAAGCCTGTAAAAAAAATCAAAACAAGGAATTTGATAGTAAGGAAATAGTGGCAAACCTGGAATATCTTAACACTCACCCAAACGCCCTTAATGCTTTGATAACCTTTGGACTACCCACCACCCCTCCCCCAATTACAAATTTGTTTTGTATTCACTCTTTCTCTCTCATTTATATTGGGCTGATATTCTTTCCATTATCCTTGAGTCTTATTGTTACCTGCAGTCGGCTCAATTCTGTTGTATAGCGCGCTGCCCTTTTAGATCACGTGACTGACTATTCAGCCCCACCCCTGACTATTTGCCTTGACCGCGAAACACTTCGCGTGACCACGTGTGTATGTGTTTGCATGGTGGGAAGGGGAAAAGGGGAGGGGGGAGAAAATATGAGGGAAACTAACCACTTCCAGAACTGCACAAACCGGAAATAGCTATTGAAATTGCTAACTGGAAGACCGGAAACCAATGATAGACTCAAACTGCCCATCTTTTTTTTTTCATTATACCAAAGTGAGTGACTTGACTTCTCATGAAAAGCTTCTTCCCCCTTCCCCCTCTCCACTGCTCTACAATTACGGAGTCAACGTTTGATCGACAGTTAGTTAAAGAAACAAAAGTTAGTGGGGGGAAAAGGGGGGGGGGAGGTAGGAAATAGTTGAAAAGTAAACAGGAGGTTTCAGATTGTGGCCAATTTGTTACGTATGGGTTGCCCTTAAAGTATGACGGCATTCAGCGAAATAACTTCGTTAAAACATTCTCTTATGCTCCGGTTGCTACACACGAACGTTTTTTTTTTGTTCTTAATTCGTTAGGTTTCTCAACATGACTCCCTACCCCGTTCGAGATAAATGCATATATAATTACTCTAATGTATAGTAGGACCGAGAAAGGTTGAATTTAGATTAAATGAAATTGAATTTGCGTATAGGGAGAGGAGGAAACCATTTAAGAGAAATCACCCCCAGTACACCGGGCCGGGATTTGAACCCCCAAACACTCTGTCAATTTACAATCCATAATAAACGAGCTGGACATTTAGTCTGCATGCTCACCATGGATTCGTTTTTTTTTCTCTTCAAGTTAATGAAGTGAAGGTTGTTCACGAAAATTGTTTGTTTTCTTTTTGTGTCAATTATTTTCGACATTTTAGGACGTTTTTTTATGATTCTATTTAAGAATGCCGTGTTTATATTTTTACAACTCGAAAAGTATTTTATTGCATGTTTTATGGTGTGTTCAGGACGCGTATTGTAGAGACCACGTTTATCCCCCCCTCACCGCCAAACTAGGTCCTCGTTTACAATCTTTTATACCGCATCCTCGTAACTCGCCGCGCTCACTCTCATGACTTTATTTTGTTTATTCAAATGTCGAGAGATTGGCTGGTCTAACATGTTCTGATTTTCTTTTGACCACATTTATAGCTTGATAGCCATAACAAGTATATTTTACACTCCATTCGTGAATGTGCCCAGTTAATTAATCGGGCAAATTTCTGCCTATTCCGTGAACTGATTTCTCCTGACCATTTTATGAACTGGTGAAAAGTAGCCCAGTTCATGAATTAGGCAGAGCTTGTGCCGCCCAGTTCAAAGACTGGCTATTTCACGAACTGGAAAAAAAACCCAACCCTAATTCATGAATTGTGCAGAGCTTTGTACTGCCCAGTTCATGGACTAGGGAAAAAAACCCTACCCTAACTCATGAATTGTGCAGAGCTTTGTGCTGCCCAATTCATGGTCTGGCTATTTCACTAACTGGGGAAAAAAACATTTCGTGAATTGTGAAGAGCTTTGTGCTGCCCAGTTTATGTACTGGCTATTTCACTAACTGGGGAAAAAACATTTCGTGAATTGTGCAGAGCTTTGTGCTGCCCAGTTCATGGACTGGCTATTTCACTAACTGGGGAAAAAAAACATTTCGTGAATTGTGCAGAGCTTTGTGCTGCCCAGTTCATGGACTGGCTATTTCACTAACTGGGGAAAAAAACATTTCGTGAATTGTGCAGAGCTTTGTGCTGCCCAGTTAATGGACTGGCTATTTCACTAACTGGGGGGAAAAACATTTCATGAGTTGTGCTGCCCAGTTCATGGACTGGCTATTTCACTAACTGGGGGAAAAAACATTTCATGAGTTGTGCAGAGCTTTGTGCTGCCCAGTTCATGGACTGGCTATTTCACTAACTGGGGAAAAAACACAGTTCATGAATTGTGAAGAGCTTTGTGCTGCCCAGTTTATGCACTGGCTATTTAATGAACTATACAGCTCCAATCGTTACCCAATTCATGAACTGGACGAGTTTTAGCCTATTTTGTGAAATGGTCAAGCAAAGAACCTTCTTGGTCTAGAAGTTAGTTTAACTTGTAATAGTTTTAGAATGGAAGGTCAGGTTAAGCTATATTGGGTTAGTTTAGTATTATATCTTAAGGAAATATCAGTTAAGCTTGTAGTAGATGGTACAATAAGTTCCAGATCATGCAGTTGGCAAGAATTAATATAATTTTTGTCCATTTTGTGAAATTCCCAAGCGAAGAAGTCAGTTCATGGAATAAACCAAAATTAGCCCAATTCATGAAAAGGGCAGTTTCTCTATTGGGGTGTGACATGTAGGCACTAATGGGATCCATACACTTCGCCTTGTGTTACTACCTTTTCAAGCTATTATCATTTAATTACACTAACTGGTTAGAAAAAAGAAGGTAGAATTGAGAGAAAATCTACTTTGCGCTTTGTGTAGGAAAAATGTGAACCTATTTCGGGAAAAAACCCCTTCGGTTAATTCTACCCTGATTTTAACACCGACATTCCCGTCACCGCAAAACCAGACTCGATGAGGTTGACTTAAGCTGGCGTGCCTTGACTGCTTTGGGCTATTGGAATTTTATTTTTTCCCCTGGTCCCATCATCCTTTATATGTTTTACACGCGCAAATATAAATGGAGTAAGATTTAGGGAAGTAGAATTAAGACAAAATATGCTCGCATTTACGTGGAGTAAGAGTGGGAAATAATTTAGGAAAAAAACATCCTGATTACACACGGCTGAAATTCGAAACCCGATCTCCCCGTCATTAACAAACTCGACCAGACGAGGTCGAGGTTGATTCCTTCTTAAAATTGGCTGGACACCGATGTAGTTTCAATCATATTCGTCCCACATTACATTTTTTTTTTTCAGAACGTTTTTAATTTGAAATAAACTAAGAATAGCTTAGTAAAAAAAAAAAAAAGATGTAGCTACGTTGCCCTGTTGAAAAGTTTATAGGCTATTTATTAACGACCACAGGATAGCGGTATTTAAGTATTAAAAAAAGAGTGTATGCAGCAAATAAAATGTTATTTTTATTTTTTGTTAAACTCTCATTGCTTCTAATTTTAGTATCTACGGCTTGATGGGGAATTTTACGACATGTGTTTAAATTCTCCCCCCTCCCCCCACCACCTCCCTCTCCTTTCCAACCATATCTGTGTGAACGAGTGGATGGAACATGTCTGAAAACTCTATTAGCAAGGATCGTTGTAAAAACAGACACAAATAAATAAAGAAGTCGTAACTGGTTTCTGAACGGTAGGAGAGATGTAGTAGCGTCATGTCATTTAAATCGCGCACCTGCTTCTATTTTAGTGTAATTACTAATTACTGAAGAACGCTATTATACGTTTATAGGGTACTGTCGCCGCAGATGTCAATATTTTTCGGTGAAAGGCCTCGTAAGTATTTACACAACTGTTTTAGATTAAGGTGGGAACCCAGGAAGACCATTGTTTTTGTAGTTTTTATTGCAAAACTTTTTTTTTCCAAAATAGATACAATATTACTTCATAGCAAACATAAAGTTTAATTTTATCCACATGCTGATATCAACAGTTGTTGAATATCTGTCATGATCATAGTGTCATTAGATGATACACTTTTTAAATGTATACGAAAAGTGGTTATTACATTTCAGGAAACCCTTGACAGATATTAAAAAAACTGTTGGTATTACCTTGTGAAGAAAATTAAGCTCTATGTTTGTACTGAGGTAGTATTTGATTGCTTTTGACCAAAAATATGTTTTCTTATAAACTAAAAAAACACTTTTTATCACGTCCCCTACATTCCAACTTTATCGACGTTGTTTAATAGGCGATTTTGAGGATAGTTTTCAAAGCAGGTTGCGTTTTAACTTGACGAACTCTAAGCGCTATCACATTTATATGCTATCAATAGAGAAGGGGAAATGGATAGTTTGTTCTCCGAGGTCTCTCGTTTACCTGCTCATAATATTTCCCCTCTTCCACTCACGAGTATACATACTCCCTCTAATATTTGTGCCTTACATTTTAAAATTTTCTTTTTATTTCCTATTCTAAATAGATTTATGATTCGACGGACTTTTTTAATCAACATCCTGAAGGAAGACTCCTACAGACAATTTTCGTGGCTAAGTCAAATAGCCTAAGTTGTGGATGCTTTATAAAAAAATGTATTTAAACTACTCAAAGATAAAAAAACATGAGAATTTTAGACTATTTTTTAAAAATCAGTTGAGAATTTATGGTTTATGATTCAATATTCCATCTTTAATACTCGTCAAACAAAACGTAAAATCATTGACGTGTGAAATCCTCTCATAACTTGCCGTGACATCACAGATGGACAACTTCCTTAAGGTGGGATGGCCGGGAACGCTATTTAACATAAGTATTTTTGCAGTTTTTTTCTAGCAAAAAAATATTCTTGGTCAAAATAAAATCTTTCTTCAATATACACGATTAGTTTAATTTTCTTAGATATATAGTAATATCAACAGTTGGTAAATATCTGTCACGGGCATCGGGGAATTTTAAACAAGACTTTTTATCTTCATTTAAAAAGTTTTTTTGTTCTTTTAGCATCACGTCTTACCACACCCGTACGGGTTATACGCCAATGCAATAATAACACAAATTTGTTAAGGATTAGGAAAGTTGAACTTAGAGGAAGTATACCTGAATTCGCATGGAGGGAGAGTGGAAAACTATTTAGGAAAAATCTCAAACCTTGGAACTTTCGAATCCGAATCTAAGTAAGATACGTATTTGATTTGAAATTTTGGATTTTAATATCGAAAGATTCGGATTTGATTCGAAATTTCGAATCTCAAAACATCTTATATTCGGATTCGATTGGCCTAGCTCAAAATTGGAATCCATAATTCATACTTACTTGACAAATTAATATAATCAGACCGGAATCTAGTTGCATGGTAGAGTGAAGAGGAAAACTAACCTCAGTCTAGGTCTTGAATAAATAACGTGGGAGACAATTGTGACAGTAAATAGCTTGTACTACGATTAAAAAAGTGATGTGATCTTTATTTGATTTTTCACTTTTTGAGATTATTGCTAATTATTGCATTATTTTATTTTAATAAACCTAAAATGTTTCTAAAATATTTATGAATATGTTTTGAAATATTTTATTATTGTATTCAATTCAGGAATTGTAAACTTGGAATGTATTCAGATCTGAACCTATTTTAAAATTATTATTATTTTTACCGCGTCTTACTACCCGTTCGGGTTATACGAACTTACGCTAATGTGTAATGATAGGGTGATTGTGAGATTAAATGGAAAATGAAGGTGTTTTTTACAAAAAAGGTTTTTCACTATCCATTCACTCAAATGCGAGTACACTTCCTAAAAAAAGATTATCTTCCTCGTCCCTTAAACCATTAGTGTAATTACTACACAACCGTATAACCCGAACGAGTAGTAAGACACGGTGCTAACAGTAGCGTGCCTGTCTACTGAGCTAAGAGTCCCGGGTTCAATTACTGGTATGGCCGAAATATTTATCATTCGTGAAATTTGGGTTTACTCGTTCACAGTGATGAATTAACGGCCGGGGACTGGATGTTGTGTCTGTTCTAGTCTTAAGTTAGATTATAAGTCGTGTTATATAATTATTCACGAAACTGAAAATGAAGGCCCTATATAAAATTAATCTTTTGAATCAGATTCAAAATTTCCAATTCACATAAATCCCAGATTCGGATTTGATGGGATTTCATTTGAAATTCAAACCCTCAAGTCAAACTTACGACTTTAATCAAATTCAAATCTTATTAAGCTTCTGATTCAAATTCGAAATTTTATAGCCTCGCATATACTTAAAAATAACTTATTTGAAAAAAAAAATATCTTCTGAATATATATTTTATTTATTGTGTCCAAAAGTGTTTTTGTGATAAAAAAAAACTTAAAAATACGCACTATAGCGTTCTCTTCCCATCCCACCCAAATGCACCTTTCTCCTAAAGTCACAGTCATGAGGATAAGAACAATGCAACCTGCTTGACAGTGGTGTATGATAGGTGGACGTGTAAAAAGGTTTCAGACTCTGCGATAATAGTACAGTTCAATTCCGCGGAAATAAGGCCAAACCTTGACATTTCGAATAAAAAGATGGAACCATTTGACATCACTTCTATTTAAAGTTCTCAATAATTTCCAGAAAATCCCAAAAAATTCTGTTGTGGGTTAATGAAGCCTAAGAAAGTTAAAGGAAACGAGAAGAAAAAGAGTAGGTTACCTGGCGGTCTAG
Source organism: Timema shepardi (assembly GCA_902151425.1). Classification (NCBI taxonomy): domain Eukaryota; kingdom Metazoa; phylum Arthropoda; class Insecta; order Phasmatodea; family Timematidae; genus Timema; species Timema shepardi. The sequence continues at coordinate 278,454 of CABFVX010000242.1, read as the reverse complement.
GGGTAAGGTGTCAGACATCTGTGCTGGCGGCCGGGGTTCAATCCTCGGTCCCGGCACAGATTTATCTGATTACCAAACCCTTCCTTCACCTCTGACAATACATCTTGTGAATGTGAGGAATGCCAGGCCTCCACCGTGGTTCGGATCCCACGTTAAACTGTAGGTCCTTCATTTCATCTCACAATCACCCTACCATTACACATTAGCGTAAGTGCGCATAACCCGAACGGGTAGTAAGACGCGGTGCTAAAAATAATAAGAAGAAGAAAAAGAGAAACTATAGAAAAATGTTGGCTACTCAGCATTTTATTATTTCTGCTCTCGAACCAAGTCTTTTATATCCTCTCTACAGATAGGTCTCAGTGTTTCCTTTCATAGACGGTATGGATCTAAAATGTTGATAGATAAACTATCAAACTTAGGTCATTGTTCTACATGCAAAGAAGCAGTCAAATATGAATCGGCCATCACGCAGTATGCTAATCCAACAGTTGATGAAAATTCTTACCTACAATTTGTTTATGATATTGCAGACCATAACATACACACTATTGATGGAAGCCACACATTTCATGCCATGGGCGCCATAAAGTGGGTAACACCATCAAAAGCTGTTCGTACAAACAAGTCAATTTCAAGGGAGGACGTCATAAAATCAGAAGATTTGGCCGTTTTCGGATTTACAAAAGTAACATTTTATAAACAAGCATCACAACCATGATACACTCTTCTCGTGTGTAAAGATGTTAGTGACATTTTCATAAAACCGGGCAGTGTGGATGTAGCTTTTCGACTAGATGTGTCGTGGATGTAGGGAACATGAATTAACATTATCCCATGCTCAAAATGGAATGGTTTCATGGAAAGAGCAATGACAGTTAAATCGTACGAAGTGTCATCAGTACTGCCTCTTCCATTTGCAGATCAACATCCTAGAAATATTTTAACCATTCACACCTCACTTCTGCAGACATCAGAAGAAGCCATCAAAAATGGCCGATCACATGTAATGGTCACGTTCGATCAGCTATTGTTCGCTAAAGCCGCTGACATGGTTCTTTCTGCTGGACCAAAGAGCCCACTTTCTCGTGTGATTCTTCATCTTGGAGTGTTCCACCTACTATCATATTTCATGGGGGCTATCGGCAAAATCATGCAACGAAGTGGTATAGAAAGTCTATCGGAAACAGTGTATGAAGAAATATTCCAAAATTTTAAAAAATATTATTAGTTTATTTTATGACTAAGAACTACCTATAATTTTTTCCCATATTTTAATAAATTTCCTTAATGTATCTCAGTATGTTCTTAGGGTAAATGAAGCGTAATAAATATACATAATTAGCATGTGATCAATTTATATATATATTTTATTATTTATTTTTAATTTGGATTCTTTATTTAGGAGTAAAAAAACTATTTTATCATTGCACATGGACAAATTTGTACCCTTGGTAGTATAAATATGTTTGCTATTTCTATCGCAACTTAAAATAATAGCTCACGTTCAAAACCACTTATGTTGGTTTTAGTAATTTCTCCGTGAATCCATTTAGTGTCGTCAAGACAGAGTTTTGTAATCTTGAGAAATATACGCCATCTCTCTCCGGTCGACATGACACTGAATCATTTGTCAACCCCCTCCTTTTTTTAACAAGTTAATTAAGTAGGAATTGTAGATTATATACCCCCTCCCCCCTCTTCTTTAACCCGCCCCACCCATCTGCGGGACGATTGTGTGGGACCGAGGCCCCCCC
>CABFVX010000242.1:260272-275703 GCA_902151425.1 Timema shepardi | reverse complement strand
GGGTTTGGTAATCAGATAAATCTTTGCCGCGACCGAGGATTGAACCCCGGCCGCCAGCACAGAAGTCTGACACCTTACCCCTAGACCACCAGATCACCGACTACTCAATTCAACCTTAACATTATTTTAATTACCTTATTGATTACATATTAAAAATATAATATTAAAGGAGACGTATTCATTAAGGTTTTAATTATAATATTTAAGCTTGAACTAATTGGGTTCACACTGGACCCGATATTAATGAAACATTCAACCACCAAGCGCTATATTCGATACGTGAGTGAGAGAAGGGGGATACCGAAATCGCTGCTATTGCCTTCATCTTAACTTATTTGAGAATTAGAAGTTAAGACTTAGATATATTGTTCTCAAAAATATTTATAAAAAAATATTTTAATAACATAAAGTTACTAAGTTGGTAGATTTACTAAAGTGATGTTGCAAGACAAATATATGATTACGATTTACTTTCAGTAAAAAACATATGTCAGAATATGAACATTAAATATAAAATTACTAATTCATAATCAACTAAGCTACACATATATGTTGATGAAAAGTCCATGATAAGTACATGATAAGAAAGTTGTTACAAAACTTACGGATAGACAATGTAGTTTGGACAAAACACTTTATTAAGTTCAAATAAACAATGAATTAAAAAATGTAAACGTTTTTAATATATAGATTATCCGTAACAAAATGAGTTATAATGCAGTCATTAAATATTACTGTCCAAGGACATTTAAAATATACAAAATACCACAGAAAAAATATTTTTAGAGTTCAACATGTTGGTTTGCAATTATTTATATGTGCTTATGTACAGCAGAGATTCGTTTTCTATTGAAATTCTTCTACAAGGATCGACCTCGGTGGTCTTGGGGTAAAGTGATAGCCCCAGGTCCCGATGTTCGTGAGTTCAAACCCAGCTAGGGTTGACAGATTTTCCTCAAGCGATAAAAATCCATAACACAACTTCCTTCGGAGGGGAAGTTAAATAAACCGTCGGTCCCAAGTTGATTGTGGCATGTAAAATAACCCTGAAAGGAATTTGAAAATACCTTTCCTTATAAAATTGGTAGGTCCTTTCGTTCTCGCTCATAGAAACTATCGTGTGCTGATATAATCATTCAGTTCAGAAAGTACACGTTAAATAATCCAAAGAAATTAAAAAAATATATCTCTAACTTTACCTTAGTAACACTAATTGCAGCTTGTTATTAACATATTCAATGTGTTAATTTTTATATTAAATTTTAATTTTATAAATGTAAAAATATATGCACTGTTTGTTCACCTTATTTTCCATTGATTTATAATTTCATTATCGGTCCGTTTATTTAAATATCTGCAATAATATTAATTACACTTTTGCTACTCTGAAGGATACTATTTATGGAAATGGGCTGCCAAGTAGTACGCAAGAGACAAAAAGTTTAGGAACCACTGTATCTAGGGTAAGGATGGGCAAACTACGGTCCCGGTATGAATAATGTAAATGTGTTGTGTCGTATTCCATCCACAGTCTCGCTCATCTCTCACTCCATCATATAAATCTTCAGAACGAACTTGAAAACTTGCTAAATCCCCAAAGTTTTCATTATTGTTTTGCATTTAAACTTATTCATGTCTGTCTATTATATAAGTTTTATCGTTTTTTTAAAAGGAATTTTGAAGAAAACTTAATAAATATAATTCTCCGCCCCGCAATTTTTCACCCCATTTGACCCCACTTGAAGTAAGTTTGCACATTCCCGATGAAGAGTTTCTGTAAGTAGGAGAAAGAGCCCTTGAAGGACACAAAGACATCGCATGGATTTTTTATATAAAGTAGACAAGAGCCGTGGAAATAGTTTGATATTCATTCCAGTAGACACATAACTCGCGTATTATTAAAGGTTTTGTCGATAATCAACCTAAGCGCGTTATCTGATTGGCAATATCTCAGCTACCTAGGCAGCCCCCTTAAAGTGGCCGCCTCGCGTCTCATTGCGTCTTAAGGTGGGAGTGTAGCGGACGCGAGTTAAGATAAGTATTTAAGCGTTTTTTTTATAGCAAAACATAAATTCTTTTTAGCGAAAATAAACAAAATATTGGTCCAATATAAAAATAGAGTTTAGCTTTCTTCACATGGTGATATCAACAAATTGTTGAATATGTGACGAAAGCACATTGACATTTGAGGAGAAACTTTTTATTGAAGAGAAAAAGTTGACAATAAATTCAAGGACACTCTTGACAGTTATTCAACAACTGTTGATGTCACCATGTGAATAAAATCAAAATATATATTCCTACTGGAGAAACACATTATTTATTTTGTAAAAAAAAATACTATAAAAACTTAAACTACTGTCCATAACTCACGCTCCTTATCCCCCCACCTTAAGGCAATTGACCCTTTTCATTTGGCGTGGAAATGCAGAGCCATTGGAAAAAACAGTTATATTCAAGAATTTTTATTGTTTTGCAATTTTCTTTTCGGAAACGGTTTGTTAAAGAATAGAAGCCTGTTGATTAAGTTATACTTTTTATATACACACCTCCTCTATAATTTTAACAGTGATCAAATATCGACAAAATTGACATTTTTCAATAACACAAACTGACGGCTTCATAACAAAAAATAAGAAAATGTAACACCTAATAAACATTGATATATTATCTTAGAAGGGGTGTTGAAAATATTACTGTAAAAATTTCACTCGTTCTCGAGAAAACTGATATTTCCAAACGTATGATTTTCCCGCAAGACCTATACGTTAGCTTGCACCATCTACGGTTTCCGTAATCTATCTGTTCTTGTTGGCGCGGAAGGATACTTTGGTCGGCTGTGAAGCCACGCCACGCCTTTCCCCCTCCCGCCCACCATCCCACGAAATAGGTTTTGGACTTACACTCGACGGGGCGAAGGGCTTTAAGTGCCTTGTATGAGGGACATAGTTTTTTTTTTAAATTACTCTACTTTAAAGTACAGGTTGATTTTACTCCCCATCCCTCCTTAATTCTTACTTCGTCCCTAAAAAAAGTAATAATAAAATTGTTGGCCATGTTAAGAGATTCGTCAGTGATCTCCACCCGCAGTGAAACGCTTTCTAGTACAATCCCTGTACCGAAAACCTTTCAGTTTTGTTAATTGTAACTACCTTACCAGTTGAGGGCGGGTGCAGAGGAGAGGTATCGTGTTTCAAAGCCGCTCCCCCCCTTACTCCCTGAGCCCCCTAACTGTATTCCCGATGTAGCTTCCAATTAGTGGCGCAACCCCCTATACCTATAAACTCGGTCTCCGTTGTTCTCCAATTACGTAATAAAGTTTAGGGAAATGCTAATGATTCTACAAAGGGGCTCCGCGTATGTGTGTGTGTGCCAGACGGGCTGTTGTGCTTGGGAGCCTCTGGAAATTAAGCACGGCGATGATATTCTCGACTGGAACTACCCTCTCCTTCCCCGTCTTATTCCTCTACGTTTTGGGCGCGCGGTTAGAACGCCTGAATAACCAGCCGCGCATGGGATGTCTTTAGAGTCTCATCTGCAATAATTTCAGTCAGGTGGATTGCGGATAAAACTGTGAATAGAGCCACAAATAACCAATTTTAATTTGGTCTTAGTTTTATAAACAGACAGATTTTTTTTGAGTGATTGAAAAGATCCGTAGCACAATTTACTTCGGAGGGGAAGTAAAAGCCGTCGGTCCCATGTCGATTGTGGCACGTAAAATAACCCTGAGAGGTATGGGAAAATAGCTTTCATGGCTAACTTAGTAGGTCCTTTCGCTCTCGCTCATAGACATTATCGTGCGCTGATATAATCAGTCGGTTCAGAACGTGCACGTTAAATACCTTGAATAAATATACAAAATATATACATCATTAGTGGGGGAAGAAAATTAGAAACATTAAGAATTTTAAGAATAAAAGAGCACGTATGACTCGGTGTATGGATGTTGTTGAAGCGAAGGGAGTACGCAAGGAGAGGGAGGTCTGAAGAAAGTTGGTGAAGATGCATCAAGTACGAAATAGTTGTTTTAGATCTGTATGCACAGTTTCTTGGTTACCCCGTAAGGGAACGGCATAGTTAGATATGTATTGTATGTATGTATATAAGTATGTGTGTGTATGTATTTGTGTATTGTATGTATATTGTATGTATGTATAAATGTTATGTATGTGTATATTTATTTATGTATTTATGTGTGTATGTGTATGTATGTGTTTGTATGTATGTATGTATGTGTGTATGTATGTGTATGTGTATATGTATGTATACGTATGTGTATATGTGTGTATGTATGTGTATGTAATATGTGTGTATATTTATTTATGTATGTATGTGTTTATATGTATGTATGTATGTATGTATGTATATGTATGAGTATGTGTATATGTGTGTATGTAATATGTGTGTATATGTATGTGTATGTGTATATATGTGTATACGTATGTGTATATGTATATGTGTAAATGTATGTATGTGTATATGTATGTATGTGTATTTGTGGATGTATGTATGCGTGGGTGTATGTATAAACAATAACGTCTGCAGAGCAGATGACTCTAAGTATACATACGTGAAAGTAAATCTAGTAATTTTTCTGTTTTCCTATGAAAATTGTACTGTAAATATCAAACGTGAATGAAACCCATGAAACCGGTTTGGCTGTAACCACAAGTACAGACATACATTCTCTATATAATACAAGGCATGGAGACCAACACATTGCAATACTCACTTTTTTCAATTTGGTGTTTGGACCCACATGAAACGTGATATTCCATCATAATCTTGAGGTCGAAGTTTGTTTTAGTCTACAAAAAACTACTCGTCTCGGTGGCGTAGTTAGCTAACGCTCTAGTATAGTGTTGAACTAGACTGCCGAGAGCGAGGAGATCGAGGTTCGAATCTCGTTCGGTTGACCTGGGGATGGCTTTCCCTAAATGGTTGTCTACTCTCTTCACGCAAATGCGGATACACTTCATCTCTATTTAACCTTCCAAATTCCCAAATCCATTAGCGTAATTAGTAGTGAAGCGTATAACCCGAAAGGGTAGTAAGACGCGGTGCTAAGTATTATTATTTAGTCATCAAGTTAAAAAATATAGAGATTTTTTTTTTCAATATTGGCTGCTCTACATTTCTTCTTTATGAACCCTTAAAAAATGTTCTTATCTTGAACCAATGATACGTTTCTAAGTTTTCTGTTGCCCGTGAAAGATCGTATGAATACATTCCAAACTAGTCATCACATAGATAAAAGCTAGTTAGCTGTCTTGGTAACTGAACTTTAGCACCCTTGGTTGTATACCCTACTTTGTATCTTGAATAGTTAATTAACTGAGCCGTTTTTTTAGAAGAGTTTGTTTTTAGATACTATATTTTATATTTTATCAAGTATTCTCTCAACCTCCATTAAAAAAAAATATACATGTATCATGTTTTTAAGTGTCTGCGCTAGCCAGTGGTCACCAAAACCCCATTACCCCTCCTTTTCCTCCAAGTTCCCCTTAATCTCGCTCACCCTGAATCCCACCCCTTCCCCCCTTAACACCCACCCTCCTATCTAAAACGCGAGTTGATTGCTGTCCAAAACGCAGTTTTCGATTTTCGATAACGGGGCAATACAGTTTGGACAAGGGGACGACAGCGAATAGCACTTAAGGGCAGCGAGGCTGACCTGTCAAACAAACACGACCCAACCCATATAAACCCAGGCATGAGAGGGGTGGAGGCAGGAAGGGTGGTTAGGACGTGAGCGAGAGGGGGTTGGGAGGAAGGGGGGGAAGTCACAGCTCGTTTATCCGAAACAAATGCCGATCAAAACGCGGTCTCTTTCTCTCTCTATGGCGGACGCCTGGAGTGGTAAATAATTGACGACGTACCCCCTGCATTCCCCCCATATCTCTCTATTCCCAAGTACCGAGTACATATTTTTACATAATTCAGCGGACAAACTGTCTACTTTCGTCCAGGTGGTCACCTTGTTGAGAAATATGTCGGTTGAGGCTGTAGTACGATTAAGGCCTAAGAGATGAACATTTTTTGCAGTAAATTTTACATTTTAGAAACATATTTAGATGATTAAATCACAGAAGCAAAGGATGAAATGCATAACGACTTTGATTATATCATTAAAGCTCAACATTATCTTCGGTGGCCGCGTCGTCTAAGCTGCTTCTCTCGCAGTTGACTATACTGCTGATGACAAGGAGATTAAGGTTCAATTCTCGCAAGTTAAAACATTATTAATACTTCTAAATATTGTATCTTAAAAATTTATGAACATCCGTTTCATTTGCAGCGTATTCATTTTAATAATGAAAGGAAAATTAAACGACTTTTTAACTTTATTAAAATCTATAGAAAAAGCGTTAAAATGTAGATAAATAACAGAACATTTTGAAGTAATACAATTTTGCCCAGGCAAAATACGTAATATAAATGTAAGGAATAAATTAATGTTATTTTAGATTTAATTTATAACAAGCTTACTACTTAAATACTTGTACTTAGCACCGCGTCTTACTACCCTTTCTGGTTATACGCTTAAGCATTAATCACGCTAATGGTTTAGGAATTGGGAAGGTTGTATGTATAGTAAGTGAACCCGCATTTGCGTGGAGGGAGAGTGGAAAACCATTTAGGAAAAACCACCCCCAGTTCACCCGGAAGAGATTCTAATATCGATCTCCCCGTCCTCAGCAGTCTAGCTCAACACGAAACCAGCGCGTTAGGCAACCACGCCATCGAAATGGGTTAGGCTTACTACTGATATACGGTATATACTTTTTTTTTTAATTTAAAGCTCAAAAGCTTGTAGTATATGTACAGTAGCCCCATGGCATCTTTGGTGCTGACTGACAGCTCACAGCTGACTTCTGACAGTCAACATTTAGGTATATACCTAGATTTTGACCATCAGAAGTGACAGCTGATAAACAAATGTTTTTGCACATCATATGGTTCGGCGTAGGGATACATAATTTGGTCTGGTAACATTTCAAAGTTGTCAGCACCAAAGAAGTCACGGGGCTACTGTAGTTGTAGAGGGAAAGGGTATGAGACATAAAACACATGGGTGTCCCTCAGTAGGTCTCGATAACTTCTATAGGGTTCCGTGTGATAAGATAGTGTGGGTACCACTGGACTAAGGTAGTCGCTTTCAACTGTGCCTTCGACCCGCTTTGGTGGCCGCATAGTCTAAGGCGTCACTTTAACAATAGACCGGACTACCGATGATTGAGAGATCGGGACTTGAATCCCATTCGAGTGCACTGAGAGGGGTCTTTCCTAAATGGTTTCCCATTCTACCTTTATGCAAATATATGTTCCTTTATTTAAATCCAACCTTCCTCATCTTTAACACATTAGTTCACATGTGTGCAACCCGACCGAATAGTAAGACGCTATGATCAAAACAAATGTTTTGTTAAACGTACTATATTTTTTTTAAAAAAATCTAAGGATTCAGTCTTACCTCTTTCCGGTCTCCCCCAAAAGTTTTATCCTGTTTTTCTCTACCTCGAGAATAAAATAATGTTTGATTCGTAGCTGACGCGTCCAAACTACACGGAAAACGAGTTGGAACGTGGCCTAATGTTGTGCTTTATCGGTAAGGGTCCTTGGGAAATGGTCCTGTTGGTTAGGGAGGCTGGGACGTGATTGGGATACTAGATACAAACGAGACGGGACAAAATGAATATGTTAACTGGGGAGTACAGACCATGTTTTTTTTTATTACTATCGACATTTCTGTTTGGGACAGTGGAGAGGGGTGGGGAAAGTTAGAAGCAAACTCCGTGATCCTCTTGGTTGACTAGAAGGTGTGAACTTTGGATTGTTCTCCTCCAGTTTAGAACTATTGTAAGAGAATATTATTTTAATCTGAATCTGGCTAAAATGTTAATCCACGCTCGTACGTATTATATATTTTAATGTATCAAAAGTGACAGCTGTACCTCACAAGATTGACGTATGAGTGAGTACATGATTGTAGATCTAATAGCTTCTCTAGCTGTCAAATAGGGTTCTTCTTATGAAGATTGGTTTGTATAAAAACTATTAAAGCTAATTTCATACATGCATGTGCCTAATCTTGTGATCTCCCGCTGTCACTTTATACAGGTATAGTATTTAATACCGATAAACAAATATTATTAATATAGTTACATTTGGTCAATACTCGCGTCACCCCACAATTGCGTGGTAGTGTTTTATAGTTATCAATGCAGCGCCTTTCCATCCATCCGGTCTATTCTTATTTGATTACATTCATAAGGTAGGGATCAATAAAATATATATTAGAAACAACTAGTATAAAAAACTAGTATCGTGTCTGTGCTAATATTGTGTTTATTGTGTATGCACCTGCAGCAAGTGAAACATACTACCTCTCTAACTAGTACAACTGTCTCTGTTCAATCTTGTGTTTGTTGTGTGTGCACCTGCAGCAAGTGAAACATACTACCCCTCTAACTAGTACAACTGTCTCTGTGTCAATCTTGTGCTTGTTGTTTATGCACCTGCAGCAAGTGAAACATACTACCCCTCTAACTAGTACAACTGTCTCTGTGTCAATCTTGTGTTTGTTGTATGTGCACCTGCAGCAAGTGAAACATACTACCCCTCTAACTAGTACAACTGTCTCTGTTCAATCTTGTGTTTGTTGTGTGTGCACCTGCAGCAAGTGAAACATACTACCCCTCTAACTATATACTACCCCTCTAACTAGTACAACTGTCTCTGTGTCAATCTTGTGCTTGTTGTTTATGCACCTGCAGCAAGTGAAACATACTACCTCTCTAACTAGTACAACTGTCTCTGTGTCAATCTTGTGTTTGTTGTATGTGCATCTGCAGCAAGTGAAACATACTACCCCTCTAACTAGTACAACTGTATCTGTGTCAATCTTGTGCTTGAGTGTGTGCACCTGCAGCAAGTGAAACATACTACCTCTCTAACTAGTACAACTGTCTCTGTGTCAATCTTGTGCTTGTTGTGTGTGCACCTGCAGCAAGTGAAACATACTACCTCTCTAACTAGTACAACTGTCTCTGTGTCAATCTTGTGTTTGTTGTGTGTGCACCTGCAGCAAGTGAAACATATTACCCCTCTAACTAGTAGAACTGTCTCTGTTCATATCTTGTGTTTGTTGTGTGTGCACCTGCAGCAAGTGAAACATACTACCCCTCTAACTAGTACAACTGTCTCTGTGTCAATCTTGTGTTTGTTGTGTATGCACCTGCAGCAAGTATAGTTGCGCCTGTGCTAATATATTGTGCCGGTTTTGTCTGCACCTGCAGCGTACGTGTCGTGGGTAAGGTTCTACGCCAGCTACCCCAAAGAGGTGCGAGAGGTGTTCTGCTTCAAGGCCCTGCACATGGGGCACTACGCCAAGAGTTTCGCCCTCCGAGATCCGCCCAAACATATCGCGGGCATAGGAAAGAGGCAGGGTCTCGCGGAAAAGAAGCTGAACAGGTATGCCACCATTGTTTGCCAAACTTCTCACCGCGTCTCACTACGTTAATGTGTTTAGAGATGAGGAAGGTTGAATTAAGAGGACGTCTACTTGAAATTGCTTGGAGGGAGAGTAGAAAATAATTTAGAAAAAAATAATCTCAGTACACCCGGCCAGGATTCTAATTCCTGTCTCCCCGTTATCGACAGTACAGTCTATTGGGAGAAGGATGCCTTAGGCCACGTGGCCACCGAGGTAGATTTTATTTTTCATCAAACTAATCTTAAGGTTGATTTTTAAATATTCGATAATAAGGTGTTATCTGATGTTCCTCTCGAATAATACACATCATTGATATTTTTTTGATTTATCTATTTAAATAAATATCAACATCCACATATATGTGTTTTTGCTCTCTCTCTCTCTCTCTCTCTATATATATATATATATATATATATATATATATACACACACAAAGAGAGAAAGATAAAAAAAGACCCATATGAGTATATATATATATATATATTATTGCTATTTTATTGTTATTAATAATATAATATATTCTCAGGAAGATCTTAATCTGGCATCTAGAAAGCTACTACATCTACATCTATTTTCATGTATTCTTACATCAAGTCATGTGATCTATAAATTTCACTTTTGATAGAATATAACACTAACACTATAGTAAAATGAATCGCTTCGGTGGCCGCATGGTCCAAGGCGTCACTCTAGCATTAGTAGACTAGACTGCCAATGACGGGGAGATCGAGGCTCGAATCTCGGTCGGGTGTACTGAGGGTGGTTTTTCCAAAGTGGATTTTTACTCCCCCCTCCACGCAAATGTGGGTACACTTTCTCTGAATATAACTTTCTTCATCTCTAAAACCATTATCATAATTAGTACATAAGCTTACAACTCTAACGGGTAGTAAGATGCGGTACTAAAAAAAAAGTAAATTGTTATCAGCGTAAACTGAAAATAATATTTTAGTATTATCTAAAAATCTCTTCCTATAAAAATTGGTCTGTAACTTAACCTATGGTGACCTGGCGGTCTAGAGGTAAGGTGTCAGACTTCTATGCTGGCGGCCGGGGTTTAATCCTTGCTCCCGGCAAAGATTTATCTGATTACCAAACCCTTCCTTCACCTCTGACAAGACATCTTGTGAATGTGGGGAATGCCAGGCCTCCACCATGGTTCGGATTCCACGTTAAACTGTCGGTCCTTCATTTCATCTCACAATCACCCTACCATTGCACATCAGCGTAAGTGCGTATAACCCGAACGGGTAGTAAGACGCGGTGCTAATAATAATAATAATAACAACTTAACCTACGGCTGCATTTATACTTATAACACCCAAACTCGTCGACACTAAATTAACTAATTTACTTAGTGGACAAACCAATACAAACGTTAGCTTACTGAAATGTCTTGATTTAATAGGTCGCACACACTCTTAACCACTGAACATTATTTATATTTTATTTAAGTGTTATGTGTGTTTATGTAAGTGTTATCAAATTTATAATTTAAAAGCAAATTTTTGCCTTACAGAAATGATTAAATGTCCATATTTGTGTTTGTGTGTGCTTTCAACAAACACACTCAAATAACATGGCTGTATCACAGGTTTTTTTTTAAATAGGGCGTCGTACTAAATGTTTTCTTTGGTTTTCGGTTTGGGTAATACCTGAATTTTATTTTATTGTTCGTAAAAGAAAGAGAACGGATAAAAAAAATAGTAACCAGGCAGACAATTTAAACAACTGAAGCGTACAATAGGTTCTATTCACTACCTGCAAACAGTAGAATAGTAGCGACCATTAAAAAAAAATAGAGAGAGAAAGATTTAAAAAAAAAGAAGAACAGGGCGAGACCTGAAGCAAAGCGTCAACATTAAACATTGTTGTATTATTGTGTTGAAGATTAATGCCCGGCCATGATTATCGTGTTATAGCATTTCCCAAACGTGGAGAATCGGTTCTGTTTAGACCGTAATCGACATTCACAGCCCAGCTTTTAACCGTTGTGTTACACCGCTTGCATCGCATTAAAGGATTGAGATTTGGGCGTTTGATCGTGGGCTACGCGTGGACTCATTACTGGACATGGATGTGAGCTCTTGTTTTTTAACACTCTCCGATTCCTTCCCCCGGGAGGCTGGGGTTCGTTCCTCGGTCTGATTGCACAGGTGGGAGCTCCCTGCCTGCCAACGTGGTTTCTACAGCCTCTATTAATTCGAGCTTATAACCCAAATGGGTAGTAAGACGTGATTATATATATATATATATATATATTGCGGTGTGGATACATTTTCTTAAAAATAGCTTCCTTATCATGTAATATTATAATTAATAGTAAATGTCACTTATTATACTACTATAAAGCCACACGGCTGACTCAGTCACTGACATTAATCTCTACCCACTTTCAGATGAGTTAGAAACTTGAAATTTGGCAAACCTATAACTTTTAGCCTGTAACCGATGGGAAAATTCAAAAAATTTAAAAAAATTAATTTTTAACAGCCGAAAAAAATATTCAAAATGTCGGAGAAACTTTAAAGTCGGTGCGGGCCTTTCTTAGAAGGTCTCTTGTGGCTAAACTGCAAGACCTATCAAAAAACGGCTCTAGAATTACATTAGTTTACGTGGTGCTAATAATAATAATAATAATAATAATAATAATAATAATAATAATAATACAAACTCCTCAATCTCTTTGTACTAGAGATCGCGGGTGTGCTCTTAACTAACATGGCCGTATGTGGTCTGGATCCTTTTGAGATTATTCAGGTGGGGGCAGGAAGGGTATAAGTGACTTGGAGTCAAGAATAGTTGAGATAGGTTGCAGTTGCTAAATCTTGAGTTTGTTCAGAAAGCTCACTCTTGACCACCACCGTTGATTAGAAGTCACTAAAATTTGACATTATAAAAATATATATTATTCTATCTATTAATTATAAAGTCCATCTAAAAAGTTATTAAAAGCTTCCACTAATAGTTAAGTGTCATTTTACAGTTATTTATCTTTACACCATTAATAAAATGGACTAAGAATGTAAATGCAATACCTAACAAAATATCCCCCCCCCCCTCCCGTAATTGTGGCATCATGAGTTTACAGTTTTCCACTAACGGGACTCCTATAAAAATCAAACTTTGGTAACCCAATACTATAAAGCTGTCTTTGTAAGCTTTAGGTTTTTATGGAATCGCCTTCTCCCCAGTACGTCGCAACCCGCCTTACGCTACAATACGCCGTGTTGTCTAGCACCGGGGGTTCTACTTTGTAAACATAAAAGTACTATACAGTAGCCAACTAACTTCCAATTACCCTACACTTGTCATATTTATCTATAAAAGACCTTTGATAAAATAAATATGATGTATCTTTGGTGATCTATCAAATCTATTGCTATAAAATATATTTTATAAACCTTTTAGACAATATTTACCTTATAGATATAGAACATGTTCTAGGGTTTTATCTAAGAAATTGGCGAAGTTTGCAAGTTTAACCTACACATGCAAACAATTTAAAAATATAACTGTAGAACATGAGGGGACAAATCCAGCACTTAAGCTATATTATAAGTGTGTTCCCTTCAATTAACACTGCAACATTGTTGCCAACATTTATAAAAGCTTAGCGGTATTTTAGTAAATGTATTTAACTTGATTGGCGTCAATTTATGTAATAACATATATTGTACAAAATTGGAAGAAAACGTGATATAATGTAATCACACACGTTTTATCAAAGATGGTATCAAATCTGTTATCGCATATTTTTAACCGACTTCAAGAAAAAGGGGAGGTTCTCGATTCGACCTGTATGTGATTTTTTTAAATGTATGTTCAAACTTAACCTTTGACCAGGTGCATAAATTTCGATGATTTTATTGTTATTTTATAGAGCAAGTTCCTCTGTTGGTCCCTTATAAGTTTCTTCCAGATAACTTAATTAGACGTTAGAAAAATAATATAAAAGTGAAAAAAATCATATTGTCCAAGTATACAACTTGGAGTTTTCCCCCCATCATTGCTTAACATTGGATTGTTATAATGTGATTATATAAATCCTAATGTCATTCCGATATTCCGATATTCCAACTGTGGGGAACTTCATTTTAAAAAGATGTTGCAGGTATTATCAAAGCCAAATTGTGTGTGCGTAAAGTGCACAGCTTCTATGGGTATAAATATTTGCTACATATTCTACCAGGTACCTAAGCAAACACATTAATTGCTAATTTAAAAAGGGTCTTCATCGAAAAAGTGCTTTCGGTTAATAGCCACTTGACGCATAGTTAGTAAGTTAGAAACTATTTCTTTCGCCAGCTGTTTCATTTTGTAACCTCTGTTAGTTACTATTCCGTGCAGCGGTCAATCGGCGCGAGCGCTGTTCTACAGCCTCGTTTGATACTCTCTTGTATATTAGCGCTGTTCTACAGCCTCGTTTGATTCTCTCTTGTATAATAGCGCTGTTCTACAGCCTCGTTTGATTTTCTCTTGTATAATAGCGCTGTTCTACAGTCTCGTTTGATTCTTTCTTGTATAATAGCGATGTTCTACAGCCTCGTTTGATTCTCTCTTGTATATTAGCGCTGTTCTACAGCCTCGTTTGATTCTCTCTTGTATATTAGCGCTGTTCTAAAGCCTCGTTTGATACTCTCTTGTATAATAGCGCTGTTCTACAGCCTCGTTTGATTCTCTCTTGTATAATAGCGCTGTTCTACAGCCTCGTTTTATTCTCTCTTGTATTTTAGCGCTGTTCTACATCCTCGTTTGATACTCTCTTGTATATTAGCGCTGTTCTACAGCCTTGTTTGATACTCTCTTGTATATTAGCGCTGTTCTACAGCTTCGTTTAATTCTCTCTTGTATAATAGCGCTGTTATACAGCCTCGTTTGATACTCTCTTGTATATTAGCGCTGTTCTACATCCTCGTTTAATTCTTTCTTGTATATTAGCGTTGTTCTACAGCCTTGTTTGATACTCTCTTGTATATTAGCGTTGTTCTACAGCTTCGTTTGATTCTCTCTTGTATAATAGCGCTGTTATACAGCCTCGTTTGATACTCTCTTGTATATTAGCGCTGTTCTACATCCTCGTTTAATTCTTTCTTGTATAATAGCGCTGTTCTACAGCCTCGTTTGATTCTCTCTTGTATAATAGCGCTGTTCTACAGCCTCGTTTGATTCTCTCTTGTATAATAGCGCTGTTCTACAGTCTCGTTTGATACTCTCTTGTATATTAACGTTGTTCTACAGCCTCGTTTTAAACTCTTGTATATTAAAGTGAAGCAATGTGAGCGTTGTTCTACAGCCTCGTTTGATACTCTTGTATATTAAAGTGAAGCAATGCAAGCGCTGGGTTACAGCCTCGTTTGAAAGTCTCTCAAGAATCAATGAGAGGCGCTGTGATCGCTGCTCGTGTATCAAATTGAGCCAATATTCTTTTTCTTGCGTCATCTTCTTAGCTAACTTGGAGTTAACATAAGCCCGCATTCCAGTGAGTCTTAGCTCACGCTCGGTATAAGTCTTTTTACGTTGTTTTTTTGCTTTCCTTTTCTTTTTTTTACTATCAAGACGCAGGTTTCTACGTCCGTGAAGTTGGCCCCCCCACTTTTAAAAATTAAAGTTTTTATGATTGTAATCGTTTGTTCTTCGTTTGTTCCGGATTGTTCCGCAAAAATTTTTGTTTGTTCCGTTTTGATAGGCCCACAAATGATATGTTTACATTGGGGGGGCCAACTTCACGGTAGCCCCCCCACTTGTAAAAATTCAAGTTTTTATGATCGCAATCGTTTGTTCTTCGTTTGTTCCGGATTGTTCCGCAAAAAGTTTCGTTTGTTCCGCATTCGTTCTTGCACAAATGGGACGTGAACTTGTGGCGCTTTGTTTACTAGTGAGGGGCCAACTTCACGGTAGCCCCCCCACTTTTAAAAATTCAAGTTTTTAT
>CABFVX010000242.1:242350-257928 GCA_902151425.1 Timema shepardi | reverse complement strand
GGGCAACTTCACGGACGTCAGGTTTCTCGCGTTTTGAGTTTCTTGCCAACGGCTTTTTTTTTTCACAAGCAGCGTTTTTATAAGCCTACCCATATTTTTCAAAACTAAGCATAAAAGTTTAAAATATTTTTCTTACAAAAAAAATCCAGCCTACTTAAAAGAATGTATTAAACGTAAAAAAATATTATTTTCAATCTTCTTTAAATTTTCACTTTTTGGTATTGGTGCCAAATTAACATCTAAAACAAACATCTACCTACAACTTACTAACTAACTTGAACAACTGTTGGAATCAATAAAAGGAACAAACAGAAACACAACAATAGACAGAGAATTCCTCTTGTTGACAAGCTCCTTTAAGAGGAAAAATTCACTGTTGTTAATTTCATATTGCAGTCCCTGACTTGTGATTGAAGCTTATGTGCTATAGTTTGTTTAGGGTTTGTAAGTTGTAGATAGTTGATTGCTTTGCTTATTAATTTGGCGTGGACTTCATAAAGTTAACATTTAAAGGAGATTATATTTTTTTTACTTTTTTAGTTATTAAATTAAGTCACTTTGAGGTTTTTTTTAATAGGTTTTATGATATAACTATCTTTCTTTTATAAAAATAAATATGATAGTAAAATACTGCCGTAATATGACTCTTCTAGAAGATATAAAAGCGAATTTTTAATCAACAAAAAGTTTGTTATATATATTTTTTAAACGCGAAGTAATTTCGTAGCTAATGAAAATGATAATCTGAAGTTCTATACAAACGATATTCATATTTTAATTATTAAAAAAAAATAAGCTTATACACTGAAGATGTGCCTAACAACTTTAAATTTTTAAAATGTTCAAAAGAAGATTTTTCAATTTCATAAAACGACAATTTCTAGAGTTCTACAAAACAGATTTATTTTAAAAAAATAATTAAAAGCATATACTACGAGGATAGTTATATAATAGTTTACAGATTTTTAATAGTGAATTCCCGGTCCCGGCATAAATTTATTTGATTACCAAACCCTTCCTCCACCTCTGACAAGACATCTTGTGAATGTGGAGAATGCCAGGCCTCCACCGTGGTTCGGATTCCACGTTAAACTGTAGGTCCTTAATTTCATCTCACAATCACCCTACCATTACACATTAGCGTAAGTGCGTATAACCCCAACGGGTAGTAAAACGCGGTAATAATAATAATATTTGTCTAAATTTGTGTACCACATGAATCTAGTTCTAATATTCTTTTTAAGGTTGGAATGTAACTCAATTTTTTCATCAAAACTTTTTTGATCAACAGAAATAAAATAATTATATCTCCAATAAAAACGCGGATTTAAATTTTCTTCGCATGGTAATATCAGTTTTTTTAATATCTTTCAAGGGGATCCTGGACTTAAATGACAACTTTTTCTCTTCCTTTGAAACGTTTCACACCTATTGCCGTGCTATAATCACGACAGATATCAAATAACTGTTAACATCAACTTGTTAAGAAAATTAATCTCTATGTTTGTACTGGAGCAATATTTTATTCATTTTGCCCAAAAAAATATTTTTCCACAAAAACTGCTAAGACTGCCCTTAACTCGCGTCCCCTTCAAGGACAAGATGGGAATATCGGGGATTCGAATCCCGGTGTAGTGTACTGGGACTAGTTTTTCATCAATGGTTTCCCATACTTCTCTCCATAGGAATGTGGGTACATTTCCTCTAAATTTATACCTTTCTCAAGTATATTTCACTATCGTAATTAACGTTTTCTTATGACTCGAACGGGTACTACTAATAAGCTGTGGAAAAATAAAATTAATTTTAAGATTTATTTTGATGACTGTTTTTTAGGAGTATATTTTATAGAAACACTTTTAAGCTAAAAAACTACAGAATATAAACTATCCTTGCGATTCAAATACGTTAGAATCACGTACGATAGGTTGTGAACCAGTGTTTTGGAACATAAGTATGTTTCTACAGTCAGGTAAATAGTTCCCACTCCATCCATACCTATCAAAACAGTTGACCTTGAATCTTTTTTTTTAAAGCGTGTGAATTTTATAAGGAAGTTTGAATAAATGTGACCAATAATCTGTGTAAATTGGGAGATGTCGCTTTTTGTGGTAAAAAAAAAATCGTAACAAAACTGAAAATTCTGTGTGAAATGAGCAAGGAAGTAAGAAAGGGAAGAGCCTGTGACTTTGTGAGCACGCCCCAGTGGCCCTTCATTGTTTGTTTAGTGACGCACGCATGCGCGGGCACGGTTCCCGCCCTTTTCCCAGCAGCCTCTGCAGCGTGAAGAAGCCCGCGCAGTTTTACCGCGCCCTGGATCCACCAGATTCTTTTTTTTTTTTTCATTGTTGGCTAACTTAATTTTCTTTTAGTTATTTTTAACAATGTACTAGTTTTTTTAATGTGTGTTAGAAGATAAAAAAAAAGTTAAGCTAAAGTATACATCACGTTGCGTGAATGACGCACTTTTGTTGTTCCCAAATTGAGATTTTGATTGGAATCATTGTTACACTACGTTTTTTTTGGTGAAATTGTCATCACTGTTGAACTGTTGACAGCCACGGTACAAGAAATCAATGGCTGCGCAATTTCCATTGTGTTAAAAAAAAAGCGAAACCTTAAAAAATTCTCGGCGTATGAATGTCAACCAAACCTTAAAATTCTCGCCGTACCTGTACTGTCAGAACCACTGGTTTTATGCTTAGATTCCTCCACGCCAAACTATCTTTGTTAAAACTGCACGTGGTGTCACGTGGTTTAAGGCTTCAGTCCCGTAATATACTGTATTGCTGGTATTGAGAAGATCTGGGTTCACTGAAAGAATATTTCCCCTTGCGATGTATGACCATGGTTTTCCCACCCACTCCTTTACACGCGAATGCGGGTGCATTTCTTATAGTTTAGTCTCTCGATCCCTGACCCTCAAAATTAGTTTTTTCCCCATAAATTTGACTTTTAACTTACTAAAAACTAGTAGTTATGTGAAAAGTAGATCTCGCTTCCTCCATGTTATTATCGTTACTACAGTCTTCTTGAATTTGAAGTTGATATTTTTCCTTTGGGATCAATTTAGACAGAAAATATTATTAATAGCACCGCGTCTTACTACCCTTTCAGATTATACGCACTTACGCTAATGTGTAATGGTAGGGTGATTGTGAGATGAAATGGAGGACCTACAGTTTAACGTGTGATCCAAACCATGGGGGAGGTCTAGCATTCCACACATTCAGATTAATACACGTCTTGTCAGAGGGGAAGGAAGGGTTTGTCAATCAGATAAATCTGTGCCGGGATTGAGGATTGAACCCCGGACCCTCAGCCCAGAAGTCTGACACCTTACCCCTAGACCACCAGGTCACCATTACAGGTTGAAAGTTTGTGAAATGTGTATAGCGTGAACCAGCAATAGTCGTTGTCAGTCATCCTGCGTGCTCCTGCATCTTTAGGATGTGTGTGGCGTGTGTGTTTATAATAATATTATGTAGGGTTATTTTAGGATAATGTTTATTTGAGTTATATGTTTTAATATTTTTTGTAACTAGGCTTAATATGAATAGTTCAATTCAGGCGCTTAAGACAACGAATATTGCAAGATTAACTCTTGATCAAAAAAGAGAATTGAAATCATTAGATAGGCCATGTCCTGAATTTTGCATGGAACAAAGTGAAAACATACATACCTATATATTTATGCACATTACACAGCTACAGAGTTTCTACAACACATCCACGTCCTTTGGGGGGGAGTTTATTATTTTTATCTTTGCATGTTGTTTGTGATATTAATTTTTGAGTTTAACTAAATGAATATTTAGGAAAACATATTCCGAAATTTGTGTCTTCTTTTAAATGTATTATTTAGAAATAATTTATGAATTAAACAAGATGCGTGCTCCAGCTTCTAAAGTGACGAACCGCCACTGATTTTCGTCCTCTTCTATGGAAAAATCTTTGGTTTAAAACCAGCCCAATCTCAAACAAAACTAAAGTACACGCTTGCTCGTTGGTGCGTTTGCGTCCACGCAGACGCGCTGTAGAGACGCTGGACGCGCACTCTGGTTGCCAGTCGTAGTCGCCACGAAGGAACTGGTCACATAACAAACTATGGAAATCTGGTCGCTGGTTGCAGATGCTAGACGCACCGAGGGAATCCTACCTTAACTGTGCGCGCAAAGCCAAAGGTCCCGGGTTTAATTTCCATATATGAGTTGTCATTTCTCACAAAATTAAATTTAAATACCTCAAGGTGTTTTGAGAAGGTTGAGCCTACGTACAGCCGAAGATGATGTATTTGATTCCACGATCAAGTAAAATGTGAAGTCCATACAATTTAACCAAAACAAAGTTGTGACATATAGTGTGTTAACCACTTCAGAACAATCCGCGTATGCACACTAATGGGCTAAGAAAGGGAAAGATTACATTTAGATTAAATGTATCCATATTGACGTAGAGGAAGGGCAGGGAACCATTTAGGAACCAGCCTCTTCAATCTCGTCAGAATCGCCTGATCTTGTTTACCCTGTGACGGATTGTTCGATCTCTGCGAGTGTCCTGAGGTGAGTTTTCCTAAGTGGTCTCTCACTTTACTACATTACTGCCAGCTTCGGTGGCCGAATAGTATAAGGAGTCACTATCGTGCTAGACCGACCTGCTTATGATGGAGAGATTGGGGTTCGAATCCCGGTCGGGTCTACTGAAGGTGTTTTTATCTACCTGGTTTCCTACTCTACTTCCACGCAAATGCGGGTATAATACCGATTATCTTTAAAATGCTTCTTCCCTCATCCCTACCCCATTAGAGTAATTTTCATATTATGTGCGTATAACCTAAACAAGTAGTAAGACGCGCCGATAAAAAAAACGGACCTTCCTCGTCCTTACTGTAGATTCACACGTTCGCCGATAAACCAAAAGCAGAAACGTAATCATGTGATTAGTTCTAAACCAATCACAAGAGTTCAGCCTCATCGGCGCTCGATGCGACTTGACTTAACTTTAGCTTTCCTTTT
Organism: Timema shepardi; assembly: GCA_902151425.1. Taxonomy (NCBI): domain Eukaryota; kingdom Metazoa; phylum Arthropoda; class Insecta; order Phasmatodea; family Timematidae; genus Timema; species Timema shepardi. The sequence continues at coordinate 252,913 of CABFVX010000242.1, read as the reverse complement.
TTCTGTGTGGCATCAGCTTGGTAGGACCCTATACCATTTCAAAACCAACTGACACAATCATCGCGCAGGTACCAACAGGCAGCCGCATACACTGCTATGAGATAATTTAAAATAACTTGTTGATTATAAAGCTCTGGTGTCTTTCTTGTTTTGTTTTAATTTACAACACAACACAATAGTTTGAAAAAGTCACTTATGATATCACTCTTAAATATATGTATATCCACTAGAAAATATAACATTTCGGCAATCATCTGTTTCTAGTTTGTTTCGCAAACCACTATGGGTCAACATAAATTGCTGCCAGCTACTGAATGGTACGTCAATACTGCTCTCTATTTTCAGTGAACGTGGGAAACAAGCTCTACCCCGATGGTGGAAATAAGCCGATAGGCCGGACGGGTAGTAAGTAGTATGCGTAGAGGGGGGGAATTAAACAAGCCCCCCTAGTCTTTTCACCGTGTCCTGCTACCCTTATGGACCAGGGAGATATTTACACTTGGGTGAGGATAAGGAAGATAGAATTATTGGAAGGGCGAAGGGGGGTCAAATGTATACGCAATTGCGTGAAGGTAGGTGGATACCTCCCCGCCCTGTCAATAATTCAGACTAGACGAGACTGATGCCTTAGTTCAAGCGCCACCACCACCCCGATGCGTTTAAACATATTTATGATTTTGTCTTTACTCAATGGAATTAATCTCGTTTGAGGTTACCTTTGTTCTTATTAGGCCAAAGTTAAGATCGGTTCTCCCAAACACGCTTCAACCCATTGGACTAACCGAACTTCCAATAGAAAGACGATGCCAAATGGAATGTGTCCAAAACTAATCGGGTTCCTCCACCTGCACACTTCTACCCCCCTCTCCCTCCCTCTAGTACATTTGTAATTTTCTTTTAAACATCAGTCAGGATAACTTGTCTGACTTTCCCCTTGACACAAAACCTCGGTTTGTCCGCCCGGAGCGACCGCTATTCCTATCTTGACGGGGGTGGGTTGGTGAGGGGAGCAAGAGGGCGCTTTGTTCCCGAGCTGGAGAGTGTTAGTGGTTTGGGTGGGTTGAGGTTGTAATGGGCTATTACTACCGTGCGGTAATTATCCCTCCGGTCTGATAGAGTCCCAGTGTGTGTATGTGTATGTGTGACGTGAAGGGGTCCCCCATCAAATCCTCTCCGGGGACCCCTGTGTCATTTCCCCCCGCGCTGATAAATGGACTCGTCGTCTTCCCGTGATGCAGGTAATTAATCTTTGACACCTCGTCCTTTACCTGGTCCGTCACCGCGCGGCTTTGGGCGTGAGAGAGAGGGAGGTGAGGAGTGCTATCTCTCTCTGTATCCATACACCTTGCTTTTTTGGAATTCGTACGTTTGCACTCGTGAGAATTTACTAATAACTCCTAGGACCTACTTTACTATCGGAGATAAAGTATTATCCTTAAGACGAGGGGGACGCGAGTTAAAGAAAGTGTTTTCGCAGGGTTTTTTTTTAGCAAAACATATTTTTGGCCAACATTTATAAAATACTTCTCCTGTAAAAAAACATATATAGCTTAATTTTCTTCGCCTGGTGATGTCAACAGTTCTTGAATACCTCTCATGAGCGTAGCGGGATTAACCGAAAGACTTTTTAAATAAAGAGAACATTTTCTCCTGAAATTCCAGGACACCCTTGGCAGATATTTAAGAACTGCTGAGTTCATCATGTGAAGATTAAGTTTATACTGAAGCAATAAATATATATATATTTTTTGTTGCCAAAAAAGGTTTTGATATAACTTAACTTTTCTCGCGTCAACTACATTCCCACCCTAACGAACCCATGTAGGCCTATAAATGTTAATATATATATATATATATATATATAAACATTTACTTACGGGTTCGTTAAGGTGTTAATAGATATTTTAACATTTGCACACGTACTAGTTAAGTTTGGGATATATTGAAAACCATTAGTATTATTCGATAGGTATTAATATTATCTGTCTAAAGTGAAATGAAATTGACAGTACACATGACTTTACCCATGACAGTATGAACATTGTTTTAGTACAATTTTAGCTTTAAAATATGTTTCTTTCTATTTAATTCAGAATGGGATATGCTTTTTTTTTAGCACCTCGTCTTACTACCCGTTCGGAATATGCGCTTGTATAATAATTATGTTAATATTTTTATGGTTTATAAAGGCTATCTTTAGATAAAGTGCAGTCGCACTTGCGTGAAGGGAGAGTGAAAAACCATATTGGAAAAACCTTTCTCAGTACACCCGAACGAGATTCCATCCTTGATCTTCCCGTCATCCTATTGGTGTACATATTATATTAGATATTGATACCCATAGTCCTAGGACAAATACAACAAGATCCCAGACAGTTATTTTACCATTTATATGGTTTCGGGCCTTCCAAGAATCGGTTCCGGGACCTCAGGTCACTAAACAGATCAGCTTCAAACTGAAATAAATTACTAGACCAAATAAATATATATATAAAAAAATTATTTTGGGCTTGATTTAAACAATTTTACGGTTTTCAATGAAGTAATCATAGATTCTAGTTCTTTTGTAAATTAGGTATTTTCTGTCGGCCGGACTTTTATTTTTATTTTATCAGTAAATTTTAGCTTTAAGCCCATTTCTAATTACTTGTATAATATATTTCAAAGTAGCAATCAGTGTAATAACGTGTTATTTATGTCCGGCTCAGAACTGGTCCTTTATATGTGAAACCTTATTATAAGAAACTTAATACTAATTACCTTTTTTTTCTAAACACAAAGTTAAAACAATTATTAGAGTTAATTGTTGTTCATGTATGGTTATCGTAAAATTAAAACATTTTAAGTAGTAGCGCTTATTTCCACTAGTTACTCACCCTCCCGCCCTTCCCCCGCTGCAACCTACTATTATCTGGGATAGTCACATTTAATTACGTTAGTGGGCTGGAGGTGATGACGGTAGAATTTAGGTTAGTTTGTGATCATTTAGAATAAAATAAATTGTTCGGAAATCCTCATGGACTTTCTCACCCTATTGTTTAAAAATGGAGACATTTACTCAAACTCATAAATATGAAACAAAATAATATACACTAGCAAACCCGAGAAAAAATTGCGTTATGCTTTACGTCAAACGTTTTTTTGACTCCCGGATTTAAATTTTATGATTTTCTTTTTAAAGATTTTAAGTCTTCACTTGTATAGTTGGACAAAAAAAAAAGAAGATAGCGTTCACAAAGGCCAATACTTCGTAATAAAATGACTTCCGGTTAGAATTTTCTACATTTTATTGGGGGTTGCACATCTTATGGTTATCGCATTTTTATTAAATTCCTCATTTATAAATTTAGACCAATAATAAAGGTAAATATTGACTATTGAGTCTAAAATTACAGAGATGGATCATTGCTCTACAAACATTTCTCCTAAGAGGTTAAAGGAAAAATGAACACACTTTTTGAAATACTTATCTACTTACTCAATGGAATTAGATAATTATTGCGTTAAAACTTAAGTAGCATCTCTTTACAACTAAAGCTCACAAAATATGTATGTTTTATTGAATCTAATTGTTGGAACTGTTAACGCAAATCCAAAGGCCCTGGGTTCGAGTACAAGCTATAATCGCTCACTTGATTTAATTTAAGTTTATGGACTTTTTTTCAGAAAATTTATCCTAGCCAAAGCTTATGTACCCATAGTTGATTTCTTAGTCAAATGATATGTGATATAAATATAGTTTTACAAAAATAAAGTAGTAAGTTACTTTATTTTGTCATATAGTGTGTTCGCCATGTATTTCTGCCCATCCAAACTATCGGCACGTTCACACATTAGGGGCGTTCAGATTATGACTCTTTTCATGAAACATGCAACTAGGCGCACAGGAAATTCGCGTTGAGGCATGCCCCAAGAGTAGTTTGCGTCTAGCCGCAAATAGGCGCATAATATCTGGGGATCACGTTTCAACACTCTTGCCTCACAGTCCCTTAAAAACGTTTGAAGGTGATGTCTTTAATAAATAGGTGACCTGGTGGTCTAGGGGTATGATGTCAAACTTCTGTGCTGGGGGTCCGGGGTTCAATCCTCGGTCCCGGCACAGATCTATCTGATTACCAAACCCTTCCTTCACCTCTGACAAGACATCTTGTGAATGTGTGGAATGCCAAGCCTCCGCCGTGGTTCGGATTCCACGTTAAGCTGTAGGTCCTACATTTCATCCCACAATCACTCTACCATTACACATTAGCGTAGGTGCGGTGCTAATAATAATAATAATAATTTAATATATATATATATATGTGTATGTGTATGTGCGCGTGTGTATATAGTTGTTGGGTAGTTGTTTATAGTTGTTTTCCGTTAAATGTTTTTTTTCCGTGATGGAGTGGGTTGCCAAAAAACAATTGAATTTATCAATGATTATCAGAGACATTAATTGTGGTGGCGCTCATCACACATACATTTCTGATAATATTCCTGCACTTAACTAAAGGCAGTGTTATTTTTACAGTTTTTATATCAAATATATTTTTTCGGTAAAAATAATAATATTTAGCACCGCGTCTTATTATCCATTTTGGGTTATACGCTTTAAGTACTAATCACGCTAATGGATTAGGAACTGGGAAGGTTGAATTAGAGGAAGTGAACCCGCAATTACGTGGAGGTGAGATTGGAAAACCATTTAGGAAAAACCACCCCCAGTTCACCCGACCGAGATTCGAACCTCGATCTCCCCGTCCTCAGCAGTCGAGGGCAACTCGACAAGCGCGTTACCCAACTATGCCACCGAGGCGGGTTTTTCGGTAAAAAGAAATCAATCGATTCTCAAATTCAAACACAGAGCTTAATTTTCTTCAGATGGTGACCTCAACAGTTGTTGAATATCTGCCAAGGGTGTCTTGGAATTTAATGACGACTCTCTAGCCTCATTTAAAAAGTTTCCCATCGAATGCCGCTATGCTCATGACAGATATTAAAGAAATCTTGATATCACAATGTGAATAAAATTAAACTCTTATGGTTCTATAGGAGTAATATTTTATATATTTTGGCCAAAAAGTGTTTTGCTATAAAACACTTCCTTTAACTCGCGATCTCTAGACGCCCATCTTAATACAACTCGATTCAGACGTAGAGCGCCTAGTGGTACTTTTTCTTATTTATAAAAAGGTGGGTGACCTGGCGGTCTAGGGGTAAGGTGTCGGACTTCTATGCTGGCGGCCGGGGTTCAATCCCAGGTCCCGGCAAAGATTTATCTGATTACCAAACCCTTCCTTCACCTCTGACAAGACATCTTGTGAATGTGGGGAATGCCAGGTCTCCACCGTGGTTCGGATTCCACGTTAAACTGTAGGTCCTCCATTTCATCTCACAATCACCCTACCATTACACATTAGCGTAAGTGCGTATAACCCGAACGGGTAGTAAGACGCGGTGCTAATAATAATAATAATAATAATAATATAAAAAGGTGGAATTGAATCCAGTAAAATTGCTTTACCATAGTTCTAAAGAAAATTGACAAAATATAAGAAGAAATATTATTAAATGGGGAAAAAAACTACTCTTAAATTGATCCTAGTTTCGCGATAGTAAAGTGAACTTCCATAAGATGTCTTGTTTGATCGTAATCTTGTATTTAATTTCTCGGTTATTCGGCCGTGAAATGGACTTTCCTTAAGTATTTATACTTTTTTAAATTTTATTTGCCTAATAGCACGCTTTTTATTCATATTAAATTTATTAGTTGTAATCTTAGAAAAAAATTCCCATCTGAACTTACGCTGGGCTCTATTACAAACTTGGTAACAAGGACAAGCAACGGGGCTTTTAACCTGGGCCACATATTTCGTATGTACAGTATTACATTTTTGGAAATACATTTGTTGTATAGCTAGTGCACTGATCTTTGGTGTTTTATACACATAATAATTATACAACAAACTAATTAATCAAACCTTAGACCATTATTAACTAAGTCTTAACACCCGCCTCGGTGGCGTAGTTGGCTAACGCGCTTGTCGTGTTGAGCTCGGTTGCTGAGGACGAGGAGATCGAGGTTCGAATCTCGGTCGGGTGAACTAGGGGTGGTTTTTCCTAAATGGTTTTCCACTCTCCCTCCACGCAATTGTGGGCTCACATCCTCTTATTCAATCTTCCCAAATTCCTAATCCATTAGAGTAATTAGTACTTAAAGCGTATAACCCGAATGGGTAGTAAGACGTGGTGCTAAATATTATATTAACTAGCTCTAAGCGAAGGTGAGAGCCTCAACTTCGCCATTAAAGTGTATTATTATTATTATTTTTATTATAACATATTATAACATATATCATATTATTATATTATTATCACATGGCAAAATGATTTATAAAAATTAAGATTTTTGATAGTAGATTTAAACTAAAAAATAAATGTGTTAAATAATACGCCTAAAGGTAATAATTTAATTAAACCTGTGATCGTTTTAAAATAGTGAATTAAAGTTAGGAATTATGTATGTTTGAAGTTTACTTTAAATAACTACAAATTAAATGTGCGAAGCTTTCATACAGTAAATTAAAATTAAAAACTATATAATTATGTTAAAAATACACCTTAATGTTAACAAATTAATAATACCAAAGAACTATACATTAAAAAAACGTACCAATTGAAAAAAAGTTGAATGAAGCATGTTTTCTAACTAATTGTATTCGAAATTTGTATGTAAAATTAAGATTCATACTCGAAAAGAAATGAATATATTGGACCAATCCTTGGCCAAACATTCTTTTCGCATAGTAAGTGTATAGAAGTCTTGCATGGCGGCCAATCGTATATTGTCTGGTCGAAACTTTCTGCCGATTAGATCATACCTGATGACCTTTATAAAAATCAAAAGAATGATACGCTTTCACCACCTCAAGAAAATAACGTATTCCTCTGTAAGAGAATTGATTTGTATTGATACGAGAATAACTTTTGGTCAATGGCGCACTGCTTATCAAATTGACCGATCTCTTTGATATTCGATGCTGTGAGGCTAAAACCGTACATGTCCAAAGGCACCCAGAGATAGTATGTAGTTTTAAAGGCAACGTCTCAGCAGATGAAATTTACTATAATATTTTATTTGATACAAAATTTACCTAGGTAGGATTTTACAAACTGCCAACACAAATTAATATTACATGCATGCATACATACATACACATATACATACATATACATACATATACATACATACATATACATACATACATACATACATACATACATACATACATACATACACATACATATACATACATGCATACATACATACATACATACATACATACATACATACATACATACATACATTCATATATACATGCATACACACATACACATACATATATACATACAGACAGACATACATACATACAAACATACACACATACATATATATATATATATATATATATATACATACATACATGTATATATACATACATGCATACACACATACATACATGCATATATACATACACACATACATATATACATGCATACACACATACATACACACATACACATATACATATATACATACAGACAGACAGACATACAAACATACACACATACATATATATATATACATACATACATGTATATATACATACATGTATATATACATACATGCATACACACATACATACATGCATATATACATACATATATACATACATACACATACATATACATACATACATACATACATACATACATACATACATACATACATGCATATATATGTGTGTATATATATATATATACATACATATACACACATACACTGTTCCCTTACGAGGTATACAAGAAACTGTGCATATAGCTCCAAAAACAAATCCGTACTTAATCCATACCCACTAACTTTTTCCACGCTTCCCTATCCTTGTATACTCCCTTTTATTCAACGCAGAGTCATACATGTTCTTTTATTCCTAAAACTCTTAATGTTTCTCTTTTTCACGTATTCGTATACAACATTTAGCCACGTCTTACATTACCTACTCCTTCCTTTTGATCCACACACTCTACCTTCATATATTTTCTTCGTCACTAGATCCACACACATCCTCTCAACATGCCCAAACCAACGTAAGACGCTTCTTTTTCATTGAACTATTGTATTTCCTTTCAAACCGCACTCCTTCAGCTCCCATTCATTACTGACTGTCCATGCGAGTTTAATATAATATAATATTGCTTATTAATTTTTTTAGCACTCTTCCGGGTTGTACCCACTTGATTCTCCATGTTTAATCTAACTTTTACTATTTGTAAATAAATCTATTAACTAAATTAACCACTACTCCACAATCCAATTTTCATAGGAAGGACCATATCTTACAACTAGAAAAGTTATTAGATCTACTTTATCTTATTCATGTGATTTGCATGTGATCAATATGATCTGCAGCTTTAACTTTTGATCAAAATTATTAATATATTTAAAATAACACTCATGGTTTATTTTTTATTATTTTATTTATTTATCCTTACTTTCTGTACCGAGTCCTAGACTATAACTCAGGACCTATGCTACATTGTTTCTCTATCTCCGCTAATTTGTTAATTTATCCAATTTACAATCATACTCATGATATAGTAAGATTCTATCAATTTTGGTCGCCATAAATGTTTGTATTTTTTCAAAGGTCTTATTATGTAAATTTGACAGTACACTGTTATCCACATGTTGAATAGGTCTTATTTGATTTAAATTAAAACACATATTTCAACACCTTTTTAAAAAGTCCCACTGTTACTAACATGATTTAGTTGGAATATTTTATATTCACTTTATTAATACAGAACAAATCTGCATGACTTATAAACTAACTTGACCTATTAAAGGACGCCTAGACCCAATACTCTACACCCAGTGTGGTGCCTAAATATTTATCAATTAAATATCAAGGCAAATCCGTACACAGATTTTTACATATTTTTATCTACACCAACCGGAATCGAACCAGAGACTGTTATATCTGTGGTAAACCATTATAACCACTTAAACATAGGGATGGACCATTATTAAACATTAAAGAAAAGTTAACCTAGTCTTATAAACTTTTTTTATCTAAATACTTTTGAACCAAAACAATAACAGATGTATTCGATATATTTGTTTATAGCTTAACACTCATTTATTTCCCGAGAAATTAATTTTAATTATCTTTACTTAAAGTTTTATAAATAAATATTTGATGAATTTAACAAGATAACGTAATTTTTTGAAAGTTATATTATGGAAATATTTTTGTTTAGCTGCAAATAGTATTGTCTTTCACTACTCAAGTAGATAATTGTCCCAAATTTTAAATAATTTGACTTAATGTTTTATAGGTTTACATTTAATAAAATAAAATAATCTACTAAGTTGGGTATACATCTTTGTTTAGACTAGTCACTCAATGTAAGATAGTCAAATTTGTTACATGATTTGATGTGTGATGACCTATTTTACAAGATAATATTTTTTTTAACTTTAAAATGTTTAAAGTTGATTTGCTAAAATATGTACTGTATATACATTAACTAAAATTTATGTCACGTGATAAATGATTGGTTAAAACAATTTAAAAAACATAGTATGTAATGAAGTGTAAATATATCATATTTGTGTCCATATTATTTCTTATGATAGTCAAGTTTGAATTGATTTACTCGGACATTTATGCAATTTCTACAAACTTTTGTCAATGATTAATGATTAATTGTAAGAATTGTACAATGATATTAAGTTTAAAAACAATTGTAAATACAATATGAAATAAATACAGACGTTTAACAGCAGGCAAGGTTTTAGAAAGTTAGATAATGAAACTATTTGTTTATTTTATGTGCAGATAGTATTTTGTTACACTTGGTTAGTAGATAATAATTTCACCCGTAATTGTTTAATACAGCATATGATTTAACAATGTTGTCGCTCCCCCCCCCCCCCCACTAATAAACCTCCCCCCCCCCTCCCCCGTTACACAAATAAGTCAAGATAGGATTTCCCATGTTAATATAGTTAGCTTTCACTCAGCAAATTTTCCTTTTTTTTGTTTTTTGCGTATTTCTATGAAGTGTACTCATTTGTACTATCGTGGTAACTTTGTAAAACCTGTTATCATAGTCCATTGTAATCACTTTGGCTCAGCTTACGACCAAACTGTATTTACTAATTGTTTTGTAATTAGTCACTCTCCTTGATTGTGCCAACTAAGTGGTCGTTTTTTCCTATTGTTTCTACCGTGTTCCCGTCATTAGGTTCGGAACGCCGGTAATCACTCTTATCATTGAAGCTAAATACGAGCAAGTTGTTTACGATTCGACTTATTACGACCTCTTGATTTGTTAATTAGGTTTGCCTCTTTTTATTTTCTTTTAACTTTTCTGTTTTTTGTCGTTATTGGTTGACCCAAGTACAAACTAGGGATTCGTAGACGTATAAGTGCGTACGTTCCACATACAACTCTGGTAAATGATCGTTATAGTAATGGGTTTATGGCAGGACGAAATGTTGAGGGGGGGGGGGGG
>CABFVX010000242.1:137276-242321 GCA_902151425.1 Timema shepardi | reverse complement strand
GGGGGGGGGGGGGGGGTACGATTCTTCAACCTGAGGGCACAGACAAGGATACACGAGTACTTGATCCTCAGTCTTACGGAAGTTTCTCTGAACTCCTTGAGCCAGGTTGAGTTAATCAACACTGGAGTTCGCTAGTATCATTACTCAGTGATAAAAGCACTTCCAAATTTGCAGTTGTTAAACGACTCGCTTTTAACATGTTCGTCATTAAGGGCCTATTGCAGTCGTAATGGGCTGTCTGCGTAAGCTCTTTGTGAGGCAGGATTATGGTAAGAGGTTGTTGGGTCGCTACCTGAACCCAGCTGAAGGGAATCTGGCCGATTGACTCAAGAAGGATATTTGTCTACCTTTCTCTAGTTAAAAAATGTTTAAAATAAGCTTTCTTTTAATGCCCCTTGATGGCACCTAGTGATCCCCGTCTTGAAGGACTCAAGATTTCTCAAAGAGAGCAGCCATTTTAACTTGGAGGCTGTGGATCTGGTGTATACCTTGTGTGTGGTCGAGGGTTGGTCCTGATGTGATTTCTACTCGTACAAAGCTGAGCGTGCACTAGGTCCTTTGGTTGGTCAGTGCTGCTCGCACCATCTGGGAGAAAGCACATGTCCTACAATTTTCGTCGGAAAGTTACTTTCAGTGACACCTCTCAGGATTCCTTTAAATGCCACAATCGCTATTGGACCGACGGCTTTACTGCCCCTTCAGAGGGAGTTATGATACTGAATTTTACAGCTCAAGAAAAATCGTTTGACCAGGGCTGGATTTTAACTCGCCAACTTGAGAAAATAACAATTATTTTTTTCCAGTCAACATTAATAGCATTTTAGTCTGACATCTTAGCTCTGTTGTTAGTGTATCCGTATATTGAGCTCTGTGTCCCAGGTTCGATTCTCTGTATCACCGAAAAATGTATCATTGATGGTATATGGGGCATGGTGGTAAGTTAATGGCCAGGGAACTGGGTGTTGTGTCTGTTATAGATTTTAATAAGTCTATAAATCGTGAGCGGATTGTGGATATAGTCAAGTTGGTTCATAAATTGTACGTTACATACTTCAAATAAAACAAATATAATTTTACTTTAATTCTTAGTACTATTATTTTGTAGGTTGCCGATCGATCACACGAATTTATCCAGCCTATACGGTGCATATATTTGAACATTGTTTTAGTAGTTCTTAAAACTGTCACGACCGCATCGGTGGTCGCATATTATAACGCATCACTCTCTTGTTAGGCTCGACTACCACCCGCTATCAGCATGTCTTGTAGCTTCTAGGTGGGGCTCACGAACTTTGCGTCATTTGTGTTCTTACTACCCGCTATCAGCATGTCTTGTAGCTTCTAGGTGAGGATCACGAGCTTTGCGTCATTTGCGTCTTACTACCCGCTATCGGCATATTGTGTAGCTTCTAGGTGGGAATCACGAGCTTTGCATCATTTGCGCCTTACTACCCGCTATCGGCAAATTTGTACATAAATGGGGTAGGGCTTATGACGGTAGAATTTAAAAGGAAATGTACCTTATTGGTGTGTTGATGTATACCGGAAACTTTTGGTAGTTCACAATATACACCTACACAAATGTTTAACTTAAGGTCTATTAAATAGTTTTCCTTGGGCTATATGTAGTAATTTTGGTGAGTACAAATGGCATAACTTGACCATCAGCTTAATAAATTTTGGGTGGGTACACTACCCTCGTACCCGCGTGTTCCTGCATTATTGGGTATAGAGTTAAATGTATATCCTAGGAATAAACTACAAAAACCTTCTTAATAATAGCTGCAGATATTAAATACAATTTCTATTGTTATTTTTCAAATAGCTTGTGGTTCATCTTTACACGAATCGACATTACCTAACTTATTTAATTATTCTTTTTTTTAGCACCGTGTCTTACTATCAATTCGGGTTATACACTTATATACTAATTATATTAATGGTTTTAGAGATTATGAAGGTTATTTTTAAAGGAAATGTATCCGCATTTGTGTAATAGAAGAGTGGAAAGACATTTTTATAAAACACCCTCAGTACACCTGACCGAGTTTCGAACCTCGATCTCTCCATCATCTGCAGTCTAGTCTACTGCGAAAGGAGAGCTTTAGACCTTGTGGTTCTTTCAATTGAAAAGTGACACTTTGACACGGGAATCGAACCTGGAACCTTTGGCTTAGTATGCCAACTGATATCTCCAGGAATCTTCCCTTGTCCAAGGTCATTCTTCACTTGTAGCTTAAAGCTGAGTCTTTGATGGACATTATTTAATCAAAGCTATTCAGGCCATTTATATACTAACTTATACAGTCCAACTTTCTTATAAAGGCTCTTATATTACAGCTACAAGGTTACTGAATCTACTATCGCATATTCATACGTCAAGTCATGTGATATGTATATTATCTTTAGCGTATAACCCAAACCGGTAGTAAGGCACGGTACTAAATAAATAAAATAAATAAATATATTATCTTTACCTATAAAATAACACTAATAAAATAGTAAAATGTTATCATTGATAACAGCAACAAACAAAAAGTACATATTTTCTCAATGTCCTTCCTATGAAAATTAGACTGTGTGACCTACAATTGGGTGCATTGATACCATGTCTATGATTGTCCTCACTAGTTCCTTACGGTTGTAATCAGTATTTTGTTGCACTAATTTATGCGGTGCGCGCAATTGAGCGGTAGTTTTGGTCGAGGGATTGATTAACTTTGTTTGGTCTCCTGTATCGACTCGGTTAAGAACTCTTAATTTACTGAATAAACCAACTCTACTGTTGTGTAAAGGGGGCTCCTCTACAGATGAACTCCGATTTTCAGCTTGGATTTAATTACAAATTTTGTTTGAAACCTATTTAAAAAAAATAATTGAAACTGACATTAATACAATGTAGCAATGTTTTCAATATGATGTTACACGCTTCAGTGACCGAATAGTCTTAGGTGTCACTCTCTTGTTAGACTGGCCTGCCGAAGAAGGGGGGGGATCAAGGTTTGAATCCCGGTGGGGCCTACCGAGGGTGGATTTCCCTTAATGTTTTCCCACTCTTCTTCCACGCAAATGCTGGTATACTACCTTTAAATGGATTCCTTCCTCATCCTTACCCATTAGATTAATTATCATATATGCGTATAACCTGAACAAGTGTTAAGATGCGATGATAAATAAATAATAATATGATGTTGATGTAAAACATCTACTTTTTAAGGACTGTATTTTTACAATAATAACAATCTATTTTGGCTAAAATAGGTCAAATATTTCTTTATTTGATAAGTTTGGTTTTATTTTCTACGTATTTTAATCTCATTCCATGACATATGTTCAAAGATTCAAATTACTATATGTAGAAAATTAAACTAAACGTATCTACTTAAACATTGTAGTATATATTTTGGAGGATTTTTTTTTGCAAAAATAATTGTCTCAAGGGTGTAGGGCCCAAAATTAATAATATAATAATGATATATATTAGTAGGTCTTCTTAAACCAAACTTGGATCAGTGTATTAAATATATATTTAAGCACAGTATTTGCTCAAAGTTTGAAATTTTGGCATCTAATGCAACAATTTTCAGAAAAACTAAATGTTGCAAAGATTTCATGTTTGGAATATTAGAAGTATTTGAGAAGGTTTATTAATTGAAATAAATATTATTTCAATAAACCCTCAATTAATAACGTAAAAAAATTGCTAAATAAATGCAATATTCAATTAATTATTTTGTCTACTTAAACGTGTGTAATAAATGGAGGAATTAAATCAATTAATGCCTACTTATTTTAACTTTATAATGGTACTACATTCACATTAATATTCAATCTGAAATTCATAAAAATTGAACCGAGTTGAGCATCTTACCATAATTATGGAAGTTGTTAAATGATGGGACACGATGTGTTTCTACGACTCGTAGACGATAACTTGAGTACCGAAACATGTCGGCCAATTAAGCTTACAAAAATGTACATCAAAACTGGAACACCTAAAGGAGTAACGGGACAATTCAATCAATCAGATAAGACTTAGATAAAATTTAAAAAGTTTTTCAAAGGAAATTTGGTTATTGTAACTTTTTTATATATTGTAAACAAAATCATAAAAACCTTTGAATATATAAATGTTTACGATATTCTATATTTTTAACTTGTTGTTTTAATAAGTTTTATTTCTTATTCTCGTTTAAGCTAATCTACTATTGATTGTTTAATATGTTGTGAATGTTAGTTTGACCAATTTGACTCGAACAAGGAACAGATATTGAGACAAGGTAAATATTTTAAATATACAAAGTGTGTTATAAAAAACAGATATGCCTAGAGTATAAACAACTTGTATAGGGTTTTAATTATAATGAAATTTATCTTTAATATCCAATTTTATAAATTAAATAATTTGAACACATATATTTGCAATTCGTAAATGATAATATCTACGTCTTAGCATATATTTAATTTATTTACTCCTTACGAAAGATTCATTCGGAATGTTTTCTAAAATGTTGTATAAAATACTTGATCTATAAGGTCAGGATTGGTAGTGTAAATTAAAGGAACTGCACCTGCGTTAGCTTGAAGAGGGCCTGGAAAAACAAGTGATAACCTCCATGTGAGATAACCACTCTCAATGCACCCTACCGGGATTTGAACCTTGACTTTCCTGTCACCAGCAACCCGGTATATTGTCAACTTGACGTCCTAGACCATGTGACCGCCTGTGCGGGTGTTAGTCTCGGGGTGAAAACAAATTAAACGCCATGTTTGGAATAGTTTGCTGGTCCTTAACATGAGTAGGGTTGTTAGCACCATGGGTCTGCATCTGCTGTAAAAGCCTAATAAATCGTAGTCTTACCTTGTGGGATATCGCGTAACGCGAAAAATACATTTTCTGCATGACCTAGATTCAAACCCAAGTCCCTTGGAGTTTGAAGGTCATTGTCAGAAGCACAATACCGAGACAATATGATTCTACGTTAAGGCATAAGAGTCAGTATCTTTTGAAGTCTCAAAAACATCTCAAATTATGAGCTACAATTTCGCGTAAATCTGCAGAATGCATGTAGATAGTGTAAAGTGGCCCCATGGCTTCTTTGGTGCTGACTGACAGCTGATAGCTTTGAAAGGTTACCAGACAAAATTTTGTATCCCTACGCCGAACCATATGATCTGCAAAGACATGGGTTTAGCAGCTGTCACTTCTGACGGTCAAAATTTAGATATACATACCTAAATATTGACTGTCTGAAGTCAGCTGTGAGCTGTCAGTCAGCACCAAAGAAGCCATGGGGCTACTGTACCAAGCTCAGGCTATTCACGAACCTGGGGACCCGGGAAGAGAAATAAATTTCACAAACAAACAAAAACACATAACAATACTGAAATATTTCTTTGGGAGACTAAACAGAGGAGGATGAAAATGCACATTAAATTACAATATGTGCTGTGTCCCTCATTAAATGACATCACTTGATTCACAAAGATCCATTCTACGTTCCTATACCACTCACTTTTCGTCACCGAGTTATTTAATGATCCAAGGGATGTTTACAAATATCTATATGTCATAGAAAATATAAGTTATTTATGTTCATTCCGGTAAACCCAAACTTGTGTACTGTCAAATGTTTTGTCAATATTTAACCTAAGAGCAACATCTCATATACAAGGCAGCTCCCTTACATTTTAATCCCCTGTGTAAACTCCCCCGCAGACGCTACCGTAGCGTTTATAGTGCCAACATTCCTGGATAGAGGGTGTCATTTGGTCGGCACAACAACCGGTTAATCCTAGTTGCTTGGTTGCGGAGCTGTTATTTATTCAAGTAGCTCCTTCATTGTCCTCATGAGGCTGAGTTGACCCAGTTTCAGACACACTACTTCACAGATAAATTTTGTAAGCACCGAGGATCGAACCCGTGACGTCTGGATCTGTAGTCAGGAACTCTACATACTATACCGCAGAATTGTACCCCTGTATAAACCAATTGTATTTATTGTTTAGTTACAGAGTGAAGGGTCCACGTCTCGCGAGGGATCCTGGTGGCCCGCCCAAGAACTCCAAAAAGGCCCGCGAGGTGTCGGAGTACGGAAGTGGTCTAGAGCCGGCCAAGAAGAAGCGTCGCGGCGCCAACGTCGACTCTTAGAACTCTCGCACAAACTTTTTTTTTTGACAAAAGGGTTTTCACCCCCTCCCTTTCCTATCCATATGAATTAAGAACAGTTCTTTCAAATTTCACTCTCATTCTCATGGTGGTTTCAGGCAAGGCAAACTACCAATCTGAAAAAATCGGGGAATTGAATTAAAAATGACTTCAGACCATGGGTGGCCACGCATCTCGCGCACTTAAATATTCAAGCGTTATTAAGTATTATTATTATTATTTATATTATTATCATCATCACCGCGTCTTACTAACCGTTTGGTTTGTATCCAATTACGCTAATGTGTATTGGTAGGGTGATTGTGAGATTAAATGGGGGACCTACAGTTTAACGTGGAATCCGAACCACGGTGGAGGGCTGGCATGCCACACATTCACAAGTTGTGATTAATACACTTCTTGTCAGAGGTGAAGGAAGGGTTTGGTAATCAGATAAATCTGTGCTGGGATCGAGGATTGAACCCCGGACTCCCAGCACATAAGTCTGACACCTTACTCCTAGACCATCAGGTCACTTTATTATTAAGTGAACATTATTTTTGTTGGTCTATTCTCGTGGACTGAACAGAAATAAGAATATCTTACAGTTTTGAATCGCTAGTGACTTTTCAACCCTTTTTGAAGTGAGAACAACTTTCATAACACATACTTTCATATTAACTATCTGATTAACTAGGCCATATTAGGTTAGACATGGACTTGATTAAATGATGGGGAGAGGGGTTGAAGATGACACAGTGAAGTGGAGCTACCCTAGTTCACGAGAGATGAACGCTTCACTCTAGCAGTGGGGGAGAGGGAGTGGAAAAGTCGCCAGCGATTCAAAGTCGCTAGCTATTCTTTCTTTCTCGTTCAGTACACGAGATAGTACAAATTCAGGTAAGAATATCTTAACACACGAGATGAGCATGAACCGTCTGTGGTTTAGAAACCAACTCATAGAATACCATATGTAGGTAATGCATTTTATGAGTTGGTTTTTAAACCACAGACAGTGCCACCAATAATGAATAAAACATCTCACACTGAAAAAATTGGTAAAAATGTCTATTTTTAGGAGATAGTAGCATTTAAAAAAAATATTAATGTAATAAATAAAATAATCATTATTTACTTGGGGGTGAAGTTGAGTTAAATAAAATTTGCAAATGTAGTCTAAAAAAAATCAGGGAAAATCAGGGAGTTTTATATTATAAATTCTGTAGACACCATGAATTACTCTTCTTTAGATTAAATTACTAATTGGCTAGTGACCAAAAGTACTTTCCTTTTAAGCGAATTAAAAATAAAAATGGTAAATTTCACTTGTCCTGCAGCCAAATTGTGCTGATACATTGTACTTGTGTTTGTCATTTGTTTCTTGTCATGTCATTGTAATCAGAAGAATAAGAATGGCTTTCATGTTCTAATAAATATATTGTATACTATGTATGTATATGAAGGCTCCAGATAAATAAAATATGTATTTTACTTTACACTGAAACAGCTCTTTTTTTTTTTTACAGCCACACATCAACCAATGTTTACATCCTTTCACTATTTTAATTGAACTTGGTACCGCTTACCTAACTCACAATCGACTTAATTATATCTTGTTATTCCTACTGGTTGTATTTACTGCAGCAATTTGTGTACTCATTATTTTTTTGTTAAGACAGCCTCCAAAAGCCAGCTACTTCTCACTAAGCCATTTTTCCACTCTTACGTTCCTATTTTTTTTTTTAAGTGTATATATAAATAAGTTTTTAAAGCGTGAAGAATGTTCGATTCCAACTCTCTTTTCTTCTCCCCTTTTTTTTCATATTGACCTTCATTTGAGGTCTCCCGCTGGCGTCATAATCGGTAATAAGCCATATCAAATTAAAATAACTTTTCATCCAACAAACTTCTTTATAGGTGCCACTGGTGTCTTAAGATGCTATTGTCAACTGTTTATGGCTTACAAAAAGAGTGTTAAAGGTTTTAGAGCACCGGTTGAATAGAAAAAGCGGTCAAGCCGAAACACCAGATAAATATATTAGTTTATTTTATAGATTGGTGCTTTTAGATCAAAACAAGTAAATCTTTGTCATTTTACTACAGTTTGTGTGAAAGTAATCTTAAGATATTAAATTCCATGACACATTCATTTTTTTGTTTTGAAAGTTTGAGGCAGCGATTTTCGCCCCAATAAACTTTTAATTTTAGTACTTGACTACTTTTTTCTGTTCACAAACAAAATTTACCGTGGAATTACGGGCAGTTCTTTGAGGAGAGAAAGAAGAGGAGTATAAAACAGGTTGATGAAAAGACAAAAGAAGATAGGTTGCAAGGAAAAACTGGTTAAAATTAGGCTGATATTATAAGACGAAATTTTGTTTGATGAGTTTGGTAAAGGAAGGCTCACAAAATAAAGACTGTTTAGTGTGTTGCCAAAAGGGGTTTGTGCTTCTATTAAATAAGGGTGTGATTAACGTTTCTAAAAGCTTCCACTCGCTAGACTTAATAGTATTTTATTTTGTCGAAAGTGAGATTATCACCATTATTTTCCAGTGTTGATTGATGAACGTCTCAATGTTAATTCTATGAAAGATGAAGTGTCTTTTGTGCCGTGGCCCATGCTGTAATAATGCAGTAATGTGTTTTAGGCTGAAAGGCAACTTCAACTTTTTGATTGAATACAGAAGAGCTTAGCGTTGTCCTTTCACAATTTGCTCAAAGAAAATATGTAACTTTTTGTTCGGTGGGAATCTAAATAGTTTTCAGTAAATGAAACTATTTATGAGGATAACTGGCAGAAAGAAATATTACTTTTAGTGATAGTTTATATACAAGCTTAAAAACAATGTCAATAGACCCATAGTTTATCCAAGAGTGTCTTATCAATTTGACATTATCAAGCTGCGTTCATATTTCTGTATAACTTATTTCAAGTTAAAAATATTTGACATGACTTCTGAAATGACTTAGTCATGCTTCTCTTCAAATAAAATATCCTGCGAAATTGTGAGTTAGTGATAACAATATTAAATTATATAAACTAAAATAAAAAAAGCAATTTTTAGTTCATGACATACATTACTTTAATATCAAACAAAGTCTTGGTTGACATTTATATAAGTTTACTTTTAAATGAATTGTTAAGATTGAGTTTTGTGAATGATTTAACTGTTTTAGTAAACATTAAATATATAATTACTTTTTATCTACTACTATCACTTCTGATTCAACTATTCCTAAGCATAATTTGGTATTATTTTGTTATTATCTAACCTACCTTGTAACCCAAGGTGTGTAATACATTTACATCCTATTATTTGAGTAAGAATTCCTTCTTCACACTCTCCGTCATATTATAAAATTAAATTTGATCTGCTTCTTTTGCTTATCTTTCAAATAAGATAAACCCATGTCGTGCAAAAGAAAAACATTTGGATCATCGATAAAATCGTGCTTTGACCACCAGTAGCGTCATTGTTTGTATTAGTTACTGTATTCATCAACCAGGGGAACCACTACTGCGCCCTATTGTTGTCCCTTGATTCATGGTGCATGACAATGGCATGGAATGCTACCGCCTGGCTACTTAACTGCTTCTGTTATTATATAAATCCTAATTTCTGCTTAGTACAAGATTTGAAGTTAATGTTAAAACTGAGTATTTTTTGATAACGCTATGATCAAGAATCTCCAGGTGCTAACACTCCAATGAAAGAATAGTGTAACATGTCACATGCCACACCACTTCGAGCTAACACAACCAGGTTAGTTGATTGTGCTCTCACAAGGTTACCAACATATACAAACTGGCCTATACCTCTACAGTTATTGCACTAAGTTCTCTCATTTGATATCAAATACCCTAAGGCACATTCAAAAAAACTATTGCATCTATAATCAATAACCAGGTACAGGGCAATCCATTTTTATACTGCTTTTTATTTTTACAATTAAGACGCCAAGTTGAAATTGGAAATATTTCATAGTGGGGTGCACATCTAGTAGTGCTAAATCTCCGGGGCTGTGAAGATTTGGTTAACTAAGTGCTAAATAGATATTATGTCCTTGCCTTTGTTCTTATCCCCACGGAATATGTTGCATTTTCCTTTTAAATGCACTCTATGACAAACGACTACAACAATTAATAAATTGACAAAGTTGAACTTAACAAGATAATAAACTGCCCAATGTCTGGAGATACGTACCACGTGACTTATGAAGAACCTTACTTATCCGGTTTTCCAGAAACAAAATTTCACCCCTGCTGCTTGAACCTACAAGATTGAGTCCTCTCACTGGAAGTAGATCTTTGATGCTTACACAACACCCTTATCCTCTGCTAACCCCTCAAACCAATCCTTAAACAGTTAATAAAAGTAAACTCTCGGTACCAAGACAAAATAAATATGAGCGTAAACAATACCAAGAAAGCAACAACGTATTACCCCTGTTTTCCTTCTTCGCCAACATATGGATGACAAGCTCTCTTGGATCTACAGTTATTTTATATATTTCTCATCCACCCAAAGTCCAACGACTTCTAAGAGAAAACAATTCGACATCACCGATATGCTTCATAAGATGGCAATATTCAAAATTCCTATTGTGGAGACAACCAGGTGTGAGATGTATTATTTTCTTGATCATTTATCCTTGACCTTAAAATCATGAAAGAACCTGCTTGGTCATGAAGGAAGACCCCGATTTGCACACCACTATCAAGGTATCTGTTTGTTTTCCTTAGCTAGACTACCCATTCTTGTCCCTCTTCATCAATTATTGGTTTCCTTCTCTCTTCTCCTGCCTTTTCTTCATTGAGTGTGACCTCAGAATTACTCGCTACCTTCTCACCTCCCTCCTCCATCACTATCTAGCAGCATGCCCACAATTAAATTTAAGGTAATCTCAACAATTCATCGATTCCTCTATCGTTAAGCACCCATCCTTATCTTCCTCGATCCACACGCTCATTAGTGACCTTTCAACTTCTCTTCAGCGCTCAACCATACTGTGATCTTAATTTACTTACATTTTGACCAAGCAAATAACTCTTTCTTGCGGGACACCAGAACGTAAGTGGAGTATTCGTGAAATGGATCTATTACAATCATAAATATTCGGCTGTAAGAAAGGTAAAATATAATTTATGCATAGTTAAATTATTTGCTCAAATTGTTATACAAACAAGATGTCATAGGTGCCAAATTTGTCAAAGGCAAACAATGTCGAGCAGGAAAACCTATCTTTATTACAATGATTGGAAAAAATTGTTTACAACTTCATAGTTGGTCTTAGCTGATTATTCTGGTTTAAAACTAATTTTTTAAGAATGTAAAATTATCTTCTCTTTCATTATCGTGGAGGATCGTTTTGTTAATAAATTTTCTTTGCTAAAATCATGTTTTGAGAGGTGACAAAGTTCTTCACTGAATATCTCTTGTATTCACGTGGTCAATCTCCCTTACAATACACACCCCATTTTGTAAAGTTGGATTGCCAATGTTGCCACTGTTGCTCCTGCAAGCAAAGTCATAAAGTTACACAGTTTAGTTTTCACGTTCCTACTAACTATTGTCGCCCAGATACATATCTGGTCAGCAATAGTGTTTACAGTGCACTGCACCTTCTAGATTGGGCTTGAGCAAGTTGTTACTTTCATTTATCGGTCTCAGTCTGGTCAGTTACAGTGTTCACAGTGCACTATACCTTCTAGATTGGGCTTTAGCAAGTTGTTACTTTCATTTATCGGTCTCAGTCTGGTCAGTTACAGTGTTCACAGTGCACTATACCTTCTAGATTGGGCTTGAGCAAGTTGTGATTCTCAATTATCTATCTCAGTCTCACTTAAGACTCTGACAAATATGAAAGTGGCAGGGGTATGAACGATTGTACTAATAACATTCAATAAACAGCCAGTCTCTACGATGGCGTGAAGGTGTCGCTTGTAAGGTAGGTTAGTGTGTGCATTTCGTTGGGCTTAGCAAATTGATGTGCAATAGTAGCTTCTGGTTCAGTGAGGAAAACAACGGGAAACTGCCTCACTCCTCATTTTTATAGTACGCTTCTTCAGTGCTGCATAGGCTTTAAATTTGACGGCGGAACTGTTGAGGGTCTAACCAAACTTTTGCCTGAGTATTAGTCATTCATTCACTATTATTACAAAAACATTTATTGTATTAATGCTATTGATTTATTAGTATTTTGGGAAAAACTTTTTTATTAGAAAAAGTTCAATAAGTGATTAAGTGGTTGTGACCTCCATCCATTAAAGGTGCTCACTAATATTTATGGGCAACGGAAAGAATAAGGACATAATAATAGTAGCTGAATTGAGCTTCAATAGGTTTTATTATATATAAAAAATACTAGATTGAATGGTTATCAATTAATCAAAGTAATATGATGGATGTTTGTCTAAAATAATAAAACTAAGAATAAAAACCATAAAAGATCAAGTGAAACTGTCATGTCAGAAAGACTCGTTTATTTCCCAGCAGTCCTCTGGTACTTTGCCTTTCTCTCTCGTTCACATCTCGGAATGGCGAACCTAGGTTCCTTCTACGTTCATTCGCACATAACACTGGTGCTAATCGTCTAGTTGTTCTATATAGCCTCCGTCACAACAACAACAACAAGAATAATAATCAAAGTCACAGCAACAATACAATCCAATCAGTCTCCTGGGAATAATTATCGAGCCGGTCTAGTTAACAAACTAGATGGTTAAGATACGACCAATCAGAGGGAGTTACGGCAAACACACTGAAGGGACGTTGTGTCACTCACCTGACTTAAAGGAACAATGTTATTATTTGGTATTAATTGTTTATGATGCTGACACTAGAGATGGATTACTTTAAGACCGTTTTTATATTTCTTAACAACTGCAAGAGACGAATTGCGGAAAAAAGATTCTAAACGCTTACAAAGTTAATATTTTATGTGTATTTTTTTTTAGACGAATAGCTGTGTTTAGTTTGTTGTTAGCAACCACTATTTAATATTTACCCTAAATATGTATTTTTTTAAATTCCATAATGTTTGTATATTAATTATGACTGAGTAAACTTAAGTCGTATGTACAAAATATTGAAGGCCTATGAAGGATATTATGAAAAACTAATACAACTTTTATTTCGGTAGTGCATTTCATGGTTGGGGCAAACAGTGTTTCTTGAAGAGGCCGTACACAGAGTCAGAAATATTTGTCTGTTGTTAAATCGTCACCTTCGCGTCCTTCGGGTCTTATTATTCGACAATAGTATGACTCCGCCTTTAGGATACTTCTTAACAGAGAGCCGGTAAAAATTTGGCTTCACTTACATGAGAGGGGATATTTGGTGTATTTGATGATTCTTTTATTTTTATTAAAAAAAAGTCTAATAATATTTAGGAAAATGCCTTGTTAATTTGGTAATATCGTGCTCAATAATGTAGAAAAATGGAAAAATTCTAACAATTGTATTGACACTTTACGTATTTGTCGATTGTGATGAGCGCTTTCTAGCTCACTGTGAATTAATAACGTAAAATGTAACGGCTCCATTCAATAACTAATCGCTTAACTTAAACTGCTATTGAAAATTAGAATATGACGCGGGCTTTGGCAATAATGGTAGTTTGTTGAACAATAGCAAATATATTCTCAAAACTAATAGGTGGCATTGAAAAATCAAATAGCCAAAGCTATTATATTTGTAACAACTTACATTGTAATAACACTCACCAACTGGGACAGCCGCTCTCACAAGGTCAACACGCGGCACTAGCTTGACCAGCGACCTCCGCTCTCGCCAAATACAACAAGCTGACTGAAGGTGTGTCTACGCCGGGCCGCAATGAAGCTCGACCACGTGTTCGGCCAGCAAAGAAAATGGAAAGAAGAGTTCCGCTTCCGCCTTCGCGGAGCTTCGCGAAGCTGCTACGTGCTTCGATATGCGCCTCGAACTTCACCTCCCCCCTAGTTTGTAATGTTCTCCAACCTTCCCTTCCTTCGATCCGCCCCCCCTTTCTGAGAATTATATTTCATATAAATACTAGCGGCACCGGGATCTCAGGTCACTTACTACCCCACCGGCTTGAGGATAAGAGGTGAGGACAGCGACTAGGTTTCGGGGAATATTACCATCCTACCAAAATTACTATTTCGGCGTCATGGGGGGAATTCTTTCTAAATTACTATTTGGACTTTGTTATTAAATTATTTTTATTTGAAGTTTGACTATGCTACGCGCTTATCGCGGCTGGAAGTTAGACCGTCGCTTTCGCCACCACTTATATTCAGGGTCTGAGCCCTATTTATTTGTAATTCATATTTTTGCCAATATTAGTTTTTAACCAGAGATTATCTGGTCCTGGGTTCGAAACCCGGCTTATGTTATTTTCAAGTATAGCTGTTTCTGGACTCGACTTTGTTCGCCAAGTTAAACTCCTAGAGTTGATAGGTTATTATTACTTTGTGGCCTTGTGTCATTGCTATGACGTCACGTTTGCTACGGGCGCCTGTAAGAAAGTTGTATATTTATACTAGGGTGGATAACTGTAACGCTAGAGTAACCAGTTATACCATTCCCCTTAGGGTAGGAACTAATCAATTTAGCGAAGTAACCAAAGAACCATAAACCAAAGACCATGTCACTGAGATCCCGTACCGTAACTTTTGATGGGTTTAATGTAACGTAATTTGTTTTGAGGAGGTAACGTTTATGTTTACCTTTTAATGTAATTGATTTCCGCGTTGGACGGAAAAGCGCGCTTCACGCAGTATTGAATGTTTTCATCACTTTGTTATTGTTTTTGACTAAATAAAATTATTATGTTCAACCAGGTAACTCTTTACCTAATTTACTGCCTCTCTCACCTTATAGATATTAAGGGGGGGGGGGGTTGCATATTTGTTTTAGTGAGGATTCACTCGCATATAGATATCATATTAGGAGAACTTAGAAATGACACCTGGAGACGGGAATCGAACCCGGGACCTTTGGCTTAGCACGCCAATGCTCTAACCTCTGAGCTATCCAGGAATCCTCACTAAAAGCATAAATAATAGTTTCGGCTATTTGATTCTTAAATATGCTATCCCTTACAATTACAATAATTGCACAAGTGGCTGCAATAAGCCAACCACCGAGTCGAAGGTGGCTGATTATCTGATAGCTCGTGATCTTAATAAATCACACATTTGTAGCCGACGATTTCCACACGTCCATCATGGACCCTGTCTTAAAATATT
Organism: Timema shepardi; assembly: GCA_902151425.1. Taxonomy (NCBI): domain Eukaryota; kingdom Metazoa; phylum Arthropoda; class Insecta; order Phasmatodea; family Timematidae; genus Timema; species Timema shepardi. The sequence goes on along the minus strand of CABFVX010000242.1, from coordinate 226,938 downwards.
AGTGAAGAATGACCTTGGACACGGGACGATTCCTTGATAGCTCAGTGGTCAAAGATTTGGCGTAATAAGACCAATGGTCCCGGGCTCGATTCTCGTGTCCAGGTTTCATTTTTTTAATTTTCAGAACACAATATGTGTCAACCAAGCGCCGCATGCGTCACTCGAGGCAATAATAATAAATAATAAATTCTATCACTACATATATAGAGCCGAAAATCAATGTCACCCGCCTCGGTGGCTTAGTTGGCTAACGCTCTGGTTTCGTGTTAAGCTAGACTGCCGAGGACGGGGAGATAGAGGCTCGAATCTCGCTTTGGTGAACTGGGGTTGGTTTTCCTAAATGTTTTTTCCCACTCTCCTTCTATGCAAATGCGGGATAATTCCTCTATATTCAACCTTCCCAATTTCTAGCCCATTAACGTAATTAGTACTTAGGCGTATAACACTAGCCGGTAGTAAGACGTGGTACTAAAATCATTTTCATGCATTTATAACGTTTATTTCATCTCATTTGAAAATATTATTATTATTATTAGCACCGCGTCTTACTACCCGTTCGGGTTATACGCACTTACGCTAATGAGTAATGGTAGGGTGATTGTGAGATGAAATGGAGGACCTACAGTTTAACGTGGAATCCGAACCACGGTGGAGGCCTGGCATTCCCCACATTCACAAGATGTCTTGTCAGAGGTGAAGGAGGGGTTTGGTAATCAGATAAATCTGTGCCGGGACCAAGGATTGAACCCCGGCCGCCAGCACAGAAGTCTGACACCTTACCCCTGGACCGCAAGGTCACCCCATTTGAAAATAAACCTGCCTAACTGCATCCCGAGCTAGCCTATTTAAAATAACTTAAAATAAAGGTTTAACAAGTATTTTAACTGTTCAAACACTGGTAAAGGTAATCTTTGCAGCTATTCACGTAAGCGTTGAAATGTCACAGTCAATTTAAATACCCAGAATTGGTGCCAGAAACTTACTAGGTAACAAAATAAACCCATTCATTGAGATGGGATTGATTCAGGTATTTCTCTACATAAAATCTTAGGCACTCAACTAGGAGTTGCCAACCATCCAAATATAAAATATGTGACCTTTTCATTGATGGCAGTGTCTGGCCTGAAACTTATCTAAAAATTGGGTGGGGACTCCCATAAACTATTTGAATAGGATATTTATGATAATTGTGAGTGAGGTTGTATATAATGTAGATTCTACAAATATTTAAAAAATACATTTTATGGTCTGGTCTGAATAAAATAAATCTTAATTTTTTTGGAATATACAGTAGCCCCATGGCTTCTTTGGTGCTGACTGACAGCTCACAGCTGACAGCTAAAAGCTTTTAAAACTACCAGACCAAATTATGTATCCCTACGCTGAACCATATGATCTGCAATAACATGTGTTTAGCAGCTATCCCTTCTGACAGTCAAAATTTTAGGTATAAACCTAAATGTTGACTGTCAGAAGTGATAGCTGTGAGCTGTCAGTCAGCACCAAAGAAGCAATGGGACTACTGTAGAATACAATGAATTTTAAAAAGTATCATTATTTTAACTGTCTCTCTCTTAAAGACAGTTTTGTCAAAAAACGTATAATGTAAAAAACAAATACACATGAACCAGTGGGTACGAGGTCAAAAGGTTAAGCTCATTTAGTCTGAATTGCTCGTGGTAGGGAAGTCTGGGTTTGAATCACGGCTTGGTACGTATTCTTAAAGTGAATGTTCCTAAATTATTTTCCAATGCTTTGACGTAAATTCGGGTATATTTACTTTAAATTTTACCTTACTCCCCAATACAATATCGTTATTATTAAATAATGTGTGCAACCCGAGCCGAGTACTGAGACGCAGTGACTAAAACCGAGCATTTATTCTTCAAATTAGTAACACAGAAAATTATAAAGAATTATTGTGAAGATATGGAATTTTTATCGACTCCACGCTCCTTGCCTTGGGACAAGGGAGAATATCAGGCCATACAGGATGGAATCTCCCGCTGGAATCCCTACTCGACCACCATAGCCAACCCTACAATCCCTAAATTAGACTTTGAAAGCTCCCACCTGTGTGGATTGCCTCTTGAATTGGTTGGCGACCCCCCCAAACAAAAAAAAGGTTGGCTGCTTTGTCTCCATTAATTGAAAACTTTTGTCTGGTTCGTCTTCATTTGGGAGCCACAATGTAGGAAGCAACCTGACAACGAACGGTATCCCCCCAGATACGTAGACACACACGTTGATCACACCGCCGCACCAATCACTACACTCCATTCAATCTAGTTGCGATAAACTCGGCAGGGGGTCCCTTTCTCTATTTGAATTCCCCCCTCCCTCCCTCCCCCTCAACCATACTCCTACCCTCTTCAATCTGTTTCTAGGGGGGGCTATGTTTGGGTTCCGAGGACAAGTTTGATCCAACACACGAAATAAAGTCTTATATCCATGTATATGTTCCTGTGGTACTGGTGGCAATGTGTGCAAGCATCCAATGTTGTTTTTCTACAAACATATTTGAGGTACTTACAGAACTAATTATATCATAAAACGTCTAATGAACTAACTTATTTTATCCAAACCAGATGTCCCACTCATCCTCTAGCCAAGAATGGCGGGAATTGCGATTTAAGGGCAGAATTTTCACAATTTTTATAGAAAAAATGGTTTTTGGTAAAATAAACAAAATATTGTTCCAGTAGAAACATGAGTTTAATTTTCTTCACATGGTGATCCCAACCATTATTGAATATCTGTTATTGCTGTCCTAGAATTTGATTATAACTTTTTCATTACAAAAAAAAAAAATTCATCCAAAAAGGCTAATATGCTCATGACAGATATTCAAGAAATGTTGAGATTATTTTTATGTGGAAAATTAAACTCTACGTTTTTACTGGAACATTGTTTTATTTATTTTACAAAAATAATTGTTTGCTATGAAAATTGTAAAAAACAAAAAAAAACTAGACCTTTTCTCGTTTCCACTCCTATCCCACCTTGACTCATCACTGTGAAAGGGGAAAATCCACATTTTGGCAATAATACGTTTTTAGGCCATGTTGGGGATCGAACCCGGGACCCTTATCTCAGTAGGAAGACACGCCACTGACCACCCATAGTTACCATGGTTCAAAATAAGCCAATTTAATTTGAAAAAGAAAACTCAATAGACACACATGTTAACAATGTCCTCTGAATTCACGCTTGTCAATCTAAAATTATAACTCAATTGTGTCCACAAACAAAATTGGATACAAAATGTTTTGGGAACTTTGAACTGCGCATGCGTGGCACTTCCACAACGCTTATTGAAGATGCGAGAAAACGAGTATTTGGTACCAGTAGTGAGGATACAGGTGTGACTAAACCACCGATAAAAACATACATTTCCTCCAATGGTTCACGCCACTTCGTACCCAGGGTTGGTGATAGTTTTTGGCACAGCTATCTATTAAATTATATTTCTTTATCGATTTTAATTGCTTGGCTGAATATTTATTATGTTTATTTTTGTGCAAACAAATCGTTGTCTAATTTTAGATAGAATGAAACTATATGTTTTTGGAAATAAGAAATCCGATATTTATACTTAATATTTTGGGTAAAAGTATCAGGTAGAATTTTAAATTGTTCACACCTCGATATTATTTGGTGTATATTCTAGAGAAGAAAAAAATTGGAAAGAAATCTGTTAAGCCATTGCTACTTTTTTTTCACCACTCCTTCATAAGATTGATAAAAAATTTAAAAAACAAACCCTTTTCTTTCCCCCAACCGTGTTTGACTTTTCATTCGGGCTATACCCATTACACTACACTAAAGGGGTGGGTATAAAGGAGGTAAGGTTTTATGAAATATACCCGCGTTTGCCGGAAGTGAAAGTTATAAATAATTTAGTAAAGAACACCGTCAGTACACCTGATTAGTATTCGAACCCCAGCATCCTCATTGTCGTCAAACTAAACGTTTAGTCCATGTGACCACTCATGCTTGGCATCTCGTATTGTTGAGTAATTAACTAGTCATTGTTATTTTTATAGTTGTAGAGGCACAATCACCACAATGCGGTCATTAATATCTAATGAACGGTGCTATTCCCGTCTTCCAATAAATCAACTGTTCATCTTACAAACTAAAAATTGGTTTTACATTTATAATGTAAGAAAATAAGTTTTTAAACTAAAGTATTAAAGATGGTATTTTAATAGAAATCGGTAAATAGTATTTAATACTATTGAACTAATTTTTACTAACTTGATTAATTATTAAAAATGTTATAGTAGCAAAAATTAGTTAAACAGTAAATTAGTTTAAAATAAAAATTAGTTCAATAGTATTTATAATATATTTTTATATTTATAGTAGAAAAATAAAAATTAGTTAAAAGGTATATATTTATAGTATTTAATACTATTTAACTAATTTTATAATACTTTAGCTTACGGTCATATTCTCTTATCTTAATAAAGGTCCCTTTTTTTAAAATGTTATAATGTTGTTTAAAATGTTAGAATTTATTTAAACTTTGAGATATTCATGTTTCTTGTTTGGTTTTTTAATCAATCTAAGCTATTAGTTCTAAACCTGTGACACTTTTGATAGTTATTAGGGTTACGCGAGATTTTTGGCAAAATACACACGCTCATCTTAATTTTGGGATTTTTTCTTTACTTTTACTCTCTCATGACCCTTAAGATAGAAAAAGTTTTGTGATCGTAAAAAATATATATTGTATTCAATATTTTATGTATACCGACATTTCATGACCGCTTGAAGCCGGAAAAGTGGGTTTTGCTATGCCCTTTGTCTGTTACTGGGACTATACCACTGATTGGGATAAAACTTAATATGTATCTGGGTATTTATAAGATTCTGGAGATTTTTTTGTAATTATCTCCCCAATCCTAAAATTAAGAATAGTTTATTCAAGGGCAAAAAGAGAACAATACAATTTTCTCAAAATTGGTTCTAGCCATTTTGATTAAAATTCGTATTCGGTCATTGTTTAAAATTAAAATGATTTTGAGAGTACTTTACATAAGCGTACATTTCCAATTTTGATAATTTCTCCGCAACTTTTTGAGATATAAAATAACTTATGATTGCAAATTTGTAGAGCCCTTAAAATTAAACTACTTTTAATTAACATCTAATTTTGTCAAATCAATATTTTCAGAGTTTTAAGTAAATATACATATTTTAAACGTAGTTTTGGGAAATGAGGAGTTGAAAATGCACGAAATAAATAATATGTTTTTATAAAAGTGTATATTATTCCATGTATCCTCTTCGGTTGAAAGCGATGCTATTTGACCACATTATGGTTCCATAATAATTTATATTATTTCGTTTCACAAATCCTACGAGCTATGGTATAATTTAAATAAACGGGTGAGAACGTCTGTTCGGTGCACCGTACCATTTATTTTATTTTTGCCAAATTTCACTACCCGTTTGGACTATTCGCGCATTTACCAATTACGCTAATGTGCTAGAGATGAAGAAGGTTAAAAATGTTAGGTGTGCTTGAATTTACGTGGAGATAACTTAGTAAATCATTTAGGGAAAATCACCCTTAGTACACACGACCAGGATTCAAACCCGGGTCTCCTTGTCCTCGGCTGTCCAGTCTATTAAGAGGGTGTCATCTTGCAACATTAATCTACCAAAGCGAGTTTTGGGGAATATTTAACATTACTAACTCTAATAAAACTCTTTTTAGAAAATTGTTTATGTATACATTTAAAGTTGTAAGTATATTTTGAAACAATCTTATATACTTTTAAAATTATGAATATGTCCATCAAATAAATTTTAAATAAAGACCACGTCCTCTAATCATCAAATATGTTTCCTGATCACCTTCACAAGGAGGTGTATTTCTAGGGTCGAAACCCCTTATGGAATCATCATTATTATAGTAGTTTGAAGCGTATAACCTGAATGGGTAGTAAGATACGCGGCTAAATAATGTAGTTTAATATTTAACCTGAATGCCTAGTAGAATTTAGATTCTGTATACAATTCATAACACCTACAATCCCAATCATGATTAAAAATAAAGCTTGTTTCAAAGATAACTAATCTCTCATCATTTTTAGGGGGGAATTGAACCTTAACCATGGCCGGTAAAGTTCAGCTCCCCCTCAAAATAAATCTACCTTGCATTGGGCTTATATATAATCTTACTTTTTGAAAGTCAAGGAAACTAGTTGATTTTTATTTGAGAACTTTTAACTTTTACGTTTTGGACAAACTGATCTTATCAGCACAATATTTATAATCTAAAATAAATCTAATACATACACAAAACACATATCCCTGAATGTTAATTTATCTTTGTGAAAAGGGGAATCCCAATTTCATAAGTTACCATTTTTATTTCGGGAATTGAGCCTAATACCCTTTAATCAGCATGCAGATAGGCTATCCACTGAGCTGAGGTGTCGGATTAAATCACTATTCACTTTGCCAATGTAAGATAACCAAAGGTTCTTCTACGCATGTGTATATATGCAAACATCGTTGATAAGAATCGCCTTAGCCTGTGTGGTACTGACTGGCAGACCGCGAGCCAAATGCAGCCCAAACTCACTGAAAATGTAGTTCTCGCAGTATCTCGGAGGAAAATTTAAAGGGAAACTTTCAGTGGCTAATGTGAAATAGTTAATAATTTAAATATAAATATTGGTATTCTGATTCATTATACATTTATTTGATTAGTAAAAATATGTTTAAATATAAATTTATAATCCTTAGTTGTTTAGTGAAAGTCTGTGTGAGTTCATATTTAATAATATATTTTTAGAAGATAAGAAGAAAAATTCGGCAGTAAAATTGGAACTATTCTATCTACAATTTTTTTTTAAGCATTGAAGATAATTGTGTATTAAGTGTTGTTTGTGGTTATTGGGATAGCTAAATATATCTTCGAGTTGAAGTGCAAACTTATAATCAGATTTGGCCCTTTGGGACGGAAAACGTTCTCCACCCTGACCTACGCTATTAACGGACCATGCACTTGTTTCCTTGATAGTTCCTTCTTTTGATAAAAGTCTCCATGTAGTCGTCCACACTATGACACATCGCCCATGTGTGCGGGACATAAGTCCTTCTGTCTTGGCTGCTATCGAGACAGTTTCTCCTCACATTCCTGTTTGTTTTTTGTTGAGACTCGATCGTAAAGTGAGTGAACCTCTGGTCGCCGATACACAAGAGAAATATTTGAAACATGTTCCTTTATTGCCCGCTTGTAATTAAATCACTATCGATTGCCGGTGTTCCTTCGAATGTAATTATCATCATTTTATTTATGTTATAATGTTCTTTCGATCTTTCTTAAACCCATTTTAATAGAAATGCGTTTCAATTGATCTATTAACAAGGTAATGGGCAGAGATAAGTACTACCGGTAAATATTTTTCTCGCCATTGGCGTAGCTATTTTCATAATCTTGGTGGATGTTAAGTCGTTTTTTGATTAATACAATGGGATTTTAACATTGGCATTAATACTTTATCAATATCATCACAAATCGTTTTATTACTAGAATTATATTTTAAGATTGACATAAATACTTTAGTAAACTTGTCACGGATTTGTCGTTTTATTAATAGAATGATATTTTAACATTGACATAAATATTTTATTAGTCTTATCACGGATAAGTCGCTTTATTAATAAATTGATATTTTAACATTGGGATTAATAAATTAGTAATCTTTTCCCAAATACATCATTGGTTTATTAATAGTTTAAGATTTTAACACTGGCATTAATAAATTAGTAATCTTGTCACAAATCAATCGTTGTTTTATTAATAGTATAAAATTTTAACATTGGCATTAATAAATTAGTCATATTGTAATAGATCTATCGTTGTTTTATTAATAGTATAAGATTTTAACACTGGCATTAATAAATTAGTAATATTGTAACAGATCAATCGTTGTTTTATTAATAGGATAAGATTTTAACACTGGAATTAATAAATTAGTAATCTTGTAACAGATCAATCGTTGTTTTATTAATAGGATAAGATTTTAACACTGGAATTAATAAATTAGTAATCTTGTAACAGATCAATCGTTGTTTTATTAATAGGATAAGATTTTAACATTGGCATTAATATATTAGTAATCTTGTCAGTCGTTATAGCAAGATGCTTTCTGTAACCAACCGAAATTCTAACCCATAATTCTCCATTGACGTTGTTAAAGTGCAATTCGTGCATTATGACTTAGACCGTTTGATAACAACTGATGTATGACAGTTTTTAAGCTCTTAATAACTTTGTTTATATATTGAGAGTTTTGATCATAAATTAAACGTTAGCCATTTCCCTAGTTTATAAAAATCTCAATTTGATAAAAAAAAGTTTAAAAATTGAATTATTAATTTTAAGGACTTATGGTAGACACTTAAAACCTTTTTTTTGGCTTAAAATAAATCAGACAATGCTTCAGTAGCTATATTTAGTCTAGATTTGTTTTACAAATTACAATCTCAACAGTTCTTGAACATTTGACACTAGGCCAGAAACTTTTTATATCAGTAGAAAAAATTCTTGTCAAATTTTGTGATGGAAATGATAAATATTAAGAAACTATTGAAGCTATTAAGTGTAAAAAATTAAAATAAATATATATTGTGAAAATATAATAGACATATTACACACTTCGCTTACCGAGTGGTCTAACGCGCAACTCTCGTGTTAGACTAGACCGCTGAAGACGGGGAGATCGGGCCTAGATTCCGGTCGGGTGCACTGAGGGTGGTTTTCTAAATGGTTCTCTATTCTACCTCCACGCAAATTTGTGTGCATTTATTCTAAATTAATCCTTCCTAGTCCCTAGCTCATTAGTGTAATTATTACATAGGCGTACAACCCGAACGGGTTGTAAGACGTGGGGCTGAAAAAATTATACTTATTTTGTCCAAAAATAGTTATTTACCATAAAAACTGAAATAAATAAATATCTTAACTCGCTCTATTTTCCATCCCCCTTTTAGACGGCCACCTCGTTCAGCGGGTTTCAATCGCTATCAGGCCACATGGCTTAAAATATAACGGTATGTGTCAATTTCTATAAATACTTCTCTATTCTGTATAAGATTATACTTCCTTTCATTCTTCCCCTACAACACCTCTTTGTCGTGTCAATAAGAAAGAGAGGAAAGAAAACCACGAAACTTCTTATCCCGAGGTACAAAGGAAAGCTCACTGCTAGTTCTAAAATTTCTTAAAATTTATTTTGTGAGTCCATTAAAAAAATACTCTATTTATTAAATGAAGGCTGAGTTTAGAGACTTTTTTTCATTGATCCTAGTCTCATCGCTCCGTAAATATGCTTAAAGAGTTGTTGAAAATGAGTTAATGTCACATGTTCACAATTATTTTTATTTATAAAACTTAAACTATAGGGGTATTAAATATTTCGATTTTATTTTGGCTTGTACCATATTTTGAAATAACGCATCATATAATTAAATATCACGTTAGATCTGAACGTCGGCGCAGCGCGTCCTTAGGTTAAGAAATTTTCAAAAAATGTTGATTGGCTCAAACTTTGGTTTTAAAACTCTTCCAAACGCGATATCTGTGTCGAAATCTCTTTGCTCTCCACAAGTAGTGAGACAACCCCCACCCTCTCCTTTTATAACCACCCCTCCCCCTTCTTATCGTGACATGTGCCCTTCTCCCCCTAAGGGTCGCTCCCTGGGATCACAAAGTGCCCCACTTGGTCGCATTAAGCGCGAGCGCCTCCCGCCATTATGAAGTGACTAACGTGTTAACCTAATTAATGGTTGTGATCTGAGTGGAATTGATTCACGCAGTAATGGGACGCCATTTAAAGTGCGCGCTCTACCACTTCCCCCAACTCTAGTCCATCCCAGACCCACACCTCCCCCTTCTCCCTGTGAATGCTTCATGCCTCCCTCGGCACCGCGGATCCATTACATGTTCTGTACAGTCGTGATCAACAGTATGCCACCACGTACTAGTACAGTTCTGGACCGCATCAACTAGCAACATATTTCAGTGAAAGTTAGGATACATCCATCATTTTGGAACACATCATCCAAACAATTATTTGTTTTTCAAATCACAAGATATTATTATTATTATTATTATTATTATTATTATTATTATTATTATTATTATTAGCACCGTGTCTTACTACCTGTTCGGGTTATACGCACTTACGCTAATGTGTAATGGTAGGGTGATTGCGAGATGGAATGGAGGACCTACAGTTTAACGTGGGATCCGAACCACGGTGGAGGCCTGGCATTCCACACATTCACAATATGTCTTGTCAGAGGTGAAGGAAGGGTTTGGTGATCAGATAAATCTGTGCTGGGATCAAGGATTGAGCTCCGGACCCCCAGCACAGAATTCCTACACCTTACCCCTAGAGACAGCCAGGTCACCAAATCACAAGATAGAAATGTTATTTCTATTTATAAATTTAGTCCCTAAAGAAAGTAGTGTTCTAGTAAGAAAACCCGTTTTAAAATACAGATATAGCCTTATAGTGTTGTGGTCAAGGGTGCTTCGGTGGCCACATGGTCTAAGGCACCACTCTCACAATAGACGGGTGGGTTGGACTTTGAATCCCGGTCGAGTGTACTGGGGAGGAGGGAGGGAGATTTTTCCTAAAAGAGAACAGAATGTTCCCTAATTTTTTAAAACTTGAAATGATAAAAGAATGTTCTAATTATTTGACGGGATATGAGAACAGAGTACACCCTCTATTTTAAACTATACGAGAGCAGAATATATCCTTTATTTCCATAATACAAGAACAGAATGTACCCTTTATTTGCGAATATACGAGAACAAAATTTACCCTTTATTTGCGAACATACGAGAACAGAATGTACCCTTTAGTTGCCATTACATGAGAGCAGAATGTACCCTCTACTTGCAATTATATTAGAACAGAATGTACCCTCTACACACAATTATATAAGAATAGAATTTACTATCTATTTGTAATCATATTAGAACAGAATGTACCCTCTAGTTGTCATTATATGAAAACAAAATGCACCCTCACGTATAATACTTATATACTTATATTAGAACAGAATATACCCTCTATTTGCCCTTATATGAGAACAAAATTTACTGTCTATGAGGAGAAAATTTTCGCTCTATCTGACCATATATGAGAACCGAATTTATGGTACCTTCTAAATATAACAGAATGTAACCTTTGATTGACCTGATATAAGAACAGAAAGCACAAGGGCTACTATCTTAAAACTACAGCTCTCAGCCTACGATATATATCAAGGAGTGCTTCTGACAGACCAACAAACTTTTTTAACAAATTATGATAAACATAGGTTTTTTAGCACCCTATTTCAATACATGTTCAGGCTATACGCTTATGTATTTATTACGTTAGTAAGCTAGGGATAATTAAGTTTGAATTTAGAGTAAGTAAGGAAGAGTGGAAAACAATTTGGTAAAAAAACACCTCAGTACACTCGACCGGGATTTGAACCCCTATCTCCCTATCATCGGAAATTTAGTATAACACGAGAGTGATGCCTTAGACCATTCGTTCACCGAAACAGCTAACAAATTATTAATTTTAATTAAAAAAATATTATTTAATGATAAACATTAGATAAGCAGGGTCAGATTTAAGGTTAGCAACAAAAGACTTTGACGTAAAGAAATTCGATCTGAGACTGCCATTTTTTCTCTCTTTCTCTCTCTCATAGAGACAGATTATAGAATAAGTATAACTTGCATTATATACCAACAATTCGCAGATAACGGGAAGATCAGGCTTCGAATCCCAGTTGAGTGTAATAAGGGATTCTTTTTTTCTCTTAAAAGTGTTTCCACCATCATTTCACTCAAATGTAGGTTAAACCTTCCCTGTCTCTAACATATTATCATAATTAAGACATATGCGCGTAGCGCAAATGGGTGACAGGACAAGGTACTAATTTTTTTAGTATCAAAACTGACTGATAAAATAACACTAATAATGTAGTAAAATGTTATCAATTTTATTCGCAAATAAGTCTGTATTGTTTTAAATCTCTTTTCTACTAAACTTACACTGTATTAATGTATCTATTTTATTCCAAGAAATATTAAAATTACGTCCACTATAGAACTAAAATTATACAAAAAACACATTTTTTTTAAAAGTAGACTAATGTTTCTCAAATTCTTATACTACATTAATTTAAAGAGTTGATTTCAATTAGAGAGAGGCATCTTAGCACATAAAATACGTTTTAATTGCTGTAGGGCCATAAAGTAATGGAAAATTACCTCCATGAAGATACTCTATCTTGACATAAGGTCTTGACTCTCTCTCTCGGTAAGTCACGGTTCTGAACACGCTAAACACTTACATAAGTAAGCAAATGTAACATTGTCTGAAAGGCTGACTCTATTATTAAACATCATCCAAAAGAAAGAGAAATAAATATTATGGGTTAAACCTTTCTCTTCACGACCAATTAAATTAATTTCAAGTCTGCAAAAAAAAGTAAAAACATTAATCGCTTAGAAAAATCAAAAGTAAAGAGTGGTTTTTCTTTAGCATTTGTAACTATTTTTTTTTGTTATTTTCAACTATTTTTGTTTATTGTATACTTGGGTTATTTTGTAATGTTCATTTCTTTACACAAACATACACTTTCTAATTTGATTTAAACATTTTATATACAAAAAATCGTTAAGTTAGCAAATAAACGAGGTAATATTCTCATTAAATTTAACAATGTTTGCAAAAGAATGGTTAAGTTAATGAAGAATAAATAGCTTTATAATAAACATATCATGGGTACCTACTATGTAGTTATAAATTAATAAATAAATACCCCCTTCGATAGTTGTATGATCTAAGGCATCACTCTAGAAAATGACTGGACGGCCGATTAAATAGCTATCAAGGTTCAAATCCCGGTTGATTGAACAAACAATATTTTTTCCTATATATTTTCCCACTCTACCTCCACGCAAGTGCGGGTAGACATCTAAAATTCAATATTACTCATCCTTAACGACGTTGCCTACTTAAAGATCTCGAAGCTATTTTGTGGAGCGGGTTGCATCGAAACTGGACGCACCAAATCAATCTAAGCACTATCACACTTAGACGCCAAAGTACAAAATAGAGAGAGAGGGTAGATAATGAGAAGTTCACCCTGAGAGGGCTTTTGCATATGTGCTGATAGCCCTTCCCCTGTTACTCTGACAAGTTTACACAATCACCATTCAATTTGTGCTTTGAAAGCATTGACTTGATTTTTAAAATTATATTTTTCTTGTTTTATATTCTAGATATACATTTGCTAAAACGGACTTTTTTAATCCTCATCCTGGTAAGTATACCTCTCATGAGCATGCCAAATAGCTTAAAATATAGAGGATTTATAAAAAAATAAATTTACAAATAAAAACTACTTAAAGATAAAAATAATAATTTTGTGACACACTAGGACTATTTCTAGAATTATTTAAGAATTCATGGTTTTTGTTTCAGCGTCATATCTTTAAAACTCGCTAGATAAAACGTAAATTAAATAACACGGGGAATCCTATCTTGACCTGCCATGACGTCACAGGTAGGCAACATACTTAACACATTTTTTTTAAATATATAAATAATATATAAATGTTAAATCAGACAAAGGAAATACTATTGTTCTCATGAATCTTGATGATTACATTTCCAAAACCATGGATTTCATAAATGCTAACAACATCGTAGAACTGAAAAACGATCCTACCCTCAGATTTCAAAAAGTAATAAAAACCTATCTTAAAAATGCACCCCTAATTGTTTATCCTAAAGACAGCTTCAAATTCCTAAATATGAATCCCAGGGCACCCAATTTTACTTCTCTCCCCAAAATTCACAAACCCAATATTCCTATGCGACCTTTGGTCAACTATCAGAATGCTCCAGCTTACAAGATAACAAAATTCCTAGCCAAAATATTACAACAAAATTTGCAACTACCATATTCTTTTAACTTAAAAAGTTCTTACAACTTAATTGACAAACTCAAAAATATTTCCTTGAACAAACAATCGAAGTTTCTATCATTAGACATCTCCAATCTATACACAAATGTTCCTGTTAATGAAACCATAGACATTACCACTAATATCTTAACAAATAATAATGCTTCTTCCGAATACACCAAACAGATCATATCCATCCTCAAAACAGTTTCTGACCAAAATTACTTCCAGTTCAACAATAAATTCTACTCCCAAACAGACGGCTTAGTCATGGGCTCTCCCATCTCCGTTCTAATGTCTGAAATCTTCTTACAACAATATGACAGAAAAATTGTTGACAATCTCAACACCATTTTGGACATCAAATTCTATTGTCGTTACGTCGATGACATCTTGTTAATTTATGAACAACTTCCCAATTATTCCTTAACTCAAATTAATCAGAGTATAAATGAAATTCATTCCAACCTTAAATTCACTGTTGAACACGAAATCAACAGTACCATCAATTATCTTGACATTTCCATTTCCAGAAACATGGACAACCGCTTTGAGTACAAGATCTATAGGAAACCCACACACACCGATACTCTCATTCCCAATGATTCTAACCACCTCTCCACTCAAAAAAGAGCGGCCTTCAACAGCCTTATATACAGACTACTTCATATACCTCTAAATAAAAAGAATTATAAACTTGAACTCAATATTATCAAACAGCTTGCCATTACCAATGAATACTCTCACTCTTTAGTTTACCGCATCCTTCAGAAACAAAAAGCTCAGCTTAAACGCACAACCACTCTTGCCCCCTCCAATGCCATCGCCCAATAATAAAAGCAAATGGATCAAATTCAACTATACTGGAAATGAAATCCACAATATCTCCAACATCTTCAAAAAACACAAACTTAACATTGCTTATAGCACCAACAACAACATTAAGAAAATTCATCAATAATTCCAATCTAAATAAAACAAGCCAATATAAAAAAAGTGGCATTTACCAACTCACTTGTCAATGCAATAGTGTATACATAGACAAAAGTGGAAGGTGAATTTCAACTAGATTTTCTGAACACATCAATGATTTCAAATACGACAGGAACAAATCAAAATTCTCTGAACATCTCAAAATTTCTGGTCATCAACCCACCCCCATGGAAAATTGTATGAAACTACTCTACAGCTTTTCCAAAGGTACAGCTATGAACACTGCAGAAAACATTTTCATTCAAACCGCATTACTCAACAATAAAAACGTTTTCAACGAACAAACACAACTTGAAGATCAAACCTTAATCAACACTTTAAGAAAACTCCCCCAACATACTAGATCAAAATAACCTATGTTCCTGCCCTTCCAGCCAGTAGTTAATAACCTGTTCGGGCCAGTGTCGAGAAGATTTGGACCGTCCATTCTTCCTCTTCTCATTAATTTTCAATTTTTCCTTTCCACATTTAACTATTTTCATCTATCTATTACAACTTTTTCAATACTTAAAGTTCTCTCTCTTTCGTAATAGTCTTATTATCTATGACTTGGCAGAAGTCTCTAACCATACATGTTAATTTTCAATTACACAACCGTTCATATTTTTCTCAGTTGAATTCTAGTATCGACTAGAGCACCTCATTCAGACTGTATTTAATGGTAAGCATGGTATTTCATTCTTCACAGTGGTTTAGTTTTCATGTTAATTCCTTTCCTTTTACAAATTGTTCTATCATATTGGCCAACGCCCATTTACTTGAAACATAACTAGTTGCATTTCTTTGTTTTTCTTCAATTTAGTCTGAGGATGATTCCGTAGAGCGTCGAAACCTGTAACATCACTAAATAAGGGCGTTCTCTACGAAGCCTGCAAAAGGAGCAAGGGACTCAGATAAGAGAATATAATTCAATAATATAATTTTAAATTTTTTTAAATTTTAATTACTCAACATTGTCAATTTTTTAATTCAACCTATTTATAATTTCTTCTTCAATTGTATATTTACAAATTTAATATCATCCTAGTCATGGATAATCTGTAGATATGGTTTAGTCAAATTACATAATTTTATTGTTTACAAGTTCAATTGTTTATGTAGCGTGATATGACTCACATTTTACTTTTTATGTTATATCCAATCTTATATGTTAATTGACGATATCCACTTTAACTTATCTTTACCTAATATCTTTATCTATATAATAATTTACGTTCAACTTTAGTATCATAATGTAACTGTAACGTTAATGTTAAATTGACAATATCAACTTTAACTAATCTTCTCAGATATATTCATTAAAAGTGTTATATTTCACATAAAAAAAATTCTTATTATCTTTATCTTAAATAATATTTTACATTGAATTCTACAAACATAGTTAACACATTTTATTACATATGCGTATAGTGCGTAAAGCCTGTGATTAAAAAACAAAACAAGCTAAATATTATTTGCACACATATTTGTTAAATTAATAAATACATAATTAATCACTCTTATATAAACACATGAAGACAATATCATTGTTAAATTAATAAATATAAGTTTATTAACCTTCAAATTAACATATTAACATAATATCTTATTCAAATAATAAATAAAAGGTTAATCACTTTATTCTCAACTTTGTTTCCACAAAATATTGCTAGATTAATAATATTTAAAGGTTTTTTTCACTTTAATCTCAACACTGTATAAAAATATATTGTATTTAATTAATAATTGAGGGTTTCTTTCAAACACTATGAGATCCCTTAACAAGCTTATCTATTTTATTCATGCTCTGTTTAGGCTACTACGCAAAAAAATCACTAAACATTAACTTTGTTTCCCAAAAACGCAGATTTTTGCATTTGTATTTAGAATATAAATATAAATATTTATCTTTCCATCACCAAATAGGCCTATATTTGGTTAGTTTTGAACAAATTAATAAAACATTCCCCAGTAAAACCTAATTATATCATTGTCAAAAACGTCAACATTTTAAACCTTGACATTTTCAAGTTATATAGAATAACCTTATAAAGATTCATATTTAGGTGTAACTGGAGCTTTTTCCCCGCCTTTAGGTTGGCAACCTATCCTCTGCCAAGTGTAGTGGGTTAACTATATCAGATAATTGTAGGAGCAACGTTAATACAGGCTTCCCGAGGCCATCAACACCTGTCGAGTTCTCTAAAAATACAGTCTAGGGGTAAAGTGTCAGACTTCTATGTGGGCGGCCGGGGTTCAATCCTCGGTCCCGGCACAGATTTATCTGATTACCAAACCCTTCCTTCACCTCTGACAAGACGTGTATTAATCACAACTTGTGAATATGAAGAATGCTAGGCCTCCACCGTGGTTCGGATTCCACGTTAAACTGTAGGTCCTTCATTTCAACTCACAATCACCCTACCATTACACATGAGCGTAAGTGCGTATAACCCGAACGGGTAGTAAGACGCAGTGCTAATAATAATAATAATAATGTAAAAATACAACCTTAAACTATTAATTTTCATAAAACTCACAAAACGTCTAAACTTACTCTAGTTTACTAAATGCTATCCAACATAGGAGTGGAGGTAACTGACAGCTAGTAAAACATTTTCATTCAAAATATTGGTTAAAAGTCACCTATGGGAAAAAAAATATATTAATTTCTTAGTAATACTATATTATCAATAATTTTTTTTTTATCAAACGCTTCAATTAATACTTTTATAAGGATTACCTTATTTGGATTTTCCTTAACTAATTACAAAAAAATAAAAATAAAACTAATATGCTTTTTTGGTTCGTGGCTGTGGCAGCTAAATACGGTTTATATGACGTCATCAACTGTTCTCACTTCTGAGCCTGGATAGAATTTACAAACCCCGTGAAGAAAGTTGTCTATGGCAATTTTTCGTCTGGCTGCAACACAAATATATTATTATTATTATTATTAGCACCGCGTCTTACTACCCGTTCGGGTTATACGCACTTACGCTAATGTGTAATGGTAGGGTGATTGTGAGATGAAATGAAGGACCTACAGTTTAACGTGGAATCCGAACCACGGTGGAGACCTGGCATTCCTCACATTCACAAGATGTCTTGTCAGAGGTGAAGGAAGGGTTTGGTAATCAGATAAATCTTTGCCGGGACCGAGGATCGAACCCCGGCCGCCAGCATAGAAGTCTGACACCTTACCCCTAGACCACCAGGTCACCCCAACACAAATATAGATTTATTGATATTCCACAGATCTAAATATATTTCTTTAATATTGTTTTATTATGTCAAAATATTCAACCAAGTGCAGTAAAGTTCGTTGTACCACTGAAACTCCGTCACGGGTTGTAGTCTAAAGACCTCTGATATAGGCCATTGATCCGTTGAGAAATTGGGGAGGTCATTTTCAGCTGTAAGCTTAGCTCTATATTTTCCTCCTTCTATACCTTAGCAATTTATTTTTCGTATTCAACCTATCCTTTTTACAAGGAAAATACTGTCAAGGATAAATGTACAGTACATGTATATCCTATCTATATATAGCCTACATATATTTACCTCCATTACTGTCTCCAGCCTGTGGCCTGGGTCAGTTTTTTATTCAAGCCATATATTTTCCACTACCGGCTTGCTAGGCCTGTCGTAGCTTCATATGCCTTATACTCTATCTAACTTTAGACTAGGACAGGTACAACATCCAGTCCCCGCCCATCATTTTATCAATGTGAAAGAGTAAACCCATATTGTCATCAATGCTAAATTTTCACCCGTGCCGGGAATTAAACTCAGGCCCCTTAGCTCAGTAAACAGACACGCTATCGGCTGAGATAATGTGTTCAAACTCCTCTTATATATAGATATAGATAAAATATAAAATTGAAAGAAAGAGCAAGAGAGAAGGAAAACCAGATATAGAAAGAAAAAGTGAGATAGAGAAAGAGACAGAGAGCAAGAGCGTTAAAGAGAATGAGAGAGAGAGAACGTGAGTGAGTTAAAGCAAGATAGAAAGTGAAAGAGCGATGGAAAAAATTAAAGAGAGAGATAGAGTGAATTCAAAATATATAGTGAGATAGAGAAAGATAAATCGAGCAAGATAGAGATAGTGAGAGAGTGATTAAAAAAAGATATATATAGATAGAGAGAGAGAGCTAGAAAAAGCTATAGAGAGTCTTAGGTGAGCTTATTGATTCAACCTGAACTGCTTGTTGCTCGTAAACCTGTAAATTGGTTGACTCCCGGCACTAGACTATAAATATGGACGTATGTGATGAACATGTCTTACTAACATGTCCCCGACACATTACCGCTATCAAGTTTCAGCGCATTGTAGCTAATTCAGACATGCTGTAGCTAAATTGCTTCAAGTTCGCTCTTTAAGGTACAATACAGCAAACGTTGAAGTTGACCTTATTCATAATGCATGACGAATAACTAATTGGCAGAGTAATACCTTTCCGCCACGACGGGCGAAACGCTGGGGGGGTACAAATTGCTTTGGACACCTATGTAAATCTCCAATCCTCCTACACGCCAGTTTTCATAGGAAGAACCTTATCTGATAGATGGAAAGGTTACTAGATCTACTTTCACGTATCCATACGTCAAGTTATGTAATTTACAGCTGTCATTTTTGATAGATATTATCAATACATATAAAACAATACTAATAATATAGTAAAATTTTATCACCTGGGACAGAAAAAGATATGTTTGTATTTTATAAATGGCTCTTTCTATTGAAGTTACACTATATATGTGTTGTTATATAAAGAAGATGTGTAAACGAATACAGTTAATGGTCAGTAGTATCTAGTCCATTCAGGTAACTGCCAAGAACGTTTGGTACAACTAAATAAATTAACACCCGCTTCGGTGGCGTGGCTAGCTAACGCGCTGGTATCGTGTTGAGCTAGACTGCCAAGGACGGGGAGATCGAGGTTTCTAATCTTGATAGGATGAGCTGAGGGTAGTTTTCCCCAAGTTGTTTTCCACTCTCCCTTCACGCAAATGCGGGTTTACTTCCTCTAAATTCAACCACCTTAATTTCTAGCCCATTAGTGTAATTTATACATAAGAATATAGCCTGACGTAAGTAAGACGTGGTGCTAAATAAAATACACTTAGCACACACAGATGGACATGAAGACTAAATCGTCAGTCTCGTCTGGTCTATAGCTTACCGTTAGTGGGGAAGTTGAAGCTTCAGATCCAGGCTAGACATATCGAGGGTAGGAAAAGGCAGTTACGAGTTATTTTCATTCCCTCCCTCCCTCCACGTGAATTCTATTACATACGTCACTGAGTAGTAATTATAGACCAAATGTGTCGGTAATGTTTTCATTTAAATGCGGTTCCCCACACCCACACCAGTTCTCACGTGTTTCAAGGCGTCAGACTCGCAATAAACTTGACTTTGCAGAGGATTGTAAGGATGAGATTTTAATCTCAGCCGGGTGCAATGTGGGTTGTTATCTCACACTCTCTCGGCGCTAATGCCGAATAACTTCTTGCAAGCTACCCTTTTCTTCCATAACCGCTTGATTAAGGAATTAAATAGCCCTATAGTAATAATAAATTGAAATTGAAGGAACTAATGCTATGCTATTAACTATATATGAAAGGAGAATCTTGGAGGATTAACTATTAGAAATACGAGCATCAGCCATATATTTAAATAAATTGCGAAATTAAACCTGGGAGTGGGAACTGAACCCGGGATCTTTAGCTAACGCTATGGTATATTATGCCAAAGGTACTAGGCTCAATTTACGTGTCTAGGTATCATTTTAAAATTTAATTGAAAATAATATAAATATATATTCGATTTTCTCTTCTGACGAATGCAGGTGCATTTGTTTCAAGTATATTCACCTCTTTCTTTCACCCTACAGATAAGTCCTAGCTTTGGTAAGTAATACAGTTTTAATCATAAATTGCATTTTGGTGTGGTTTTTTGTGTTCTACTTTAAAAATAACCAGTATAATTGATGCCAGTAAGTGTTTTACCATATTTATAATAAATTGTATGACACAATTTCACAGGCTTTATCATATTGTGTATTATAGCTTCGAAAATAATTTAAAAAATAGTTTATGAATAAACTACCCTTAAGTATGTCTTACTTATAAAAATAAGCACTTCACCTTGATAATCACATTAACGCTCTTTATATATAAATTTTAAACCAATTTGTTCAACTATAATAATAATAAAAAATCAAATTTTCAAACAAAACAAAAAAAAATTTGCTAGCCACCCTGAAGTTATGTGTTAATTGTGAAAATAAAATTTTATTATTATTTATTATGAAAAAAATTACCAATTTCTTATTTTGAATTCAATCTTGAGGGTAAATTAAAAAAATAATTCTTTAACTCGTAGGAATATCCTTAGATTAATTTATTTTAGATAAATAAATATACATTATTATTGATAATGTAAAATAGTCCGCCGATAACAAATCGTTAGATCTATTTTTCAATAAATCAAAGATTAACAAAATTAGTCATTAGTTAATTACCACTAATAACAAGATAACAGAAACCCATTTTAACCAAATCGCTAAATATATTATTTTCTAAAATATTCAAATTAAAAAAAATCATTGTTTAACTATTCATAGCCAAATTTTCTCCCATAAACAAGTATACAGCTATATTTGTCATGTTCTTGTAAAGCACACCCCAGATATCCTATACATTTTAAACAAAATCGTGATAGTCATTTTCCAAATAATTTGAATTTTCAAAAATCTTTCATCAATAAACGACCCCTCATTGAATTTCTACCCAAACCAAAGTATACAGGGCTATTTGTCATGTCAAACACTACCAAGATACTAATTTGGAACCAAATTGTTAGCGCCAGTTTTAAAATATTTGCCATTTTTTGAAAAATCAGTCATCAGTAAACCAGACATAAATGAGTTTTAGCTCAAAAATAAGTATTTACTGTTTTTATAGTACCGCTTTCGGCCACTGAGGCGACACGGTAATATCAAAGTGGAATGACGCTAGTTGAGTATCCAAACATATCTCGTAAAATAAGTTACAGAGTAGCCCTGAATAGTCAGTTTATCTTCGATAAATATCTAAAACGTTCTTGGTTGTCAGAATTTTTAATGATTTTTTTACGTGTTTATTGACTTATTACCCATCCGTTAGGTACGTTTATTAATAACAATGATAATTGGAGGTGATCGAGGTGATTTCTATATTTAGCTAGTTATAGTCAGTTCCACCACAATATACCCTATTTCTATATTTAGCTAGTTATAGTCAGTCCAACACAGTATACCCTATTTCTATATTTAGCTAGTTATAGTCAGTCCAACACAGTATACCCTATTTATATATTTAGCTAGTTATATTCAGTCCACCACAATATACCCTATTTCTATATTTAGCTAGTTATAGTCAGTCCACCACAATATACCCTATTTATATATTTAGCTAGTTATATTCAGTCCACCCCAGTATACCTTGTTTCTATATATAGCTAGTTATAGTCAGTCCACCACAATATACCCTATTTCTATATTTAGCTAGTTATATTCAGTCCACCACAATATACCCTATTTCTATATTTAGCTAGTTATATTCAGTCCACCACAATATACCCTATTTCTATTTTTAGCTAGTTATAGTCAGTCCAACACAGTATACCCTATTTCTATATTTAGCTAGTTCTATCCAGTCCACCTCACTACACCCTATTCCTATCTTGAACTAGTTCTATATCCAGTCCACCTCATTACACCCTATCTCTTTAAAGTCCATTCTAATGTTATTCTCCCATCTGAGTCTTGGTCTTCCCAATAGTCTATTCCCATTGGGTTTGCCAGTCAATACCCTGAATACTGTTCTAGATTAGATTCTTCCATTTGCACTGTATGCTCTACTCTTAACTTAATTTTCTTACAAATGGACACTTAAAACACCTTTTAGTGGTTAAAGAGATAACATCTTTATATATTTAATATAATTGGTTAATACCTATCAAAAGTGACAGCTGCAGAACCCATGGTTTTACGTATGAATACATTTAAGAAGATCCAGTAAATTTTATAGGTGTCTGATATGTCCGTCCGTTGGAAAATGAAAGTGTGCTAACATCATTTTATCTTCTTACTTTAAATTATTGTGCAATGAGTGTATGTTTCTAAAAGTTATTAAAAGTATTATACCGCGATCAAAAATTTCCGCAGGAAGTGCGCGTGGAGACACAGGAAGTGTAATTAAGGTGGTAAAATTATATCTTAATGTAATTAGCATTAGTGGCCGACCGCTACCACCGCTGGGGCCAGCTAGTTTCTTCACGGGTTTATAAACACACACAACAAATGGCCGCTAAATATCGTCCCCTTGTCCCCTTCCCTCCTGTACCCAACCAAAAACTCACTCCTCAACACAGCTAATGGTTTCTGTCCCAAAAACTCGAAGCAATTTACTTCATGAATTTACGAGCTTCTTACGCTATCGCGTTGTTTAATTGCTATGTAGACTTGTTACTTTATACTGCGAGTTCGGGTACTCCTGAGTCAACCTTATTGCTTCGTTCCGGGATCACGACCAGCTAAACATAACGCAACGTAACGTCCACTTAATGTTCATGTTACGTACATAAATATAATGTATGATCTGAATTCACGTAACGTAAAGAAATATAGTGTATGGTCAAGTTTCAATTAACGTAAAGAAACATAGTGTAATATCAGGTTTATTGTAACGTGAAGAAACGTAGTATATGATTATTAATCATCAAACTTAAAGAAACATACTGAGTGATCAGGATTCATGTAACGCAAATAAACGTTGTTGATGAATAGGATTTAATTGTAAATAAACATAGTGTATGATAAGGTGTCACGTGTATTGTATGATCAGAATTAATTTAATATTAATAAACAGTGTATGATAAGGATTCACGTAACGTAAAATAACATAGTATATGATTAGATCTAATGTCACAAAAACAAGTATAGGGTATAAATAGGTTTCACGTAACGTAGAGAAACATAGAATATGATCAGGATTCACGTAACGTAGATTAACCTAGTCTATGATCAGGCTCTACTTAATGTATGCACACATTTTGTATGATAAGGATTAACGCAACGTAAAGAAACAGCTTGTGATCAGGATTTACTTAAGCATCCTTGATCCTTGGACAAGCTGAGACAAGTATGAATATATTTCCCAAGGGCACAGACAGAGATATACCAGATTCTTACGGAAGTTTCGCTGCGCTACTTGAGAAAGGTTGAGTTAATCAACACTGGAGTTCGTTAGTATCATTGCTCAGTGATAAAAGCACTTCCAAATGTATACTTGTTAAACGACTCACTTTTAACATGTCCATCATAAAGGGACCATTGCAATAGTAATGTGTAGTCTACGTAAGCTCTTTATAAGGTAGCATTATGTGAAGAGAGAGTTGGGTCACTACCTGAACCTAGCTATGTGGAAGCTGGCTTTTTGACTCTAGATAAATAATTTTGTCTTCTCTTTATTAAAATCATGTTTAGTAAGCTCTTGAGGGTACCTAGCGATACGCATGTTGAAGGACTCATACTCTCGCATGGAGTACAGCAGTGAACCTGGTACCTTACCCAAGGAGGAATTGATATACCCCACCATCCCCCCAACCCATGATCCTAATGGTGGGAAGAAACCCACACCAGTAGACACTTGGGTTAAAATATCAAGCTCGTTTAGGTAGGTTTATTTATAGTTGAGATTCAAACCTCGGCCAATCTCCCATCAGAACTGAACTTCTTGTAAATCGTCAACTAGGAGATCGGTAGATTCCCGAGACCAATCTATAGACACGGTCTTCATACTTCATCATTTTGTATGATTTTGTTTTTTTTAGCCAAATCCTGAATGTCAACGCTAAAGAAATAATTATAAATATATAAAAATGTTGACCGATGGTGTTGTTTTTATACTTAAAATACCTATCTAGATATTAATCTCGAATTTAGGTTTTGTCAAAAGCTTTCGCATGTGTCCGGTTGGACTGAGGACCCGCCCCGTGGCTCAGGTTAGAAAGCTTGCAAAACAATCGTTACGAGTCAAATTTATCACGATTGCGCTTAACACACTAATTGCTATCCATCATATACATCTACAGTGGCGCACACATGTGGAGAGAGTTGTGTAGTTCCTCCCCTCTCCCTTGCCCCCCAAATCCGTGCGAATAACTTCATTAAATGCTTTGATAATAAGATCTGCAAGTAAATTATAAAGATATGTCGAATATAAAGGATACGTATTAAGACCTTCCTTACGACTTGATACTAAATAAAATGTTACAGACATCTAAAGTTCCTCAAACCCACTTTGATGGCCGCATTGTCTAAGACGCTACTTTCACAATAGACTAGAATGCCAAAGATAGGGAGATCAGGGTTCATTTCAGGTCGGGTGCACTGATGATGATTTTCCTAAGAGGTTTCCCCCTTCTCCCTCCACGTAAATGCGGGTACACTCCCCTTAATTCAACCTTACAAATCCCAAACCCATTTGTGTAATTAGTACATAATTTCATAAAATTCTGTTTTAGTTATCAAAAATAATTTATAAATTTTTCTTCATCACATTCCATGCACAACAATCAATGGTGGAATTCACCTCAGTTTAAGCTCTTACATATGTGAACCCACAACAGTTTATTTTCTTTGTCGTCCATCATTGGCTGATGTCATAAGTTCGGGTCATATCCCCCCAGTTTTTAGTCATATTATGCCTCTTTGACGCTTGATTTAAATTCCAAATGTTGTAAAAGCAAACGAGCAATGCCATCAAGATGCATTTAGTTTTACATAGGTAAACTACAACACATATCCCAAAGATCTATTTTTTTTTCATCCCTAAAATTGAAATGTTAAAAAAATCAAGAACTTAGAGAAAATATCTCCCAACTAAAAGCTTCGAAAATAAGTATTTATTTAGTCTATATACAATAGTAAGTTATTACAGTTGAGAATTAACATTTTATATCTAAATATATTTAAAATAACCTCTTTGTTAGATTGTCTAAACATAGAAGTACTTACTCTAAATAGTAAACTATATAATAAAAATACTGAAATACATTCTTTAATCATTATCTCGATCTATTTTTAGGAAGACCTAATACAAAATATACTGCATCTTTTTGTATTTTAAGCTTCTCGTTTGTGTGTGTTAGAACCTACTCCGTCACAATTTGTCTAATTGGTTTTGAAACAGTTCTTCTACCACAGGTAAAAAGATCTAATACTCTTAATGAAAACAAGCGGATGTAGACTTTTATACAAGAAAGCAAATAGGTAAAATTTTCTCTAAAATAACAAGTTTTAATTAAATTAATGGCGTGCTGGATAAGATGAGAAAACATCAAAAAGTCAAAAAATAATCAACAGGGTAATAATAACGTATGATCCTTTCTTGAAATTATGATTGATATGCTTCCAACAATCTGTAGAGATGAAAACGATATGGTATCAAATTTATAAAATAAATGTTGATATTATTTAAATAGTTGTTTTTTGCTACCTTAATGAATAAGATATCATCACACGGTTATATGTTTTTAAAGAGTTGACATAATTATTTCATTTTACCTAATACAGCAACACTGTACCAAGTTTGAAGCAATTTGCAAATTTTACCCAAGTTGGATGTACTTAGGGGAATTTTTCCATTCTTTCTCCTAATTCAATCTTCCTCATCCCTAAAACTTTTGCGTAATGAATGGGTTGTAGGACGTGGGGCTAAAAGAAAATAATTTAAGACTACAAGCCAGTTTTTAGAGAAAGAACTCCATCTGAAAACTAGAAAACCTGCTGGATCTAAGTTCACATATTCATAGGTCAAGTCATGTGATATGCAACTTATGAATTGTGATTGATAATATAGATACCTAGAAATTAACGCTAGCAAGTAGCTTCCAAACCGAACGGGTAGTAAGACGTGGTATTAAAAAAAATATGTTAACATATCATAAGCTTCAGCTGCAAACAAAAATATGTTTGTAATTTCTAAAATATCTTTCTTATGAAAATTCGACTTTTCCTTTACGGAATCATTGTTACTGCAGATTTTTCTTTTTAATCGCCGCGTCTTACGACCTGTTCAGGCTATGCGTGCGCCGCGGCTGTTAGTCCAGTCTTTATTAGAGAGATAGCAGCACTAGTTATATTATGTGTTTTGGTTTATGTCACCGCATTTTACCACCCGTCCGGCATGTAAGTACAGTAGCCCCGTGGCTTCTTTGGTGCTGACTGACAGCTCACAGCTGACTTCTGACAGTCAACATTTAGGTATACAGTATACCTAAATTTTTACTGTCAGAAGTGACAGCTTCTAAGCACATGTTTTTGCAGATCATATGGTTCAGCGTAGGGATACATAATTTAGTCTGGTAACTTTTTAAAGCTGTCGATTGTCAGCTGTGAACTGTCAATCAGCACCAAAGAAGCCATGGGGCTACTGTATATAAACTAACTACACTAATGTGTGCGGAGATAAAGTTAGAATTTAGACTAAGTATATCCACATTTGTGTGAAGAAAGAATAGAAAACATATAGGGAAAAAACTCACCCTAAGTACACCCAGCCAGTATTCAAACCCTGATCTCCTTGTGATCATCAGTACAATATATTGCGAGAGTGAGGCCTCACATCATTCGATCTCCGAAGCGGGTCAATAACACTATATATATATATATATATAAAGATGAACAAACTACACTTCAGGTCACTTTGTTCGTCTCCTGAACTGAGTGTCAAGGGTTTGATTTTAGACACGGCCTAAAAATTGGTCAACGATGCATTCTTTATTTATCCTTTAAAGTGATGACATAATGGCCAGGTAACTGGGTTTAGTTTATTTATCAATAGTGGGATAGTGGTGTGTGTGTGTGTGTGTGGTTGGGCTTACTGATATCAGAATATTCAGAAATTAAGGTTGGAGGGATTGTAAGGGACGTGAGAAAATATAAGCGTTTTTACAGTTTTTACATCAGAACTTTTTTTTACCGAAAGAAATCAAATTTTTCTACAGTATAATCCACCTCGGTGGCGTAATTGGCTAATGTGATAGTTTCGTGTTGAGCTAGACCACTGAGGATGGTGAGATTGAGGGTCGAATCTCGGTCGGGTGAATTGAGGGTGGTTTTTCTTAAATGGTTTTCAACTCTCCCTCTAAATTCAACCTTCCTAATTCCTAGCCAATTAACATAATGAGTACTTAAGCGTGTAACCCGAACGGGTAATAAGACGTGGTGCTAAACAAATAAAAAATTATACAGTATAAACACAGAGTTTGGTTTTCTTCACATGGTGACCTCAACAATTATTCTTGAAGAGTATCTGCCAACAATGTCCTGGAATTTAATGGAAATCTTTCCTCTTAATTTAAAAAAGTTTCTCATCTAATGACGCGATGCTCATGAGTCATGACAGATATTCAACAACTGTTGATATTACCATGTGAAGGTAAAATCAACTTTATGTTTTTACTGAAGTAACATTTTATATAATTTGGCAAAAAAAAAATAGATATAAAAAAATACACTTTCCTATTCTCACGTTCTCTACACTTCCACCTTAAATAACCTTAATAAAATAGTACTCATTACATGATGTATCTTAATTTGTGTACCACGTCTTACTACCCATCCATTATATCCGCAGATATACACTATTAGACTAGGAATGTAGAAGGTTCAATTGAGGGGAAATGATTAAAAATAATTTAGTAAAAAATACCGGATTTGAACTCATGTGATTATTATTGGCATTAGCAATCTATATATTTGTCAATTTTTCGAGAGTGAAGCTTTATACCACGTGATCACCGGGGCAGTTAAGTTCGCGCTCAAATTCTTTCAATTAGTAAACTCATTACTAGCACAAGTGGCCATGTGGACAAGAGGTGCTAGTCTAATCTTCTATAACTTAGTTATTATTATTAGCACCGCGTCTTACTACCTGTTCGAGTTATACGCACTTACGCTAATGAGTTATAGTAGGGTGATTGTGAGATGAAATGGAGGCCTTACAGTTTAACGTGGAATCCGAACCACGGTGGAGGCCTGGAATTCCACACATTCACAAGTTGTGATTAATACACGACTTGTCAGAGGTAATGGAAGGGTTTGGCAATCAGATAAATCTGTGCCGGGACCGGGGATTGAACCCCGGCCCCCAGCACAGAAGTCCGACACCTCACCCCTAGACCACCAGGTCACCTATATAACTTAACTATTCGAAGACGTTGAGGTTAAGGTTTGAATTATATCCAGGTGTATTGAGGCTAGTTTACTTAATTGTTTTTTTCCTCTTTTTCCACAGAAATGCTAGTACATTTCCTATAAATTCTACCTATTTCATATCCACTCCATTAATGTAATTGTGTGGATAGCCGGGGTAGATATAAGATTTAATGGCTGGATTAATGACTAGGAATCATTAATAGTATAATGAAAGCTCAATCATCGAAGATGGAATTTAATGGGTGTCCAGCACCTTAAATCACTCCGTCATCGAATTAAATATAGAAAACTAAGTGGCTCTTTCATAAATCCATACTTTTATTTTGGTACATTCCTGATCTAAGGTGAAGCCCAGATGTTTTCAAAAACACAGCACACATGGTTGGGGCAGGGTCCCAGTTAACATGCATCACCACTACCTTTTTTTCACTTTGGATATGTCCTGTTCACTATCCCAAAACAAGTTTAAGAATCTAACCGGTCCTTCATGGAATAGTAACTGGACAACATGCGTTCTCAAGCCATTAAAAAGATTGGGCTCTGATATGTATCATCTAATTAGTACATACACTCAATTAGAAAATGTTAAATAGCTCTTTTTACCTGGCGAACCACTTTCCTTTGCATGTTCTTTATTGTATTTTCTACCAAACTGAATGGACGGAAAGAGTTGTAGCGGTAAATGGTGTGTCATAAAAATTAAATAACTTTGTTTTTTAAGTAGTTGGGATGCTATTCTACCCGTAGTTAATATGTACGTCACAAAATAATACGAAATTTACACTTGCTTTTACAACATATTTTAAAAATACATTTGCAGAAGTATTGCAGAATGGTTTTAAACATGTTATAAATCGAATAAAATATTAAATAGCGAAAACCCGAAATAAAATATAAAAAACGAACCAGTAGTTTTTTGTACCTTACCATACTACACGTATTGACACTATTAGCTTATTTACATTTATTTTAGCACCGCGTCTTACTACCCGTTCGGGTTACACGCACTTACGCTAATGTGTAATGGTAGGGTGATTGTGAGATGAAATGTGGTAATCAGATAAATCTTTGCCGGGACCGAGGATTGAACCCCGGCCGCCAGCACAGAAGTCTGACACCTTATCCCTAGACCGCCAGCTCACCGCTTATGTACTAATTACGCTAAAGATTTTAGAGATTATAAAGGATATATTTAAAATAAGTGTACCTATATTTGTGTGTAGGGAGAGTGGAAAACGATTTTGGAAAAACCTCCTGCAGTATAGGCTACCCGACTGAGATTCGAACCTTGATCTCCCCGTCATCGTCAATCTAGTCTGCGAGAATAGTGCCTTAGATCTGCCACCGAAGCGGGTTTATTTCACTTACAAGGGTGGGCTCAAGGATATAAAAGTGCATCAGCATTTACGGGGATGAAAGGTGGGACACTGTTTAGGAAAAATACACCTTGGTAGATCAGACCGGGACTCAAACTTTGACCTCCTCGTTGTCGTAAAGCCGTACAAGACTAAAACTACGCCTTTGTCCATGTGCCCATTGGTACGGGTGATGGAATATAATCATTATGGAATATAACCATTTAGGAAAAAAATCACCCTAAATACATCCGACCGGGATTAGAACTCTGATCTCTCTGCCTTCAGCAATTCAGCTTATTGCGAGGGTGATGCGTTGGACTATGCAACCACCGAAGTGTATAAATATATGATATTAAAATGTGACATTAAAAGAGGACTTAAACAAATTTCCAAAAAATATTATATAATAAATTTAATCTATAATCAATCAAAACCGAAAATAATGTGAATGTCCTCATAGATTATTGGTTTGAGTGATTTACCACAAGTGTGGTGGAGCATGGTTTGATTCCAAGTGGTTCTAACATATATATAGTTATTATTGTAATACATAGTCGAATCCTTTTAGAAAAGACAGTTCAGAGTTTAAAACAATAAATCTACATTTAAATCTACTTTAATTTAGTCTCAAGTCAAGCCATATGTTGTAAAATGGCTGATTTGGACGGATCATGTTGAGTTTGACAGCTTTAGATAAAACATAATGAGTGACCTCTTATTAATGTTGGCATTATTATCTTTATTATTATTAGGGGTCTGTCTTGTGACAGTCAGTGAACCTAGACCAACAATGCGTCCTATCCTCTACCCCCTCTTTCAGCTTCCAAAATTTTCTTTTTTTCTTAAAGTCATCCAATATTTGAATCGTCCTTATTACTAAGCTCCCCCTTCCCTCAACCTTGCCTTCTATGACGTCGTGCAGAAGAAAGTTCTTCCTAAGGATGTGTCCGATACATTTTGCTTTGTACCAAAGAATCACATCCAAAATGGTTCTCTTCTCACCCACTCTTCTTAGAACTCCTTCATTTGTCACCATGTCTGTCCACCTGATCTTCTCAAGTATTTTCCGGAACCACATTTCAAAGCTCTCCAAGTATTTCTTTTTCATTTTACTAAGAGTCCAAGTTTCTGCTTCTTACGGTGCGTTGCTCCAACTGTAGCATTTTATAAGTTTCTTCCTCAGTTCCAAACTCAAATTTCTGGTCAGCAGTAGCCCCTTCTTGTTGATATCCTCCTTGACCATGATTATCCTCGACCTAATTTCCTCGGTGCAGTTGGCATTCTTTGTCAGCAGACTTCCCAGGTGCTCCAGATTTTCCGACTCCTGGTTTTCAATTTTGATTTTCAGCTGTTCTTTTTTTTTAAATCACTTTTGACTTCTCACTGTTGATCTCCATCCAATATCTTCTCCATATTTTCACTCAATATTTTTGTTAGTATTTATTAAATGGCTATTTTTTGTATGGTGTTTCGACAATATTTAGTCCTGTTCTACAATTACTAAGTCTATCTTCTTGGGTTAGAAGTATAGATGTGTAAGCATACTGTCTTTATACACGTAAGTTAGTAATGTTATAATATAACGCGACCAGCATCGATAGGTACGTAGACCTAGATACCAAGCTAATCTAGTCTAATTTACAGGTAACTAGGAGGTTGGGATTCATATCCCTGCATGGTATACTAAGGGTGGCTTTCTCCAAGAGATCTCTAATTTCCTCTACACAAAAATACGGGTAAACTTCCTCTAAATAATTCTACCTTTGTAAAATCTCTTTCTTTAACACAATTAAACTTATAGGGCTTGTATAAATGATGGGTGATTAGAGGTGGGGGAGGACGGATAGAATAGGCCTAAATATAATGTGTCTTCTAGTAAACCTCTACGGTAAGGACAGTAATAATAAAAATGGTAGTCCTACATACGTAGCTTTTGCGTGTTGAACAAATGATGATAGTAATAATAAAAATAGCTTGTTTGCAACATGTACAGTAGCCCCGTGGCTTCTTTGGTGCTGACTGACAGCTCACAGCTGACTTCTGACAGTCAACATTTAGGTATATACCTAGATTTTGACCGTCAGAAGTGACAGCTGCTAAACACATGTTTTTGCACATCATATGGTTCGGCGTAGGGATACATAATTTGGTCTGGTAACATTTCAAAGGTGTCAGTCAGCACCAAAGAAGTCATGGGGCTACTATAGCTCTGTTTGCGGAAAGACTAGCCAGTAACCTACTAATGTACCATTGCTCAAGGGACGCCCAAGTGTACTAATCATAGGCCTACATCCTTTACGCGGAGGCTCTTTCCACGTTCCGATGAGGCGAGAGGAGGATGATGATAGTAAATATGACGTGGGGGAGCCAATGGAGATTTTAACATAGCTTGAGCCTAATTAACCAAATCTTGGTGACCATGGGAATTATTTCCCTCTCGATAAAAATCCTCAGGTACCAAACGTGAATCGAACCCAGGACCTTTAGGTCAGCGACCAGTGGCTCTGACCACTTATACCACGAGGCCGGTGAACCAATCGATGGTTCGCATGGTTAGATAATAATTTTCAACCTTCTCGCCCATGCACTCATGCTATTTAATATTATTATTATTATTATTATTATTATTATTATTATTATTATTATTAGCACCGCGTCTTACTACCCGTTCGGGTTATACCCACTTACGCTAATGTGTAATGGTAGGGTGATTGTGAGATGAAATGGAGGACCTACAGTTTAACGTGGAATCCGAACCACGGTGGAGGCCTGGCATTCCCCACATTCACAAGGCTATTTAATAGTTTCCATTCTTAAATTTATCGCGAGTCGTTAACGAAGGGTTTAAGGAGAGAGGGATGGGGGGGGGGGTGAGGTAGAAAGAAGGGGTCTGAGAACGGCCTTTAACACCTGGCGTCCGTGGCCGGCAGTCTATGACGCTCCAGGGTCAAGTGTTCGACACCAGTCTGCTGTGCACAGATCTGTTTCGATGATAAGACATCGCATGTTCGCAGGTTTGACGTAACCAGCTATTTTCATTATTATTTTCTGCTCGGCTGAACTCTAAGCTCATGCTAATTATTAATCATTATACCACCAATTTTTAATAGTTTCCATTGTCTCTATAAGGAAGTGGGATGGTGAGTGGTTAACTGCTCTGTCTGGCTCTAACCTGCTCTGCCTGGCTCTAGCCTGGGGGCTCATATTTTTATCCCCGGCGATTACGATATTTTCTGTAGTCTCAGGGGTTTTTGGTGCAGTCCATTAAATAGCCCCTGATTTTAAGGTTTTTGAGGTTATACAGCAGCCCTGCTGTGTCATGGTCAGCTATGGAAGCTTTTAATCTTAAATTTAATATAAAATCGTTATATTTAATACAGTTCCCACGTGGATTATCCACATCTGGGAGCGTGTGGTACTTTACAGCCGTGACCTCTAAATGCGATGTGTTCAGGTATCGAACCCCTACCTGCACAATCAGAGTAAGGCACACATAAGTGTGTGAGTTGCATCAAGGTCAAGGTCAAGGTCAGAATGTACGTCTATGTAACCGGTCGCCGGAATATCGACGTGGTTTGGCAGCTGGTGGGAGGATCTGTGAGGGCATCTAGGTGGAATGTGACCAGGTATTGAACTCCTACCTGGACGGTCAGAGTAAAGCACACGCAGGTATGTGTGGTAGGTACGCTACTGCCGCGGTAGCTAAGTGCGACGTTAACCTGCGTGAGATCCAGGTAATAGGTCGGATATTCTTCGTCGTGGCACGTCTGCTCGGTAAGGTTTGTGCCGAGTCACGGCCGGTAACAACGGCGCTTTCTTCCAATTAAAGGCTTCTTTACTCTTCTTACAAGAGGGTATAGGTGTGAAAGATGGTCATGGAGTCAGGTAGGAGGGGGTTAGTCTCAATGGAATAACCGGACATGCTACACGAGCCCCTGTGGGAATGCGGGATTCAGCTTGTTATATCCCGCATCGGTAGTCGCATGGTACAACACGTCACTCGCGTGTTAGACTGGATTTCTGGTGACGGGGAGATCGGGGATCGAATACCAACTGGGTGTGCTAAGGGTGTTTTTTTTATTAAGCTGTTCCCCAATCCCTTGCCTAAAAAATGTGGATACATTTTCTATAAATGCCTACTTTTCTCATATATTTACTATCGTAATTGACGTATGCGTACAAACAGAACGGATATTAATATGCGGTGGAAAAAATCCTTTAGGATGTACTGTATCAAACAACTACAAATCTACCATAACTATTTTAATACATTCATACGCCTCGTCATATAATATTTAGGTGTCACTTTTGGTACATAATATAAGTACCTATAAAATAGCATCAAACTTATATCAATATATCATCAATGTTGACCACGAAAATGTGTGTTTTTATTTTATTGGTGACCTGCTGGTCTAGGGGTAAGGTGTCAGACTTCTGTGCTGGCGGCCGGGGTTCAATCCTCGGTCCCGGCACAAATTTATCTGATTTCCAAACCCTTCCTTCACCTCTGACAGGACGTGTATTAATCACAACTTGTGAATGTGGGGAATACCAGAACTCCACCGTGGTTCGGATTCCACGTTAAGCTGTAGGTCCTTCATTTCACACCACAATCACCCTACCATTACACATTAGCTTAAGTGCGTATAACTTGAACGGTTAGTAAGACGCGGTGATAATAATAATAATAATAATAATAATAACAGGCTGAGAGATATTGAGTTTGATAAACAAACAGTTTAGTAGGAGTCCCTTGGCTGCTAAAATTATTACTGTACCTTAAAAAATGTATTAACATAAAGCTTATAGTTCAGTTATGACCAGTTAAGCTTCTATCTACGTATTTTTCTTAGCCCCGCGTCTTACTACCCATTCAGGGTTACACTTATGTACTAATAACGCAAATGATTTCAGGGATGAGAAAGATACGTTCTAGAGAAAATTTACCCACATTTGCGTGGAGGGAGAGTGGCAAAAATAATTTTGGTAAACCACCCTCAGTACACCTGATCGAGATTTGAACCTAGATCTTCCCGTCATAGGCAGTCTAGTAGTCTACTGCGAGAGCAGCGCACTAGACCATGTAGCTACCGAAGTGGGGGTTTCTCTATTTGTAGTCCAAATGTGTTAAAACTGATAATCATATCTGACTTAGTAGGTCTAGATTAAGCTTGAATCCCATTGAGGTGTCTTGGGGTTGGTTCAATAAATTGTCATATCTAATAAGCTTTTCCGATATCTTCTTCAGGATAATTAGGTGAACTTTCTTAAAATCCTCATCCATAATTTATATTTTCTTAAACTACTATGGGAGGGGGAAATAGGTGTTCTGTATATTATTTGATTAGTTTAGACTGGACATACATTAATTAAAAGCCCTATGACTATAACATAACATTGATGCTCATGGCGATAAATAATTTAGAGAACACCGCAATAAAAATGATTTACATGAATGTATTCAAAAAACCTTATAACGATCCACGAGTCAAATTATTAATATATTATTGTTACATACAACCACACACATCATCATTTTAACACTCCTAATTTGGGATTTATCAGCTTTATAAACTTATTTTGGCACAAAGACGTTATATTTAAAATTGTGAGCAACCTTCGAATGAAAACATTCGTTAATCCCTTGTTGCTCTAAGAACCTTCATGATTTTGCCTCAAGGATGACCAACTATTAAATACACTTTTCGGATACGGTCTTTTGAGCATTACTTCATGAATTATGGCTTAAGTGCGCTCACTTAATATATCCACATGACTTTTCTGTTTTATTTCAGTCTCTTTACCACCCTTCCGAAAAAGGTTTATGGTTATCGTTGATCTGTAATTTAAAGTGTATATAAGAACATCCACATTTTGTCTCAAAGAACAATTAATTAGTAGATTCATCATTATTAGTGACACACACCAAATATATAATGAAAATATAATCTCTTTAGAATATTTAAATAAATAATTTAATAAAGATTACTGCTGAAAAATAGTCACCCCAATAAGAGATAGAAAGCATAAAACACGTTTGATTTTTACATAAGGTGTTCATTAGCGATACATTTGAATACTCGAATAGCTCTTTTTTTTCTATAGTACAACATATTAAGAGGGTTCCTATCGATAAAATAGATGCGTTAGACGTGCGCCCAACAGCGGACGCCGGACGCATGGATTTATTTACAACCCCCCCCCCCAGACAAGCAATACCTTCAAGGAGAATAAACGTCAGCACTATACTCTCTCTAGATCCTCGTAGATCCCAACGAGATTCAACAAGTGTTTCGAGATGGCATCTCTTTAATCAGGATTATTTGTTTACGATTACAATACTAAAGATTAATGATATAGGCTACACGATATTACAAAAAAATATTTTTTATTTTATTTAGCACCGCGTCTTACTACCCGTTCTGATTATACGCTTAAGTACTAATTACGCTAATGGATTAGGAATTGGATAGGTTGAATACAGAGGAAGTGAACCCACATTTGCATGGAGAGAGAGTGGAAAACTACCCCAGTTCACCCTAGCAAGATTCGAACCTTTATCTCCCCATCTTCGGCAGTCGAGATCAACACGACTAGCGCGTTAGCAAACTACGCCACCGAGGTGGGTCAAAAACTATTAATTGTATTTTTTTTATCACCGCGCCTTAGCACCATGTTCAGGTTACACGCATATATGATAATTACTCTTATGTGGTAAGGATGAATAAGGAAGCATTTTAAGGGTAATCTACCCGCATTTGAGTGGAATAAGAGTGAGAAACTATTTATCAAAACCATAATTGGTGGATCTGACAGAGATTTTAACCCCATTCTCCCCGTCATCGCCAGCCTCTATAACACAAGAGTGACACCTTAGATCATTCGGCCACTGAAGCGGGTAATATCTTAATTAAATCAGTTGTTGGTACATAAAGTTAGTGTTTATAACAATTTTTAAATCAGCAACATTTCAAATAATGTAAATATTGTTCACACCATTGAAATAATAGTTTGTTTACCCGCTACGGTGGCCGCATAATCTAAGGCGCTACTCTCACAATAAAACTTCACGCCACGTATTACTACCCTTTCGGGTTATATGCTTAAGTACTAATTATGTTAATGGGTAAGAAATTGGGAAGGTTGACTGTAGAGTAAGTAAACCCGCATTTTAGTGGAGGGAGAGTGGAAAACCATTTAGGAAAACCACCCCAGTTCACCCGAGCAAGAGTCTAACCTCGATCTTCCCGTCCTCGGCAGTCTAGCTCAACACGAAAACAGTATGTTACCTAACTACGCCACCGAGTCGGGTCTCTCGGAGTAGACTAGACTGCCGATGATGGGGAGAGCAAGGTTCATATCTAGGTCGGGTGTACTGAGAGTAGTTTTTATTAAACTATTTGTTGACGCAAATGTGGGTACAGTTCCTCTCAATATATTCTTACTAATCCCTAAAACCACTAGTGTAATTAGTACATAAGCGTATAAACTGAACAGTCAATAAGGCGTGGACCGCAACTTAAAAAAATGTTTGTGGTTTCTATTTTTTTAAGTTAAAAATAATGTTCCCATTAACGAAAATAGCTCAAATACTGACAAACTATTTTGATAAAACAATGTTTTAAATTACACTACAACAGTTTTGTAACAAGTTTCAACAAAATTCACGTTTGAATAGATTGAAAACTTTTATTCTTAACAGAATATTAAAAAAAAGATTAAAATGTCTATGGTATGCGAACACCAATAAATCTTAACGTCTCATCTCGGTTCGTCTAGACCGCATCATAAACCATTACTACCGTTAAGATTAATTAACATCATTAAAGAACCATTGTCATTACTACATTATAAAAACCTCAAACTATTGCCACCTTAGGTTTTCCCATTATTTTATTGATTAGCTTCGTTCATTGCTCGATATTATTAAAGTAGCTAAAGGTTTCGAGGAAGAAAGCAAGAAAACAAGAAGTAAGAGACGAGGTGGAATAAGAAAAGGATGATAGTTCGGGTAAAACCCCCACCTCTTCTCCCAGTCTTGAGCAAGACAATGCAGCCAACAAAACTGCTACTGGCCATCAGCATACTTGAACTTCGACCCTCCGGGGCGGCTCTTTTGTTCGCTTCTCCTGCCACGAGACAAAAGGGCCTTAATTAACCCGACTATTAAGGAAGCTTCTGTTAGGAGCAAAGAGATTGAACAAAGGACGAGAGCGACTTGTGCACAGGTTTGGTTTGGGGGTAATATAAATGTGAGAAGGGGGGGCGGGGGCTAATGTTATTGCGTCGTCTTTGGAAGATTCATCAAAGGTTTTCGACGTTTGTGATGTTTTATAAGTAAGATACCGGTTCAGGCTTATATTGAGGTGTGACGGAAGGGATCGCGAAGTCTTAGAGTCTGTAATTTTTATGGGGTTTATTGAGAAAAATAAATGAAATATCACTTTAGTAGCTAAGTTTAATATAATTTGATACTCATAATAATAACAACATTTTTATAATATCTGTCATGAGCGTAGTGGCGTCTGAATACAATTTTTTTTTAGCACTAAGTCTTACTATACCTTTGCGCTATACGCATATGTGTTGGGTACGGGGAAGATAGAATTATGAGGAATTGTATTTGCATTTGCGTGAAGTGAAAGTAGAAAACCATATAGGAAAAAAATTAACCACAGTATATCCGACCGGGATTCAAACCCTGATCTCCCCGTCATTGATAGTCCTCTATATTGAGAGTGACGCCTTAAATTATTTAGCCACCGAAACGTACTGTAAACATTTTAAATTAAGGGGAGAAAAAGTACTGGTTAAATTCTATGATGACCTTGACAAATATCCAAGAAATGTAAATAGTTGAATTAAACGTATCTGCTGGAGCAATATTTTTTATTATTTGTGCCAAAAGGGTTTTTGGTTTAAAAAATTGCTAAAAAATACAGACTTTATTTGGCACGCCCTTCTTTCTACTCGACCTTAAAAAAAAGTCACTCATAATCATCGTTTTCAATCTAAACCAAAGTTCTTACAGCTCTAACAAGAATACACGTCCTCATTGGTCTTGGGCTAAGGTGCTTGCCCCTAGTCCCGATGTTCGTGGGTTCAAGCCCATCCGGAGTCAACGGATTTTAATTCAGCGATAAAAATCCGTAGCACGACCTCCTTCGGAGGATAAGTAAAGTAGTCGGTCCCATGTCATTGTGGTATTTAAAATAACCCCGGAAGGTATGTGAACGTACATTTATAGACAAAATTGGTAGATCCCTTCACTCTCGCTCATAGAAATTATCGTGTGCTGATATACTCGGTTGGTTCAGAGAGTGCACGTTAAATACCCCAAATAAATAAATAAATAAATGTTATAAGTAGAAGTAAATACCAGCCCGCACCAGTTGGTACTGTAAGTGGACTAAATGTGAAGCTTGTCTAATGTGGTTTGCTTTGGTCAGGGAGCTCAGGGCTCAAATCCCAGCTGGTTTAGTGAGGGTGGTATTTAATATCCTAAATATTGTCTCGTTCTATCATCACACAAATGCGGGTTCATTTTAATCTGAACTATGCTTTCCTTATATATACCCCGTTAATATAGTTCAATGCTTATAACATGTACAGTTAGTAAGACGTGAAGCTAAACATAACCATTATTGTTAACATAATACTATTTTTAAATAACTGTTTTTTTACCGCTTCTTAACTTCCATTTTAAAAATGAACCAAGGAGAAATATTTCTAAGATTATTCAGCAAAATATGTTAGGAATACACTGACGTTTACCCTAATGTTTACCCTGATGTTTACCCTGACTTTTAACCTGAAGTTTACCTTGACTTTTACCTTGACGTTTACCTTGACGTTTACCCTGACGTTTACCCGGACTTTTAACCTGAAGTTTACCTTGACGTTTACCTCGACGTTTAACTTGATGTTTTATTTAACGTTTACCTTGAAGTTTACCCTGACTTTTACATTGACGTTTTCTTTAATGTTTATCCTGACGTTTGCCCTGACGTTCATCTTGACGATTTTCATTATAACCCTACTTTATAAGCTACACCATAGTGGAATATTGCAAGGTAAGCCTACTCCATCACAGAGTAGATGAAGGGGTAGACTACAAGTGGCCAAGTGATCAATTAGTGAAACTTAAACAGCCTCACTGTTATTGGTAAGTCCACGGTTCCTACATTGTAAAATTTAACTTATTGTGTTGTATTAAATTTTTATACGAAATTATCTGTTTTATAATATGTTTGGGCTTGCTAAACATGTTTATATAGTAAAATTTGAGTTGAATAAATAAATATACGTAAAATGTAAAAGTTAAGATGTTGAGATTTTCTTCGTTAGTGTTGATCTAATCTTAATGACTGACTACTAGCTATAATTTTGATAGATGTATGAATGATCATTGATTTTATTCAGCCAGGGATTCAGCAAAGGAGTCAGCAAATCGGTGAATTGCTGAACTAGTTACCAATGAGAATGTTATCAAGTCAACGAGACAGTTAGTTAGTCAAACAGTGAGTTAGTCAATAAGTCAGGTTAGAAGCGAGTAGGACTGATAAAAAGTCTTAGATATATAATTTATTTCTTGATTAACAGTCAGTGACTTACAACAATTTGAGTGTAGTCTTTTTTTTTTTCAAAAAGGAATTATGTTGCTTTTTTTCATACGCTCACGCCCAATAGCACCGTAAGCCACGCTCCTGCCAATTCTTAAAGTGAGATGGAAGGCGAATAGAGAAAAGACCAGTGTTTTTATGGTTTTTATGATAAAACATTGTTTTGACCAAAGACATAGAATTTAATTCTCTTAGCATGGTGACCTTAAAATTTCTAAAATATTTTCCAAAGTTGTTTTGGAATTTAACGACAACTTTTTCTCTTAATTTAAAAAAGTTTGTTAGATAATTCCACCATAATCATGAAAATTATTCAACAACTGTTGATATAAACATGTGAAGAAATTTAAACTCTATATTTGTACTGAAGCAATATTTTATTTATTTTGGCCAAAAAATAAAGTTTTTTCATAAAAACTGCAAAAACTCTCGTCTTTTATCGCATTCCCTTCCATCGCACCTTAAGGTGGAAGGGAAGAGGACATGAGGTAAAAAAAAAATCCGTATTGATAGCAAAAAACAACAACCTTAAACCACAAAAATACACATAATGTATTGTGCGATTATATACGTTCATGTTTTCTGCACGTAGTAAATCTGAACACTACTTTTATATGTGTCGTAGGCATGATAGAATTTGAACATAGCTTTTTACCTTTATTTACAAATATTTTGTTCAAGTATTTCTATGCCTATGAAAACATTTTAAAAAATCCATGGCATCAGCACGCAATTGAGCCATACCAACTGAGAGGCCATCATCTGTTGGTGAAGATAGTGTGAACATTTGCAGTTAGGGGATGTCATATGGTCAACAAAATGAACCTTCCGGTCAATAATATCAGCTCTCAAGACCGGAATCTCTAATTTTTCATTCGAGTAACTTATCATTTGTCCTCACGAGATTGAGTTGATCCGGTTTACATAAAAATCTGGAAGCGCTAGGGATCGACCTTGGGACTTCTGGATCCGACCACTAGAGTAAAAACTGTTTTCTGTCAATAAAAATATAACATAACTATTCATAAATGTAGAAAATTAAACTAAATGTATTTACTGATACAATACTTTATTTAATTTGTCCAAAAAACCTTTTTCGCTATAAAAGCTGTAAATATAGGTATATTAGTTCGTGTTCTGTTCATTCACACCTTAAACTGAAAATACGCCAGTCCATAGCTTCTCGTCGCACAAAACAGGTTTGTGTTTGAATCCCGGTTGAAAACTTAAAGGAGGAATTCCTCAATCAGAATGCAAGTGCTTTGAAAAGCTTTATAAACTGTCCGTTCAGGCGTTATATAGGCAAAACACAGATTCCCATGCATCACGGTGTCATACTTTCTAGACTGAGGATGGGGAAACTGTGGCTCACGGGACATCCACGATGGTGTGGCCCATCCTCACT
Organism: Timema shepardi; assembly: GCA_902151425.1. Taxonomy (NCBI): domain Eukaryota; kingdom Metazoa; phylum Arthropoda; class Insecta; order Phasmatodea; family Timematidae; genus Timema; species Timema shepardi. The sequence continues at coordinate 184,294 of CABFVX010000242.1, read as the reverse complement.
TTACATAGTAATATTATTGACCCAGCATAGTTAAGTTTTTTTAAATTTGATAATCTTGCATTTAGTTTGTCCACCCCTATTTGTTAGGATATTTGTTCTAAGATAACTTTCTAAACCGGCAGCCAATTTTAACGAAATTCGACAGAGATATTCTTTGAACCTAGGCCGAACAATTTTTTTTAAATACATAGTTTTTCAGCCTAATTATTAATTTAAATATGGCTACCGTTCTAATGGTTTTTAGTTTATCAACTCACCTCAAGTGATTTAAATTTATAATTTTAAGCAATCGATTGAATACCTGGATAGTAATTTTTAGAGTTTTGACATATTTCGTGAGACTGACAGCTTAAACCACATGATCAACCGTTATTTTCTATGAATATAATTTAATACTGAATATAGAATCCATTTTTTTTTATCTATCTAACTTGAGCAGCAAAGAAAAATATCAACTCTAAATTTAAGGATAAATAGGAAATAATTCAACTTGACATCCAAAGAGACATCTACAACGAAATTAAGCTAAATATAATAGTTTGTTTTATTTTTAAATAATTATTTTTCAATCTTGTAATATTCACAAAAATAAATATAGCAAAGCTGTTTCACTGGTCAACCTTCCATTATTTTTAAAATTGACATACAAAACTCAACACCACAACACGACGTCTTGTTCTAACAGTATTATCTACCTAATCTAGGTGTGATACTAGCTTGGGGTGATTCTAACTACTAAGACACAAAACTAAAAGATAAATTAAACCTTTTTTTTTCAGAAATTTTACCTATTTACTTCATCAAGATAGTTTACTATCATACTATGAAGTAATCACTCTGTTATAGTGCCTTATGCTAAGAAACTACTTTACCCTTTCACTCAAAAACTATTGCACTGATTGAGATGAAATTTCGAATGATCTCAGCTCAGAAGTTCGGTTTACATATAACATAATTAAAAATTCCTTATACCAACTTAACCTAAAACACCAACTCTCATCTTACCTCCCCCTCACCCCCTCATAAACGTGTCTCCTGAACCACTGGGGCCAGGGAGTTACCCTTTTGGTGGGGGGTTACCCACAAGTGCTAGACTTCAAAAACTATCCCCATTCTTAACTTCATCCCTTCCCCCAGACATATCTTCGAAATCAATGGGGAGAAGGGGTCACCTAAATTTAACAATATACTTTTAATAATTTAACTACCTATTTACAATTTGTATCCATTTTTAAATCAAGAAACTGATACATAATAATTACTGACACACAACACAGATAAACAGAATTTTTGGGTCACTAACTTTTTGTGATAATGGTTTTAGGAACCTGCTAAAGATCCTTAAATACCCCGTGACCAAAAATTGCTGTTCGAGTTCCATTCTGCCCCAAGACTTGGTGGTTGTAAATACCTTCAGACAAGGTGGACGCCTACATTTAAATCTTATAGCTTCCAAACTGCTTCTGTCTTGTAAGGAGGGAAGGGGGGGGGTAGGGGGGGAAGTATGTTTATGTCCATAACACTACCTTAAATGCCTTAACAAGTAACATGACGCCGACATGTTTATAGAAGTTCATAAAAAAAACGTTCTTGCTTATTTTGCGAATACCTTCAGGCATAACTCAAAACATGGACTTGTAAACTCAGAATTATGTTTCTCAATGCTCTCAACCAAAACACACTGTATGGTCCAATTTGCATAGGAAGAACCTTATTTGACAGCTAAATCAGCATTCACCTATGCATACGTCAAGTAATATTATCTGCAGCTGTCCCTTTTGGTCGATATTATCAATACCTACAAAATAACATTAATACAATAGTAACATTTAAAAAATGTTGATATAAATAATTATGTATTTAAAAAAAAGCATTCTTATGAAAACTGAACTGTAGCTTTAGGTAAAAAATAAGTTACCTAATACAGTAGCTGTAATAAACACCTCGGCGATTAATCTTACTATATAGTGAAGGGTCGTTCAAGTATTATGTAAGCACCTTGGGGGGAAAAGGGGGGTTATATCTGTACTTATATTTGCTAACAAGGGGAGAGACGGGAAAGAATGACAGTGACTCAGCTACCCCAAATGGACACATAATAATTAAAAGTGTCAAGACGTGGATTCAAGGACCTTGCTCATAATATTAAAATAAGTTTAGACTATTTTTATAACTATAATAATTCATATATTCACTAATGAACCTTCTTTTAATATAATTTCAATTAAGTTTAAATTAAAATTTAATATTTTTAATAATTTTAGTAGGTGACCTGCTGGTCTAGAGGTAAGGTGTCAGACTTCTATGCTGGCGGCCGGGGTTCATTCCCCGGTCCCGACATAAATTTATCTGATTACCAAACCCTTCCTTCACCTCTGACAAGACATCTTGTGAATGTGGGGAATGCCAAGCCTCCACCGTGGTTCGGATTCCACGTTAAACTGTAGGTCCTCCATTTCATCTCACAATCACCCTACCATTACACATTAGCGTAAGTGCGTATAACCCGAACGGGTAGTAAGACGCGGTGATAATAATAATAATAATAATAATTTTATAACTTTTTACAATAAATTAAATCCATGTTACCACAGTGATTATTGTGAATTATTTATCACTATTAATTTAAAATAGCATGAAATAATAATGTGTGTTACTGTGAACGAATTACAAAAAAACACACCCAACAACTATAAAGTAAGCAAGAGAGGGGAAGGGGTTGGGTTGAGCGTTTGCTTATTTTTGCTTACAAATGGGTGAGGAGGAAATACAAAATGGCCAAAAATGTGCTTACGTAATACTTGAACGCCCCCATATGGTTAGTGTCTGGAGACTTAATTTCAAACATAATAATTTAGTATTATCTTTCACCATTTGTTATATCCCTTCTCCAATTTTTTTGGGAGGTTAATATTCCCTGTTGATGTAAAAGATTCGTTTACGTCGTCGGTGTCCTACAAAAGAATCTCACACTGAAATGAGAGTTTCTAATGAAAAATGATCAAAACCCTTCTTCTACCTTGTTCCCACCCTATAAAGCACTTGGCAGTTCTTCGCAAGGTTGAGATAGATAAAGGGAATAACATCCCCAGTGGACGGGAACAAAAGAGAGGATTATGACCACCATTCATCAAGAAAAAAAATACTGTGTGAAGGGGGATGGATGGGGTGGCCATCCTTAACACCACATCCTTACATAGTGTAGCCCCTCTATTTTAATTAGTTTGTAGCAGATATAAAACTCCCGCAAGTTGGGGAAAGAGAAGGAGGGCGGCTTCCGGCGCGTTGGGGTGTGAAATCGAACACAATATCGTGCTCATTAAGATCATACGGCTACTGCCTGCATGACACCTTCAGACTAATGATGTTACCTTCCATCAAGCTTCGCCGTCCGGGCTTCTTGTAATTATCATTCTTATATGTGCAGCCTACAGGGTGTTTCAATAAAACCACACACGATCTTGGATTAGGGGTTGCTACTTGCATCCAGACTTATTGTAATTAACACTCTTATATGAGTAGCCTACAGGGTGTTTCAATAAAACCACACATGATCTTGTATTAGGGGTTGCTTCTTGCATCCAGACTTATTGTAATTAACACTCTTATATGTGCAGCCTACAAGCTGTTTCAATAAAACCACACATGATCTTGGATTAGAGGTTGCTACTTGCATCCAGACTTATTGTAATTAACACTCTTATATGAGTAGCCTACAGGGTGTTTCAATAAAACCACACATGATCTTGGATTAGGGGTTGCTACTTGCATCCAGACTTCTTGTAATTAACACTTATAAGTGCAACCTACAGGCTGTTTCAATAAAACCACACATGATCTTGGATTAGAGGTTGCTACTTGCATCCAGACCTATTATAATTATCATTCTTAGATGTTCAAACTATAAAATTAAAAAGTGAGGATATGACAATAATGCTGTGGTTCTAGTTTATAATTTATGTGAACACATACTTAAATGGAAGTAATTATTTTCTAGAATTAATATTGAACAAGTAACTTTTGATATAAAATATACTTTCATTCGAGTGGTTTTGATAGAATATTACCATACAAATATGTATAGTAGATATAACTTAACACTATTTGCTTTTACCACTTAGATTTGGTAATTTTAAAATTCCAATGATGAATTTATGGTTTCAGTCCCAAAAATATACTGTCCCATTTAGGAAGATACACCTAACAGAAAATTCGAAGGCACTGTGGTATCTAAATAATATAATATTAGAATGAAATAATCTAAAACAAAATGTTTTACAATGCATTAGGCTAAAAAACTATATCTAAGTATATATAACTCATAGTATTTACCTTCTTTGTAGAACTGAATTTTAAGGATGCCACATATTCTAAGAGTATTATCCTCGAAATACTGTATTTCTTATGTAAATAACAGTGTCGAAGCTTTAAAAACACTAAAACAATTCTTAAGTTAATTATATTAGAATGCTTAGTTGTAGTCCCGTTAAAAAAAATACCCCATTTGTTTGAGGGGGGACAGACTTTTCATGTTAAACACCCTTGAAACTAATCTAATTTAATTGTTTTTATTGATTTTTGTGACCTGGTGGTCTAGGAGTAAGGCGTCTGACTTCTGTGTTAGGGGTCCGGGATTAAATCCTTGGTCCCGGCACAGATTTATCTGATTTTCAAACCCTTCCTTCACCTTTGACAAGAAGTGTATTAATCACAACTTGTGAATGTGAGGAATGTCAGGCCTCCACCGTGGTTCGGTTTTCCACGTTAAACTGTAGGTCCTCCATTTCATCTCACAATCACCCTACCATTACACATTAGCGTAAGTGCGTTTAACCCGAACGGTTAGTAAGGCGAGGTTCTAATAATAATAATAGTAATTTATTGATTTTTGTTTTAATTGTAAAATTAAAATATATTGTTTTTAATCTTTTAAGAACATTTTTGTCTTAAGAATCTTCTGAAACAACAAACCACTTATAAAAATATAATGATATACACTTTTACACAGGGCCGTTTTAAGACCTTCGCAGGCCCTAGGCACTTTTATTTATATAGTTCTGTGTGGCCGATATATTTACTCAACAATGGGACAGCAAAGCTTGTCGTCACTTTCACTACTTTCAATTGATGATGATGATGATGATGATATGCGACAGTTGACAATCGACAACCTAATTTCTGAATTTGCGCATACAAAATATTGCAAAGTGATTATTTAAATATTTAAATGAAAGAATTTACTATACCTAAACTATTGTGTATATGATTATATCATTGAGGCTGTAGAGAAACGTGAAGACTTAAATGATTGTTTTTGTTATTAAAATATCAAAATAAATATTATAAATTAAAATTGGCTGTTTTTTCTTATTTTGGGAACTTTTTTGTTTATGTATTTTTTAAGGTAAATATTGTAGGCCTCCAAAGGTTCGTAGACCCTAAGTTAAGCACTGTGCCTAGTAGGCCTAATGGATAAAACTGCCCTGCTTTTGCAACGCTACTGAGCGCTTCTTTTTTAATGTCAAAAAGGTGTTCACTATTACTATTTTTCTGTTTAATTTAGTAGTAATTTGTTTTCTACCAGGAAAACGTTGGTAACTTGTGAATAATAAGTAATAACATTATATATAATGAACTGGGTTGATATAATTTTAAAAACGGTTTCATGTGTTAATTTTATCGTTTTTATCTAAGGACAAGTGAAAATGTTTAAAATCGAATATATTTGCCATAATTTGCCATATATTTTGACAATTTTTCTTAGTACCGCATCTTACTACCTGTTCAGGGTTGACTCATCTGTACTAGCTACGCTAATGAGTTAAGGATTATAAATGTTGAATTTAGATGAAGTGTGCCCACACTTACGTGGAGAGAGAGAGGAAAATCATTTAGTAAATACTACTCTCAGTACACCCGACCGGGATTCAAAGGCCAATATCCCTGTAATCGGCAATCTAGTCTAATGCGATAGTGACGACTTAGGCCATGTGGTCACAGAAGCAGGGTTTAAAAATATTAATGTATAAAATGTGTAATAGTGTTAAAGTATAAAATATGTGTGATATTTATAGTACAATAGTATGACATAAGTTACACTACAAGGCATTGTTAATAATCTTAAGATGACATAAATACTTTTGTTCGAATCTTAACAGGAATAACTTTTAATATTAATGAGTTACAAAAGCAGGCGAAGTGGAGGTGATTCAGAATTAAGTAAAATATGATATTAGGTACTAAATTTCCAAATTGTGATAGTATACAAAAACATGAGTAAAAAAAATTAATTATCAACATTACAATACCAACCTATATATTATGTTTATTGAATGAGTATTTGTAATTAATATAAAATTATAGTTATATTGGTTAAACTATAATATACACTTCTTCGAACTATATGTAGCTTTTAGATATCTTAGAAGAATTAAATTAAGTACTTTGACTTTTTACGCACTAACCATGAAAACAATCTTAAACCGCCGATTAGTTTTTTTTATAATTAAAATAAGAGAAAAGTCAATATAAAAATAAATATAGAATTTAAAATCTACAAAACAAAAAGAGAAATTAAATATAAATTATTTAAAGGACACTTTAATTTACTAGGTTTGGTTCAGTTAAAATTATGAACTCCAATTTTTGTAAACATTGGTTTGTAAAGATGTTTAAAATATGGGTAAGACTACGGTTTTAAGAGAAGACGATATTTCTTATCATTACTAAGAACAAACTTAATCAATTGGTACATATTATCAACAATTTGATTATGTAAAACAACTATTAATAATTGTTAACATGTAAATTTATTAAAAAGAGCTACTAAATTAGGTCTATTACTTCTAAAAAAAAGTTTATGGAAGAATACATAGAAATCAAATAATATGAAAGGCATAATAAGTGTAATTGATTAAGTATGTATATATTTTTAAGTTTAATCTAGAGTTAAATTATATAACTATGTAAAGCTATGAAATACAATAACTCAACTTTTTATATCACATTCTTTAACAAAAGATATAATATCTAAAGTTTCTATTTCGAACTAGCAGCAAAGTGTTGTGTGCCCCTGGATGTACTGTAACATGGTCTACACAGCAGTATCAATGTGCTGCCTATGAAGGTGGGCTCACCAAAAACAAATTAAATCAATTTTGAAACAACATATTGGCTTTGGAAATCAATGCTATGCTCATAATATTATTAATAATAAATCTTTTACTCAAATTAAATCAAATTTTGACGACATAAAATTACATTTTCTTATCTGAATTTTTCTAGGAGGGAAAAAAAATATATCCATATATATTGCTATAATCTTTTTCGTTTCTACGTTTTTGGTGGGCTGGCAGAGAATGCGAGATTGTATCCGTTATTTTACAGTTTTCATAGCAAAAACAAGAAACATTTATGCTAAGAATGAATAAAATATTGCTACAGTATATAATTTTAAGGTTTTATTTTCTACTCATAATCATATCAACAGTTCTTGAATATTTGACATGAGCATGATAGAATTTGAGCACAGACTTTTAAAATTAAGATAAAAGGTCCTATTCATTCACTCATGATTGATATTCAAGAATTGTTAAATTACTACATCTAGAGAATAAAACTAAACTTATGTACTTAATAAATAATTTTTTATTTTATTTAAAAACATATTAAAAACTGTGTAAATATCTCAAGTTCCCTTCTACCCAACCTTAACAAAAAAGATAATTAATAGCTAATCTAATAAGGCGAACGCAAATACTGAACCGCCGATAACTATGAGATATGGAGTCCAATCCCGTGTAAGTGAACTGAAAGTGGCTTATCCTAAAGAGTTTCTCACTCTCCTTCCATTCAAATGCGGGTAAACTTCCTCTAAATTCAACCGTTATCACTCCTAGCACGTTATCCTAACTAGTGCATGTATGTCATGTGCAATCAAGATGAATACTTGTTGTAAAAGTTTATTATGACATCATTTAATGGTTTCCATATCTTGTACATATTTAAAACACAAAGCAAAGTTGTTCATGATTATTTGTTCGTTCTTGTAAACAATAGTACAGATCATATATACATCATATAAAATAATAAAACAAAAGTCAAAGAAGACATTAAAGAACATTTAGAAGGCACTGCCCATCTTCTTGCAGGTCAAGGCTCATCTACTAAAATGCTCTATTGAGTGGATGGAATTACTCAAGTCCCAACAATAATAGTAAGATGCACTGACAAAATAACTTAAGCCAAGGAGGAAGGATGAAGTGAATAGATCAGAATAAATGCTCACCCATCATCTTGGATAGAGTATGAGAAAACAAAATATAACATCCCTTCTGAGAGATTACACTCAAAGCACCTGGTCGTGATTCGAGTATAAACTTGAAATATTCGCGTTATTACTAATCAACTCCAATTAAAGTATAATGCCATATGTTACTCCTACACTGGTGCCGACTGCCCGACCCAACCCGACTGTGAGTCACCCCGATGTCGGCCAAATTCAAACATTTTTTGTTTTTCATGCTCGGCTCGTTCCGACTAGGCCACAGACAAGTATACACCAGACACTCATCATTACGGGAGATTCACTGCGCTGCTTGAGCCAGGTTGAGTCTTTAGGCAACACCAGACACTCATCATTACGGGAGATTCACTGCGCTGCTTGAGCCAGATTGAGTCTTTAGGCAACACCAGACACTCATCATTACGGGAGATTCACTGCGCTGCTTGAGCTAGGTTGAGTGTTTAGGCACTGGGGAGTGCTAGTTGTAGTTCTCAGTGATAACACCACTTCCAACTGAAACAACTTGCTTTCAAATTGTTCGTTGTAAAGGGATGAAGGTCCAAACACAGTAGTTTAGTTACCAGAACCCCCCCCCCTCTCCTACCAACACACTCCCTAATCCCCTATCAATGAACAACCATTTTCAAACAAGTAACTAGTCACCATTTTTTGAAGATTGATTACAAATAGTTAATTTGCAATCATTCATTGAACAAAAAATAAGCATTGTATTCAACGTTTTATTTGTAGTATTTAGTTTGTGTAGGCTCGTTTGGGATGGAGGAAGGGAATTAGTTTTGGGAAGGGGTGAGGGGCTGCTATCTGAACCTAGCTTCGTGAAAGCCGGTTTGTTGACACTAGACAAAGGCAATTTTTATATTTCTTTATTAAAGCCAACCTTAAAGTGAACTGTGTTCTAAAAATGCCTGCTGGATATCAATGTTGTCACTTGTGGATTGCAAGTAGCGATATCCGTGTGGAAGAAGTCGACGTAACCATTTTAACCCGGAGGGCGTGGGTATACCTTATCCTGGTACTAGGCACAGTTTCTCCCCAGGTGCAGTACCCTTTTGGAAGTTGCTTTTATTTTTCAGGTATCCTTCGATCGCTTCTAAAATATATTCATGGGTTTGTAATGCTTATCTCTCTAGATCTTTAAAACGAAAGTGTAAATTCTTATCAGACCCAATATCGACCAATTTTATGGGTCGTAATTGACAAACGAGGACTTTAAAAGAAATGTGTTAACCTGGAGATGTTCAACCGCTATTAAAATTACAACAATTTTTACTGAAAGCCCGCCCGCCCACCTTCCCGACGCACTTACAGAACTACAGACTATGAGGTCCATCTTCGTGTAGGAGGTAGCCCTTGAGATCCTACCCCCCCTAAAAATTGAAACATGTGAAGCAAACAAAATACGAAATTTAAGTTAATGTTTCTGTTGTTGTCACATAAAATTGATTTCAATTTTTAATGAGTTTTATAAAACAAATTAGATTATCTTATTCTGACGTATATAAATTAATTTATAATTGAGTTACATGTGTCATTTAGTTTCTAGTCATGTTAAAATACCAGAGTGGCCAAAAAATCTCGCAAATAAAATTCTCTGACTTTTCCCTGAACCAAAAATTACAAATCTCCCCGGATAAAACCTATTTTTGAATTTATAAAGTTGTTTAGAAAAAATCAAAATACTCAATCTGTTAAAAATAATATTTTTTGAAATGCATTCAAAACTAAATGAGCATTGAATTCAATTTAAAAAAAAAACTCTTTTAAACGAACACATTTAAGACATTAATGTTCTCTTATTTACCTTAGCCAGTCATTCCATTTTCCATTCTCGATGCCAAAATTCCCTTACACTTACATAATTTTCCTTGCAGCTTTAAATTCTCTGACTTTTCAAGGTTTTCATAATTTCTGACTGTGGCCATCCTGAATATTATTTAGTAGCCTTTTTAAAACATCATTATAATATGTAAAAACATGTCACAAGTATGGTGGTGTTTGAAATATGTTCATGATATATAGAGGATTTCTTCTTCTTTCTGTTGACCTCGGTGTCTTTGGGATAAAGTGCTTGGCTTACGACCCGGTAATCGTGGCTTCAAATCAATCTGGAATGGATGGTTTTTTCTTGAGCGATAAAACCCCGTAGCACAAATTCCTTCGGAGAGAAAGGGAATCTATCGTTCGCATGTCGATTGTGTCAAGTAAAATAACCCTTGAAAGTATATGAAAATACTTTTTACGGACTAATTGATAGCCCCTTTCAATCTTGGTCTCGTGCGTTGATATAATCAGTCGGTTCAGAAAGTGCACGTTAAATACCTTGAATAAATAAAATAGAAAAACTTTTTCTTTCGAGAGGTTTCTAAGATACGAAGGTTCCTGTGTGTGTCAAAGTCGAAGCAAAGAAGATTTAATGTTTTACTTTTACATAAGCACATCCCTAATAAAGGGACTTTATTTTAAATACATATTTGGCGGTGTACGCCTTACGTTTGTATAAAGTATATTCTTTAGCTCGTGTCAAGTTGCAGTAGATTATCACCCAACAGACTACTAAACAATTTTTATTTTAATCGCGAAGAATATAATTTTACTCCACACGACGAAACCCCTCCCCCTTGTTATTCCTTGTACAGGATATGTGACATGATAGGTCCTAAAAATTACATAAAGGGAAAAGGATCTGCACATTTCTTTTGTTTTTCCTATCCCTTTGTTTCATTTACAAAAATTAAATAATGGACGACTCTCAAGAGGAAAAGCCTAGAGACTTTCTTCCTTCCTTTGCATGTGTATGTGTGTGTGTGTGTGTGTGTGTGTGTAATACACACTCACATATCGTTACGAAATTTAAATTTTCCTCGAGCTCCTTTTTCTGGCACCAGCCTCATTACCCTCCGGGCTAGAGGCAATGAAGACAAAAGGAATGTTAGGGAAGTGTTTCGTTTGTGTTCAGTGTTGGCGGGCTTAAGGCTATGCAGATGAAGCTAATGTGGAGCTATATGCGTGCTAGGGCACATAGAATAATAATAATAAAAAAAATATGGAAAAAGTAGCCGTAAATGTTATTTGGTCTTAGAAGAAAAATCAAATATTTCCACGTGGCTCCTGAGACCAGCGACGGTGGCTGTGGGGCTTATGGCGTTTGCCTTGCCTTAGACTTACTCGCTGCAAATGATAGGGAGCAAAATATACATGTTGAGAAACATAAACCTATGTTCTGGGGATTTTTAGTAATACTTTTATAGATACGAAAAAGGGTTCTTCATAGCGACACATAATTGAAGCTCAGGAAAAACATATTTTAACATTTCTTTAGTATATATAGTGTAATTTATACAAATCTCTCATCAAAAAGTTTCTTAAAAGAAGGGTGTTTCGATAGTTGATTCATTTATTAGTCTATAACATTGTATTTTATTTCACACGTATATATATATATATAATGCTAGTAAATTAGTTTTATATGTCATAATTATTTATAATTGTTATTTCAACAATTATTTGAGTACAGAAAGAGTATAATAAACTATTTCACCGTTTTGTGAAATTACTTTTAATGCTTCGTATATAAACATTTTGAATAATACACACACACACACACATATATATATATATATATATGTGTGAAATAAAATACTATGTTATAGACTAATAAATTAATCAACTATTGAAACACCCTTCTTTTAAGAAACTTTTTGATGAGAGATTTGTATAAATTACCACGCCAATATGGGTACACTTACTCAAGTCTACCCTACTCATCTCTAAGTCTATAAAAACTCTTGTGTTAGACCTACAACTTGAAAAAATATATCTTCTTTAATATGTATTCTATAAAATGTTTATATACGAAGCATTAAAAGTAATTTCACAAAACGGTGAAATAGTTTATTATACTCTTTCTGTACTCAAATTATTGTTGAAATAACAATTATAAATAATTAAGACATATAAAACTAACTTACTAGCATTTTTTTAGGATGACAACACGAATAATATGGTTATCCTTACATGATTGATTGTACTATATAATCAGGTCATTTATTGATATTCAAAGTAGTATTTAAACGCTATTTTAATAGTTGGACTTTCAAATTCCTGTACTCGTTATCAGAGGAGGAGCAACAGTAAAAATACATGAACCAGTGAGTTCAGATAGGATAAAACCTTATCACAAGTCAAACGTGTGGGCCCCCTGCTAGTGATGGGCTATTAGCTTACTTAAAACAAATATGTTAAGGTGGGTTGGAAGGTGACGCGAGAAAAGGACAGTGTTTTTGCAGTTTTTAAGGCAAAACGTTTTTGGTAAGAATAAATAAAATATCTCTCCAATACAATCATAGAGTTTAATTTTCTTCACATGTTGATATAAACAATTCTTGAATATCCACCATAAACATAGCGGCATTAGATAACAAACTTTGTAAATCAAGAGAAAAAGTTGTCATTAAATTCCAGAACATTCTTGACAAATATTCAAGAAAATTTGTGGTCACCATGTGAATAATATTAAATTCTATGCTTGTACTGGAGCAATATTTTATTCATACTGGCCAAAAATAGTTTTGCCATAAAAACTGCAAAAACACAGAAATTTTCTCACGTTCCCTTCCATCCCACCCTAAACACTAAGTTTTCGGTAGTCGATTGGTGAAGCCGTCACCCTCGCAACAAATTGGGCTGCCGATGAAGGGGATGTCGAGGTTTGAATTCCGGTTAGGTGTACTAAGGGTGGTCTCTCCTAAACGGTTTTCCCCTCTGCCTCTACGCAATTAATGGTGCACTTTCTCTAAATTCAACATTACTCATCTTTAGCACATTAGCCTAGATATTACATTATTTATATAACCAGGAGGGGTAGCTAGACGCGGAGACAATAAAAATTATATTCATCAACGGTATTATAAGAAATTTAAGTATTGAAAGATTAACTTAGAAGAAATGCACTAACATTATCATGAAGATTGGCTGAAAAAAAACTACTTCTGGTAAACAATCTCCCATTGCATCTGGTCTAGAGTTGAACCTTGATCTCAAAGTCTCCGGCAGACCACCTCATTGCGAGTTTGACGCATTAGACCACGCAACAACTGGTTCAGTTGTATTTGGGTGCTATTACTCCATATGAGGATATTGTTCAACTTTTATTTTCTGTATTACTGTTGAAAGATTTTTATTCTCCACGTCTAACTATCTGTAGAAATGAGTAGAGTAGAATTTTAGTAAACATGTTCCCGAATTTGCATGGATAGTGGAAAATCTATTAGAAAAAACCCACCCACAGCAAACGCAGGTGGGATTCAAATCTCACACTTTCCCTGTCACCTGAATTCCAGTAGATTGTACACGTGAATTGTCCATACACATCAGTAGAACACTCATTGGTTGAGTGGAAAACATTCCTGTGTCAAGCATGCAGGGCAGGGAATATGTATGATTGGTCAAATAGGGCCCGAGTGGGTGAGAACATATCACAGGTACAGGTTTGACAAGGACTGATTCCTTTTTGCAACACTCCACTACACGCCCCTGCTAGGTCTACTTTAAAGTATCCATACGTCAATTGAGCTGTAGCTGTCTCTTGTGATATATATACTAGCAGTCCCGCACGGCGTTGCCCGTGAACCACTGTAGTATAATAATTATATAAGCTTGACAACCCCCCTCCCCCCACGCTGCCCGTTACCCACTGTGGTATAAGAATTATATAAAGATATTTAAAAAATGTCTAAAAATTATAGAAAAATGTTAAGGGTGGACAACCCTTATCACTAAGGGGTATGAAAAATAGATGTTGGCCGATTCTCAGACCTACTCAATATGCTCACAAAATTTCATGAGAATCGGTCAAGCCGTTTCGGAGGAGTACGGGAACGAACATTGTAACACGAGAATTTTATATATAAGATATATATATATATATATAAAATAAGTAGCTATAAAACAACACAAATAATATAGTAAAATGTTATCAATGTCTACCGCAAAAATTATATTTGTATTTCATAAAAGAATCTCCAAATGCCCATTAGTGATTAAATAAAGAAACACTCTTATTCTGGCATGAAAAACAGTTTAAGAAAATACAAACTCAAGTTTTGGGGGTCAGCATTGATATAATTTAACTTATATTATTAATACCCCCTATTATTTTATGTATATTGATAGTTAATTGTTTGTGACTGTCATTTAATGTGTTCTTGCAACCAGAATCAGGGTACACTAGCTATCTGCATAGGTTCAGGGATACTAGAATTATTTCTAATTTTAGTGGACTTGTCTAGTTCTCATTTCCAAGAATGATGCAGTCTTCGATTATATGTACAGGTAGAATTCCCCCCATATTGTTTTTAAAGACGTGTTAACAGATGAGGAGTTGGAGGAGCGCTCTCCATTTCTCATTGGCCTGAGGGTTAGAGTTAAGGACGCTCTAAATTTTCAACCGTTGTTTCGTTTTATGGATTAAAATTGGGGAATTAGACACGAACCTTTGTTTTGTTACATTAGCCAGCACGCTTCTTTTGTTATTTAATTAGTGATTCTAAAATACACTAACAGCTAAACAGCTTTACTACTTTTATTGTTCTGGGGATCCTGTCAGTGTTAAATATAATACTGTTGCAGGTGTAGATTTTAATACTACCAAAATGTATAAAATATTATAAATTGAATGCACAATGGAGTAATCCAGTGTTTGTGCTATTTTTACTCTATTTTAACCATAAACATACATATCTAAGCCATTCCCTTAGGGTAGGCGTGTACAACTAGTTTGATCATGGGGGTCATATTGAAAATTGAAAATACTGAGGGGGCCATATTAATATATATTTATTTATTGTCACCATTATAAGTGAAAAAAAATTGGTTTTCTAAATCCTTACTATTACAAAAAGAAAATTGATATTACTTCAAATTTTAAGGCATGTCCTCTATTTTCACAAAGCTATATAAAATCTTTTTCTGGCAAAAACTGTGAATGTTAAGACGTTTAAATCTTGTGTTGAAATCACTTTAATAATCGATGTCCTTAATAATAATCATAAACACGTTTTCACGCACTTTTATGTACCAATTATTACACATAATTGGTTTACAAATTTAAAAAATTAGGGGACCCACCTCATTATCTTTGGCCAACATTTACACAATTTTGTCTACGACTAGCATGTGATATTCTAGTGGGGAACACAAACTTGCTAAATTTTTGCTTTAATTTGGCAACGGAACATTGTTTTACAAATTCTAGTCTTCATCTTAACCGATTCAGCAATGATATGTTAGATTTTGGTAAATTTCGTATATGGACCAATTATTTAACAAACAATCAATAAAGCAATTTTGACTCCAAAATTTAAAACCAAGAATTAAAAAAAAAGTTTTTTCCTATGGTGATTACCTTGCGATATTTGTAGTTACTACAGATCAGTGAACAACTACGGTTTCCTACTTTTAAACCGTATGGAATTAATCAAACTGCCCATTAACAGACTGGAGCTCAAAGAAGCCGTATTTGTGCTACTAACGCGTAACTTAGAGACAGTAAATGGTATAAGAATGCGAGTGAAATATATGCACGATAACTCCATTAATTGCGAAGTGTTGACTGAAGTATCATGTGGGGGACGAGTACTTATTCCTAAAGTGAAATAATCTTCTTCAGAAAAAGTTTATTCCATTCAAATTACAACATACTTGATCTTATGTTGACAGTTGTTTTTTCCACGACAATTAATATTAATCAAGGTTAAATTTAACTACTAAGGTTGGGATCTTATTGCCTAACCCTGTGTTTGAGGACTCAGCCAAGCCCACTCATTCAATTCGTAAAAATTAAAAATATTAGTCATTGAAAAAAAAAGGCGTTGAAGAGAGAAATTGTGTTTTAAATTAACAACGTTGTTATAAAGAAGTTGTATAATTTATTTATCTGAAGAATTAACTAACTAATATATAGCTAACTAGCCTATCATTTAAAATTCTTCATTAAATAACTTATATAATATGTCAAAAAAGTCAAAGTATAGTTTTTTATAAATGATTTAACATTCAATTTAAAAATTGATATTATGTTCATTCATGTTATTCATATTTATATAAGAAATAAAAAAGTATTGTTTTGTTATTAAATAATTTTAGGTTCAATTTTCATGTTTTAAAAGAAAGGCAAATTTTTCTTCCGGGACATCGAGTTTATATTATTTCGTTTCACAAATCTTAAGAGTTTTAAATAAATGTCTCTATCTTTAAAATACAAAAGAGAGAAATTCTATGTATTTAAATGTTATAAAAATCACAAGAGAATAAACAAATATTGCAAGGTGAATGTTTTTGGACTTGACTAAACCACCTCAGAAATTAATGTCACTTTCTTTGAAATAAGCCCTTAACAACACTATTATTTTATATTAGATAGTTTGTTTCTTCGAACCGTAAAAAAAAAGTGATAGAGCGTGTAGATTAAAAAGGTGCCAAGTAAACACGCAAAGAAAACTAGGATATCAGAAGTTTTACTTTATCTTCAAAGTAATGAGGGAAGGAATCCCCTTGTGATCAGTTTGAAAATCACTGGGGCGTTCGCCCCGAGACGCGTGTCGGAGATTCCATCCAATAAAAGTGTCAGTGGCATAGGCGCTCCCGGCATCCCCTGCGTCTCTCTGTGCGTGACGTTGCGTGCTGGCGCTTTGAGCGTGCACTACCTGCGAACAAAACCCAGTGGTAAACTCTAGACCAGTCACAGTAAAACTACGCATCTGTTTTAACAGATAGGTTTATTTTTTAATTGATATGGCTCCTTACCAATGAAAATAGCTAGTTTTAAAGAAACGCTATATTATTGTTTAAAAATACAATTTTTTACTCAAATAAACATATAAAACTATATTGTTTTATGCCAACTATTCTAAAATTTATAAAACTATTTATCTACTTCTGCAATTAATAGCATATGTGCTAATGCGATTACATGTTCACTGTTTTTGTGAGTTAATTAATTACTTCCCACCTTTTAAACATCAAACAAAATTTTGAAATTTCATTTGAGTCAAATCTTATACTAGAATGGCTCATTTGTTTGTTGAGATTTTCTTTTTAAAATGCTAGTACATTTCTTAGTATCTGTAGTTTACATAATAATGATTTAATTTGATGTATTTATTTTCTATTTTCAAAAGGTGTAATCCTTGTATTTATTTTCCACTATGGGCTTTTCACTAAGTTTTTAATTTATTTTAAAAGTCGCTAATGACCTTATCGTATTGACTAATCTAAAAACTTCAATAATAATAGTAATTACTTTCTACATCGATGAGCATGTGAACTGAGGCTTCAATCTTATCCGATATGGTTTTGCGGTGGTGGTGGGGGGGTATGGAATAGAATCCCGGCTGGGTGTACGTAGGGTGATTTTAGTATTGGTTCTCCACTATCTTTCCACACAGCGCCACCTTCCACATCCTTACCCCATCAGTGTAAATATGCGAATTGTCCGAGCGGGTGTCAAGAAGCGCTAAGAAAAATCGTGATATAGAAAAATATTATTAATTTTAGATAACTAATTAACTAAATTTTTTTGATTTATCAATAGTAACAAAAAATAAAATTGACTCAAATTTTTACCAGCCTTGAACTATCTTCTTCAAATTTTTATCACAATATTGCTTTACCTAAACAAATATGTTACCAAAAATTGATAAATTTATATAATTTGGTTTGGTTCTGGGTCTTGGCAACCCGTCAATTTTCTCTCTCTTCCTCATTTACTTTCCCCCTTTATCTATCCAGCCACCACTTTGACTCTTCAGTGCGATATAATTGGAAATATGACCCAATTCTCGTAAAATGGAACCGATTCTTGAAGTTTCTGGACCACATAAAAGCAGGGATAAGGTCACGGCTATTCAAATTATATTCAGTGGCGTTTTACGAAAGCCTCATATTATTAACACGCAATGGCTGGGGCTTTTCGGACATTGGTGGTGTCTGCAGTTGACAAAATCTGATAGTAGACTCTACGTCCAGCCCTTCCTTGCATTCAGGTGACTAGTTTTTGTAGACTAGGGTAGGTTAGGTTCTGTAACGCAAACTTCACCTAAACTTTCAGAACTTTGCACAGTACCCTTACCCCACCCCGACATTATGGTAGTTAGGTTGGGGAGACTAGGTTAGTCAATAATAATAATAATAATAATAATAATAAGGGCGTATCTGTGCTATACATCAACCTGTAGCTCAGTTTGCCGAGAGATTAGCTTGTATTAATGTACCGTTACCCAGGAGAAGCCCGAATGTACTAATTGTACATCCTTACCGTGGATACTTTTTCCATTTCCTAATGAGATTAGGAGTTTATTATAGTGAATATGACTTAGTAGAACCAATAAGGTCTTAACCTAATCTAAACTTTACAAACCAAACCTTAGTGACCATATAAATTATTCCCCTTTTCAAGAACAACCCTCTGGTACTAGCTGTGAATCGAGCCCGTGACCTCTATGTCAGAATATAGGAGCTTTGACCTCTACACTACTAGGACGTTTACTAGTTCAAGTTTAGGGTAATCGTATGTTCATACATATGGGAGCTGTAATAGATTGTTTTAGGAGGTTGCGAATTCCAAGTGAAAAGGCCTGTCCGCAAACAACCTAAGCCCTAACAAACAAGGAAAGTATTTAAAAAAATTGATTCGTCTTTATAAAATGACTAGCTTTTCTCGTTGGGGCTACACCCCTAGACCCCCAGTGAGTTTTCTTTGCAAATGGATGTAAACTAATGTAATTCAGAAACCATTATTGATAAGTATTACCGTTTAGCCACAAAAGACCTACAAAGAAAGGTCCGCGCCGAATTTAAAGCTGCTCCGAAATTTTGAATTTATTTTCGGGGGTTAAAAACTAAATTTTTTAACTTTTTAGAATCTTCCCGTCGGTTAAAGGCTATAAGCTAGAAGTTTGCCAAATTTCTGGAAGTGGGTAAACATTAATGTCAGTGAATGAGTCAGCCATGTGGCTTTATAGTGGTATAATATATATTTCTTTAAAAACCCAACTTTCCACTTCCTAATATCACTTACCTATATGTGTTCTTCCTTCTTTCATGTTACAACCAACGTGACGGGAAAACAGTGAAAGTGAAAACATCTTTGTATTTATGAGAAAGTTCGCTTACTTGCACACAGTTATTATTTAAAAAATTATAGACCATGAAACTCTTTTACTTTCATTTGTCTTTCAAACAAAAGTATCGCGTTTATTATTTTTATTATTATTATAGTTGTTGATATTATTGTGAATGTAATGACCTGTAAACAAGTATCTATTCAAAAAAATCATCAGAGCCACGCATCGTACAAACTGCTGATGTTATTGTTTACTTGACTCTATGTCACGCATACTTACACAAATACCAGGACATTAGAAATTCATGAGGAGCTCAATACATTTTAGGAGTTAGCTAGAATACAAATTATTATTTTTATAACTTTAAGTAGCTAGCAGTAGAAGTTGAATTTGCATAGGTGGGCACGATGGCTAGAGCATATATCAAGTTTGGTTGGTTTTACCGGTGACAAGGAAGTCGAATTTCGAACATGTGTATTTTGAGTGATTTCTTATGCTCATGATTTTTTTATCTTCCTCGCAAATATGGGTTCATTTATTTTAAATTCTACACTTCCTTACACTTAACCCAATGATATAAATGAGCAAAGTCTAAACAAGGATTAGCATTCGGTGTAAAATATATATAAGTAAGCCTTGAAAACTGTAATAGAGTCTTATCTTATTTTTAACTCTCGCTTAGAAAACTAAAAAAAAAAAAAACTGTTACTTTTGGGTTAAACGCATGTTTATTAATTACGATCATGGGTAGGGGATGAGGAAAGTGGAATTTATAAGAAGTGTACCCGCATTTGTGTGGAGGGAGTGTGTGAAAATCTTTAGGAAAACTACCCTCAGTACACCCGACAGGAGCTCGAACCCCTATATCTCCGTCATTGTTGATCCAGTCTACTAAGACAGTGACTCCTCATAATTTAAAAAAGTACCTAACAATAAAAAAAAAATAAGCTAGTCAGAGAGTTGTCAAGACCAAACCAACCGGAACCGCGGTGTAGTGGTCAGTGCTTCCGGCTACGAACCTAGGGATCTAGGGTTCAATTCTCGGCTAATATCTTGGGTGTTTTTCCTTAAAGGTAAACTACCCCAACGGTCACTAGGGTTTGGTATTTAGGCTCAAGTTAGTTTTAAGTGTTTCCACACCCTCATACTCACTATCATCTTATCTCATTGGCACATAGTAAGGACCTCCACGGGAAGGATGTACGATTAGTACATTTGGGCATCCCCTGGGCTAACAGTACATTAGTACCACAGACCGGCTTACGAGTTATGTAGCTTAAACGTGCAATATTATTATTAATGACCAAACCAAGTGTTTTTATTTATTTTTAGAAGAGGAATCTTTTTTTCAAAACTTTCTTTTACGCGGAATCAATACATAAAACATATAGGAGTGGTGCTTGAATACAAACAAGCTTATGCAGTAAATTGAAATTTATGGTATTTTAAGATAATTGATTAAAAACAGCTGGTTTTGATAAACATAAACTTTAAAATTGAGCGCTAACGGTGACAAAGTTTAGTATAAACGTTTATTTGGGGTATTTAACGCGTACTTTCTGAATCGACAAATTATATCAGCACACGAGAGTTTTTATGAGCGAGAGCAAAAGGGCCTACCAATTTTGTCAGGAAGGGTATTTTCACATACCATCCAGGGTTATATTACACGCCCCAATCGACATGGGACCGACGGCTTTACTTCCCCTCCAAAGGAAGTTGTGCTACGGTTGGGTTTGAACCCCTGAACATTGGTCTCTGAGGTGATCCCTTTACCCCAAGACCACAGAGGACAAAAGTAGTTAATAAATGTGCCAATGTAGTATCCAAGAGATTTGTTAAATGATTATTATACCTTTAAAAGTTGGTATTATTGGATAAAATAAATACGTTTTGTTACACAAATTTAAATAAAAAGCTTTAATTGGATTTAGAATAAATGTGTAATTAAATGTTACTGATTTGAATGTTATTGTGTTATTATTCTCCTTAGTTCAAAAACATCTATTATAAGTAATGCTTTTTTTATAGAGTTGAGTAGGGGGCATTTAGGGTGAGATTTTAGAAACCAGTTGGTGACCTGGTGGTCTAGGAGTAAGATGTCAGACTTCTGTGCTAGGGGTCCGGGGTTCAATCCTCGGTCCCGGTACAGATTTATCTGATTGCCAAACCCTTCCTTCACCTCTGAAAAGACGTGTATTAATCACAGCTTGTGAATGTGAGGAATGCNGGACTTATATGCTAGAGGTCAGGGGTTCAATCCTCAGTCCCGGCACAGATTTATCTGATTGCCAAACTCTTCCTTCACCTCTGACAAGACATGTATTAATCACAACTTGTGAATGTGTAAAATGTCAGGCCTCCACCGTGCTTAGGATCCCACGTTAAACTGTAGGTCCTCCATTTCATCTCACAATCACCCTACCATTACACATTAGCGTAAGTGCGTACAACCCGAATGGGTAGTAAGACGTAATAATAATAATAATAATAATAATAATTTTTAAAACCAAGGGGGCCTTAGCCTTAAAATGTTTGGTAACCACTTATCTAATCTATTAAACTAATATGTTTTATGGTTTATTTCCTGAACGCGTGCTTGAATAAAATGGCTCGGTTCCTTACCCTGAATTTTTCCCTCGGAAGTCTTAATAGAGGAATAAAATTGACAGCAGCACTAGTTATTGCTCGAGTGGATACCGTCCTTACGACGTCTGAGAACTATATGTCATCGTGGCCGGTCGCGCATGCGTGGGCCCTGCCAACTGTCGACATGTTGTGATAGGGAAATGAAGGAGTCACGGTATGGCGTGCCTCACGTCAACCTGTGTCTTATATACATTGTGTCACAGACAACAGGATATCAAGGGACCGCGTTTTGTTTTGTGACATACACTCCACTTTGTCCCGGGTAATGGCGAACATTTGACTGTTATAGGGGGACAGGGAGTGCGGAGGTGGGTTTTTAAATGTATGGTGTTTACTCTTTACCTCACATGCTTCAAGTTTTATTACCAGTCCTAGATCTAGGCATAAATACGCTCTAGGAGCAGGGATGTGGAAGGTAGAGTTTGGATTAAATGTGCACTCATTTGGGATGAGAGAAAATTGGAAAACATTTAGGAAAACCTCACCTTAGTACACCCGGCGAGATTCGAACTGCAACCACCCATTTGGGGTCTTACTACCCATACGGGCTATAAAAATACTTATAATGGGGCGGTGATGAGGAAGGTATACTTTAGATGGCTTGTACACACATTTGCGTGAATAGAGGTTGAGAAACCATCAATAAAAATAAATCACTTCATTATACTCTTACGATATTTTATGTGCGACCTTTACAGGCAACGCCAAATCATAAAAGATTAAACTGACACCTTAGTCCACGTGCTCACCGATATGGATGATGTGAAATACACTAATCATAGTCATAATAAAAGGGCTAGTGACATGAGAATTTAGCATGTATGAGTGTGAGATCATTTTTATCATCTGCAGTGAGCTTAGGTGACCTGGCGGTCTAGGGGTAAGGTGTCAGACTTCTGTGCTGGCGGCCGGGGTTCAATCCTTGGTCCCGGCACAGATTTATTACCAAACCCTTCCTTCACCTCTGACAAGACATCTTGTGAATGTGGGGAATGCCAGGCCTCCACCGTGGTTCGGATTCCACGTTACTGTAGGTCCTCCATTTCACTCACAATCACCCTACCATTACACATTAGAATAAGTGCGTATAACCCGAAAGGGTAGTAAGACGCGGTGCTAATAATAATAATAATAATGCAGTGAGCTTGACTTACTGTTTTACCAAACACTCTTAGTGCAAAACACTTTAAACAGTTAATGAATCTAAATACCCCAATTTTTCTTAAGAATTTAGAAAAGTCACTAAATGAACTTTCACGTGCTCATACGTCAAATCATGTGATCTGAAGCTGTTGCTTTTAATATATATTATCAACCCCTATAAAATGATACAAATAATATTGTAGATGGTTCTTAATGTTGACCACACAAAAATATGTTTGTACTTTATAAATGGTACTACAAATGTCTCGTAATAAAAAAAATAACGTATTCCTTCCTTTCTACAGCAACTGATTCTTAAACATGTGTGTATTCTATTTGTTTTTTCCCCGCGTCTTAGTACGCATACATCAATCACGCTAATGGCATATGGATGAGAGCGGTATAATATAATAGGAAATGTACTTACATTAGCGTTGAGCTAGAGTGGGAAACCACTCAGCAAAAAAAAAAAAAGGATTCGCAATACAGTCGACTGGGGTTCAAAACCCGAAATCTGCGTCGCCTGAAATCCCGCTCAAATTTGAGAGTGACGCGTTAGACCATGTTACCACCGATGGGAGTAATATCTGTTTTAAGATTCGTGACCATGCTCCTTTGTTAATTATTTGTTACTTTTTTTTTTTTTAGATTTCATTTTTTAATGTGGGGTGTAGATTGCTCGTCTTGCAAGTGTGATCTTCACGTCAATGCTCTGTTTAAACAAGAAGTTCATCACTTTACGACGAATGGAATTTTAATTAAGTTACGTTCATTAACAATGTAATCATCTAGCGTCCTCCTTTAGATACGTTAAAATGTGGCTACGTCCACTTTTCTTTGTTTTGTTTGAGGGTAGCACATTACCAGACTAGAAAGTTATTTCCTTTATTTATCTATAGTAGTCATCAAAACGACAATTTAAATAACAACAATAAGCAAACAGAAACCAGAATTTTCCTTAATTACGTGGTTTTTTTTAAAAATAAAGCTTTGTAGCAGCGTTTCCTGGTTGGATCAATTCCCAAGCATCCTGCGTGTGTTTTTAAAGTGTGCATCCTTCTTGTGTTTTAAAGTGCACATCCTCACAGTAGCGAGATCTAGAAAACAATACTCGACATGTACTCTCACGAGTCACGATACTATTATACTCGGTACGCAGCAATTAGCCGACAATAGAATTGAAAATGGAATTATTATTACTGTAACTCCTGTATCCTTGACGCTGTTTCAAAGTTTAAAAAAAAAAATCAAATATGGTAGGGAGTGGGGGGAGTGGAAAAAAACCCCAGCAACTAATTGTCTAGTTTAAATAACAGAGCAAATAGACATCCCTAACAATGAGATCGTTGACAATCTCATTGTTGGAAACCTGGTTGTTACCGTGAGCTAAGCACTGTCATTTCAATTTGAATTGTAGAACGCGATGACAAAAGCTTCCGCTACGGTTCGTGACGGTTAGAGATTGGATAGAGTCAAACATGGCGGAGTAGCGCAAGCAAATGGATGATTTAGTTGTATTCTCTTTATTAAAAAAGATCATATCTGTCATGGAATCGTCTCTGGATTACATCTAGTGTATGAGCCTACAAACAAATTATGCTAGTCATATAAGATCCATGTGCACATTTATTTCAATCATGACTAAATAATACACCTCTGATGTAGCTGATTTATATGAGACACCACTTTCTTTAGCCAAAAGGTTAGATAATTTTGCCTACAGGTCAAGAATATCTTGATTGATTCAGAGTGGTCTAAATGGCCTACTAATCATCAAACTGGAAAGATAAACTCATAATTTCCCAAACTTTATCACGTGATAGTTTAATATTTTGAGGTTTAATTATTGTATTTATGGTTAGAAGTTCCATGCTTCTTCTTGATGTCATAGGAAGGTTTTACGTATTTGTTGATTGACTCTTTACACATATATAAATGTATAGGCCTATACATAAATAAATATGTGTATATTATAAACTAGTATTTTATTGTTAGGTGTTCTATCTTACGACAGGTCAATTCCTTTTGTCATTTAACTTAGACCGTCAATGCACCCTGTCTTCTGCTTCCTTCAGCTCCCAGAATGTTTTTCTTTCCTTCAAGTCATCTAATATTTGAATCCTCCTTCTTCCTAAGCTCCTCTTTCGTTCAACCTTTCCCTCTATGGCGTCATGCAAAAGACAGTTCTTCCTAGGGATGTGTCTGATACATTTTGCTTTGCAACAAAGAATCACATCCAAAATGGTTCTCTCCTTACCGACTCTTCTTAGTACTTCTTCAAATGTTACCTTGTCTGTCCACCCGATCTTCTCAAGTCTTCTCCGGAACCACATGTCTAAGCTCTTCAAGTATTTATTTTACAGCTCCCTACATTATATAAATATGCTATATATACATTTATATAATAGGCCTATATAAATATTTTCTCTGACAAAACGATGGTCTATAAGATCAGTGGCCGAAGGTGTGTTTTGTATTTTTTAAGAGGCGGATGGTAAAAACTACAAGATGTACTCTCATGTGTACATTCACCAAACCATATTTATTTTAACTTTCTCGCTATCTTTCTTACAGGTAGAGAAAGTACTGTGATCATAAAAAAAAATCTAACTCGAGATTTTGATGAATGTTGACGTTTCATGACCCCCCCGAATCCAAAAAAGGTTTTTTTGAATTTTCGTCTGTCTGTTTGTGCCTCGGACTAGAGCCTAAACTATTTTAACCGATCAAGCTAAAACTTGGTAGCTAGCATTTTCATAGGGTTGGTCCGAGGGATTTTTGGAATTAGATATCTAACTTTAAAATTAAGGTTAGTGTACTGAAGGGAAAAAAGAGAAAAACATATTTTTTCTCAAAATTGGTTCCAACGATTTTTATTAAATTAAATTTATTAAAAACAAAATGGCTACTCTAATTTTTTCTACAAAATGACTTTTATGGTTCCGGTTTGATGCGTAAATTCTCATTTTTTTTTATTATATCTTTAAAACTATTTTAGATATGAAATTAAATATCATTGCAAATAATCTGTAGGTCTATTTAAATTACAAATCTTTTATTTGAAACATATTTTTATAAAACTAATAATTTTCAAGCTAAAGGCAAATATATATTTTTTAACTTTTCGAAAACTCAAGGTAAATTATTGCGGCCGTCAAAAATACCCAACCCGTAATGTTGATGGATGTCGACGTTTAAGGAATCATCGAAACCTAAAATATGTTTTTTTTCATTCTCGTTTGTCTGTATGCTTATCCCTAAAATTAATAGTAGTTTAATAAAGGGCCAAAAGAGAAAAAAAAAGTTTTTCTCAAAATCGCCTCTAATGATTTTGATTAAAGTTAATATCTAGGCAATGATTAAGATTATAAACAAAAGGGCTATTTTCATTTTTATATGAAAATTACTTTTAGGACACTTTACAAAAGTGGAAATTTCCTTATCTCTGAAACTATTTGAAATACTAAATAACTTGTTATTGCAACATTGAAGCACTATTATAAATAAAAAGTGTGTATTTGAAATAAATCTTTATAAAACAAATATATTCATAGATATAGGCAAATATATTAATACCATTTTGTGGGATTTATTTGTACAGAGATACTACTTAAGTCTTAACGCAATAATTCTCTATTCCATAGAGTAAGTAGATAAGTAAGTTTCTCACAAAGTTTATGTTCTTTTTCTTTCAACCTCTTAGGGGAAATGTTTGTACATCAATAGTCAATACTTTCCTTTTTTATAGGTCTAAATTTCTAAATGAGGAATTTAATAAAAATGCGATAACCATAAGATGTGCAACCCCTAATAAAATGTAGAAAATTTTAAACGGAAGTCGAAATTTTAATACCAAGTTTGACCCTTGTGGACCCAGCATTGATCTTTTTTTTTGGGGTCTAAATATACTAGTGTGGACTTTAATTCTTTAAAAAGAAAATTCTAAAATTTAAATCAAGTATTAAAAAAATGTTTAACGCAATTTTTGCTCGGATTTGCTTGTGTATATTATTTTGTTTAACATATATTACAAGTTTTGACTAAATATTTCCATTTTTAATCGATGGAGTGAAAAAGTCCGTGCAGATTTCTGTACAATTTTTTAAAACAGTTTTTACATCTTCTGCTGTCACTTGCTATCACTTCTATGGCGAGTGTACAGAACAAAAACATTATAATGAAATATACTTTTAAAGATACAAATCATATAGACGAGACCAATATAAAGTAGGAAATATACTGGACCTGGAGATGAGGAATAAACCAGTGAAATGCTACATAGTGGAACATGGCTATGCATGCAGCTGAAACATGAATTCCGGAGGGGGGTGGGTGGGTGGATGGAAGGGTAGGAGGGAGAAGAGAAAAAATATTTGGAAAAAATTTAAAATGTGGTGGTAGAGTAGAATAGAAAGGATAAATTTGACATATTGGGCGAGAAAAGAAGACATTTTAAGATGAGTAAATGCAAATAGAACAATAATTCATTTGATTCTACTAAGAAAGAGCAATTACATTACTATAGGAGAATAAATTGCTTATTAAGTGATGTCGTAGAAGGCAAAGTGGGGGAGGAGGGGAGAGAATAGGACCAGGAATACGACGAATACAACTGATGGATGATCTCAAACAAGGTAAGAAGATGAAGTTTCATCATATAATAAGGAAGCTGCTCATAGGATTTGCTTGAGGACTCAATTTGGACCAGGCAACGAATCAGTCAAAAGACAGAACACCTAATAATATACCTATGAATATTATTTTTTTGTTCCTACTCCTCATCAATACTGTCTCAATTTAAATGCATCAATAAGATAGAGATGAGTAAGGTGGAGTGCAGAGGAAATGTATCCGTATCTGCGTGAAGGATATGTGGGGAGATAAATTAGGAAAGAGCTATATCTGCCTAAACATACCCGACCACGATTCGAACCCTAACCTGCCATCCTTCCAGTAAACTAGACTAGCTTGACGTTTACTTTACATACCCACCAATACGGGCATCTTTCTAAGGGTTAGATGGAAATCTATGGCTATTATTGAAAATACTACAAACATTAATTCTATTTTTGTGTAGATTAATATACTTAAAAATCAATTTAAATTTGATTTATTATAAAGTATATATAATTAAGTTGGGATGAAAGTGAACGGAAGTTAAAGTCAGTATTTTAGAAGCTTTTGTGGTAAAAAGCTTTTTTTTTTCTTCAGTAGATCTATTTAGTTTAATTTTCTACATAAAATATAGTAAGCTTCAATAGTTATTGCATGAATATTTGTCATGAGCAAGTCCCGAATTTTGATGACCTAAAAGTTATCAAAAAAATAACCGACGAAATTACTTAAAAATTCTAAAAAACTAATTCAAATTTTCAAAAGATGAACTAAAAATATGATTTAAAAAATTCGTAATAAATGCACATGAGAAAGTTAAACGCGCACTTAACATTATTTTAAATTTAAAAAAAAATCATATATAATGAAAAGCCTTCAACAACTAAATTCTTGCATTCTGATGTTTATTAAATTAATATTCAAATATCTTATTCAGAAATAATGTCTACCCTCTCGCAACGCAACCCTCCCCAGCCTAGTTGCAGTCTCTCACCAGGAAGGTGTATTTTATAACCAGACAAACAAAGATAATACAAATTCAATTGCATGCGTCGTCTCCTCAGTCCAACAGCGTGTGTTGAAAAAATGTATGAATTTATAAAATATTGGTAGTGTTTAAAAATATAATTATCCAATATGGATGCCTTAA
This sequence comes from Timema shepardi, assembly GCA_902151425.1. NCBI lineage: Eukaryota > Metazoa > Arthropoda > Insecta > Phasmatodea > Timematidae > Timema > Timema shepardi. The sequence continues at coordinate 155,313 of CABFVX010000242.1, read as the reverse complement.
AATTATTCAAAAATGGCTCAAAAATGACAAAAATCAATAAAATATTACCTAGAATTCTAAAATTACTGAAAATGGCCAAAATGTATCAATAAAATACACATTTATGGAAAGGGGATCAAAATAAAGACAGTATATAGTTTATAAGCATTGTCTGTGATTAGCAAAAAAAAAAAAGACGTCATTTTATCAAAATTCAGAACTGGTTGTGAGCTTATTGTTATTTGTACAAAAAAAAAAATTAAATGAAGATAAAAAGTCATGCTTAAACTAGGTTTTGCCAATGAGAAATATTAAATAACTTTTGTTATACTATGTGCAGAAAACTAAACTATGCGTATCTACTATACTGGAGAAATGTTTGATTTATTTAAGGAAAGGAAAAAAAAAGTCTTAAAAACAAAACAAAATATTTACCTCAACGCGTGTTCCTTTCCTTACACCTTAAATATTTCTATTCATTCCCCCTTTTTATACAATTATAGAATATTTACAAGTTAATAACTAAATGAAAGCTTTTTTTTTAAAAAAAGTAAACTAAAATAGTGTGGGAAGTTTCGAAACTTTGATTTGGTTTCTAAACAAGTATCAGCTTCAACTTTACTTCGAAAAAAAAAATTCTTGCTTCTACAATCAAAAATATTGACAACTAAAATATTCAATTTATGCTAAATTGTCGCCATTCTAAGCTGTTATGTACATTAAAAATTAATATTAATATGAAAAAACCCTAAAGTAATTGAATTTAAAGTTGTGCTACTAACTTGATCTACCAGATTAAAATGAAATATTACAAATAACTGTGCCAGAAAACATTTTCTAAATGGTTTTAGTCTATATATATATATACCTTAGCCTATCTGTCTACTGAGTTAAGGGTCCCAGGTTAAATTCCCAGCATAGCCGAAACTGTATCATTGATTAATATAGGCCTATGGGTTTAAACTTGCACATTGATAAATTAACGGCCGAGGACTGTATGTTGTGCCAGTCCTAGTCTTAAGTTATAATATAAGGCATATGAAGCTATGACAGGCCTAACAAGCCGGTAGTGGAAAATAAATGGCATGGCTGGAAACACTAATGTATGTCTAGTGTATTAGGCTATGTAAATATCACAAAATACAATTTTACAAGAATTGATCAAATAAGAGAATATATTTGATCTACATTACATCTTCGAGAATATTACATATTATATTCGATTCGAGTTATCTTCAAATTGAAAAATGCGACTTCGCACGCCCCTACTAAATTCCATTTTTTTTTGACCTTGTTCTGATGTGGGCTAGAGATGGTGTGCATTTAATAAAAGTCCTCGTTGCATAGCCCCCTCCCCCCCTGTCAATGTCGAACAATACCCCGGTGAAATGATTGACCTTCGTCCAATAAAGCAGCGAGTCAGCCAGTCACCGTTTATGTACGCGTGGAGTAGGCCACACCGGCTTCCTGTAACGTAAACAAAAGGTTGTGTGGTTTTTTTAAATTCGGGAGGGGGATGTGTTTCAAAATGTTACAATACCTACATCGAGTGACATCATCGATTGTATGGAACAGGATTTGTTTTGTGTGTGTCTGTTGCTCTCTCTTTCACCTTATCCCCTTTGAATTAAAGTTCATTAATTGCTGAATAACCCGTATAGGTGGGCACGTGGGCAAAGGCGTCGGTCTCATATATTCTAGTGCGCAGGAGGTCGGGGATTTCGTGTACCGCCTGATGTACTAAGGTGTTTTTTTATGTTTCCTCAATTATTTGACATAATAATCTTATACGCAAATGCTGCAACATTCACTCTAAATTCTCCTTTCCTCATACCTACCCCATCAGTGTAAATATGCAGATAGGCCGGGTGGTAAGACGTGGACCCAAACTACAAAAATTTATGTAACTTTCTTTGTACGAGTACTGTTTTTATCACATGATCTTACTACCTGTTCAGGTTGTATGCATAGGCTATATGATAATTACTCTAATGAGGTAGGGATGAGTAAGGAAGCATTTTAGAGGTAATCTACTCGCATTTGCTTGGAAGGAGAGTGGGAAAACATTAAGGAAAAAACACCCTCAATAGACCCGACCAGGATTAGAACTCCGATCTCCCCAAAATCAGAAGGCCAATTAAACACGAGAATGACGCCTTATACTGTTAGGCCACTGAAGTGGGCTGTACGAGTACTAACCCACCAACGACAAATTTTTCGTTCAGTATGGGAATTTAACCCGGGATTCTTAAACCACTAGACATACATGTAATCGACTGAGCTAAGGTGTCGGTGTAGGGTGCTAAGGTTGTCGGTGTAGGGTGCCAAGGTGTCGGTGTAGGGTGCCAAGGTGTCGGTGTAGGGTGCCAAGGTGTCGGTGTAGGGTGCCAAGGTGCAATTATATTAGTTTATCTAATGCCTTTCAGATGAATGCAGACTGAGATACTCGCCAATAAATTATAGGATAGATCAAGTAGAGTTTATTACGGTATTTGGTTTATTCTGCATAGACCTATACTAGCATACAAATGTTTGTATAATATTAAATAGATGTTTTAGTAAAATATCTAATATGGACAGAAATAATTTAAATTAATTTTGAAATTAGACTAATTTTGTTCTCTTGATTCTGTTTGCACACCCTTATGACTTTAAGTATATTAACGATTGACTTTACATACAATATATAAAGTTTATATATAAACCCCCAGTGAGTTTTCTTTGCAAGTGGATGTAAACTAATGTAATTCCAGAACCATTATTGATAAGTATTACTGTTTAGCCACAAGATGCCTTCAAAGAAAGGTCCACACCGTCTTAAAAGTTGCTCCTAAATTTGGAAAATTTTTTGAAGGTTAAAACGCAATTTTTTTTTAATTTCCCCTTCCGTTACAGGCTAGAAGATATAAGTTTGCCAAATTTCAGGTTTCTAGCTTATCTGAAAGTGGGTAAACATTAATGTCATTGAGTGAGCCAGTCAGTCAGCCATGTGGCTTTATATTAGTATACTAACGGCTTATCTTATCTAAATTATAGAACAACTAGATCTTATATTGTCAATTTCCTCGTTAGGGAGAGCCAACAACTATAATTTCTGCAAAGATAAGATTCTTGTCTCACCAGGAATTGAACCATAGACCCGTATTCAGTGGGAAGGTGCACTATCAACTGACCTAGGGTGGCACGATGTAATAAATACAATATTAATAGTAACCAGATCACTTATTCAAATATTCTCTTTTATCACTTTGACACACTTCTTGGGATAATGAACGAATTCTAGAGGAGTTTTTTTTTATAACCAAGTCACGGATTTTGATTACTCAAAATTGACAAAAAAAAAACCCACATAATAATTACCTTAAAATTATAAAAAAAACTCAAATTTTTAAAATAATACCTTAAAAATATGCAAAAAGAGTCGTAATAAATGTGCATGACTAAATAAAACACGCACTTAACAAAACCAAAAAATACAAGTAAACTATCTTATTCTGCTAAGTATTACATTGATTTACAAATATCTGCTTAAGGAGAAGAAAAGGTCATACAAAGTTAATCGACTATATAATATCCACATACCGGTAAATGTGCATTGAATATATTTATGCATTTATAAAATATTAATAATAGCATACTTATTTAACATGAATACCTAAAAATGACTCAAATAGCCTCAAATAACTCAAAGAATTTTAAAAAAAGGCTTTTAAATGACTCTAAAAGGAATCTAACCAAAAAATATGACCTAAAATTCCAAAATAACAATAAAAATTACCAAAAATACTTAAATTATATACATTTCTACAATCAGGGAATCATGAACAGAGTTAATGTACTTATGAGCGTTGTATGTGATGTACCAATAAAAAGATGGCATGTCATCAAAATCTGGGTCCTGATGATAACAATATCCTCATTTCGAGTCGTATTGTGTGTTCCTATAGATCAATGTGAATATAAAGAACCTTATCTTACAACTATAAAAATTAATACATTCACTTTTATGTATTATTACGTTAAGTCATATGCCATTGTCACTTTTGATACTTATTACATTATTATTATTATTGTTATTTAGCAACATGTCTTACAATCCGTTCGGGTTAAACGCTTTAAGTACTAATTACTATAATGGATTAGGAATTGGGAAGGTTTAATATAGAGGAAGTTAACCCGCATTTGCGTGGAGGGAGAGTGGAAAACAATTGAGGAAAAACCACCCCCAGTTCACCCGACTGAGATCGAACCTCGATCTCTCCGTACTCTGCAGTCGAGTTCAACATGACTAGCGCGTTAGACAACTACGCCACCGAGGCGGGTCGATACATATTAAAAATATCTACAAAATAACATTAATAATATTGTAAAAAAGGGTAAAAATGTGACCATAAAATGAAATGTTTCTACACCCGCTTCAGTGGTCGTATGGTCTAACGCGCTACTCTCGCAGTAGACTAGACTGCCGATGATGGGGAGATCGAGGTTTGAATCTCGGTCGAGTGTACTGAGGGTGGTTTTTCCAAAATTGTTTTCTACTCTCCCTCCTATCAAAGGCTGGTCCACTTCCTATTAATACAACCTTCTTAATCCTTAAAACCATCAGAATAACTAGTACATAAGTGTATAGCCCAAACGGGTAGTAAAACTCGGTTATAAAAAAAATATGTTTGTTTATGATAAAAGTTGTTTTCTTCCGTAATAATAATTTTACTTTTTTAATTAGGAAAGTTTTGTATATGTAGATATTACATACTATGTATGTTCAAAATACATTTAAGATTGAGTATAAAAGTGTATATCTGAAGGTTATAAAGTGGTGAACTAAATTTAGGAACTATTTGTTTTCAAAATACATTCAAATTGTAGCTAACGAGTGAGCCATGCGCGAAGGAATACAGTGAGTGATTTAAATGCATGATTTGTTTTACATCGTGTTTTGTATATTATAGTGCTTTACAAACTTTTGCAGGGTTTGGCCCATATTTTGTATCTTTGAGACAATGTTAACCCCTTGAAAACTCATAAGCGTTCATACCCTATGTTTTAAAATATTTTTTTCACCTAATTTTAATATTCTTTCAGGCTATCCGTAATTAATTACACTTGGGTTGGAATAATTTAGAGGAAAGGTACATTTATTTGAGTGAAGAGAGAAGGGGGAAACTGTTTAGGAAAAAATCACCACCACCACCCTTCCCCCCTCCCCCCAACCTCAGTCCCACCCGTTGGGAACTAAATGCTGACCTCATTAACAGAAAACCAAAATAGCGTGATGCTATGCCCACATTCTTAGTTTAATTATTATAAATTGCTTACTATAATAAATATACAAATGCGTCTAAAATGCATCAAAAGATAATCAACCAATCCAAGTAGTCCAATTATGCTATAAGTATCCATCGTCTAAACACGAGACTGTTACAGTAAACTACTTAACAGTTTTTTTTAAATAATTCTAACTGCTTACATTTCTATTTAAATTTAGCACTTTTCTTGTTTTAGTTAAAATCACTTTAAAAAGTAAACATAAAGCAATAACCTTAACAAGTATTGTGATCACACCTGAAAAATTATATAACCCCAAATAGGGTCGCGACACCTAGGTTGTAAACCACTAGTTTATTAGTTGGTCTGACACAATGGCAATGACAACGTATTATAAAGTGAAGGATTGACAATAGTAGGGGTCCTAGCTCAAAACCATATCCGGTATTAGTGGTAAGGGAGGTGGCACTTTAAAATACGGTAGTCTCGATAGATCGACCCGCCTCGGTGGCATAGTTGGCTAACACGCTAGCTAGTCGTGTTGAGCTTGACTGCTGAGGACGGGGAGATTGAGGTTCGAATCTCGGTCGGGTGAACTGGGGGTGGTTTTTCCTAAATGGTTTTCCACTCTCCCTTCACGCAAATACGGGTTCATTTCATCTAATTAAACCTTCCCAATTCCTAATCCATTAGCGTAATTAGTACATAAAGCGTATAACCCGAACGGGTATTAAGATTCGGTGCTAAAAAAAATTAACGATACGTGGCTACGCTGAAAAAATCAACGGGAGTAAATTGAAAAAAAAACAGTAGCCACTTGAAAGTTTTTTTAATCAAATACTAGTAATACGTAGCCTTCCTTTAGCCTGTAATGTATCAAGCTTGGGGTTTGGGGATATTAAGACTACCCCCTACCCCCTGAATTTGATCGACTCCCTTATATATACACCTACAAACTTGTATTGGCTAAAAGTTTAGTAAAATTTTCAATTGGACCCCCTCTAAGAAGAAAAATTAACTTTCTACGCCTTTTCTCGTGGGGTTCCAATTTGGCTTAATCTTTTAGATATTCCATAAAGTAATCCGTCAAGGCTGGACTTCTGACTTACAAGGTAATGGTAGTGTACACTCCGTCTACCCTGAAAGGTAAGTCTTACCTTGATGGATTACTCTATGACCCTATCTTACAAGCTATAGGCCACCATAGTAGAACCATTCAAGATTGGTTTGCTCTCTTAGGGTAAAAAGAAGGCCACATCTGCTTATATTTACAATATAATGTGTACAATTATATATATAAAATTATTTATTAATTAGTTTTTTTACTTAAAAACTTGTAGGCTTAAGTATTATCGTCTTGTTCCGGATAATCCGTTTAATTTGAGTTCGAGATGGTTGCGATCCTTTTCGAATAGAATTTTCGAGATTATACTCTACGTAGATTGTGTCGTATTACACGTATGGGCTCTTCGACACCAATGAGGTAGGGAGGAGGAAGGTAGAACAGGGAGAAACTGTACCCTCATTGACGTGGAGGAAGATTGTTAGACCATTTAAGGAGAAAAAAGACCTTATGTACACCCGGTCGGTTTCAGAACTACATAATCTCCGTCACACCAAAACCAGATGAGGTTATAACTGAGCTTAAACACTGATATGCCTATAGGGAAGTTTCTGATTTACGAACCTAAGACACACGATTCCATTCACTGCTTTGATACGCAAGACTGCATGTCGCAGAATGTGCGCGCGCGCACACACACACACACACACACACACACACACACACACACACACACACACGAGAAATAATATTCCTCGCATGTGCACAGAACACTGTAATTTACCTGTTCAACATTCAATATGTTTCTTAAACATCTCATGTTCAAATCGGAGTGGTTATGCCTAATTTTTGTTTAACCATCCGTTCAAGACAGTTCTCAGAACAAATTGCCGCTATGGTAATGGTTCTAGGAATAGTCAGCCCACTATTTATTTAAATTTAACCAACAGTTCTAAATGTCAATAGATCTTCTTTCATGTATTTATACACCAAGGGATGTTTTATGCAGCTGTCACTTTAACAGATGTTACGAATGATGAAAAATTGAAGTTAAATATAGCATAATTTTACCAATTTTTTGCTATTTTTCACTTATTTCCCTCTCTTCTTTCAATGTAGAGAAGAATGTTAAAACAACATCCTACTACCCATCCAGATATCCCCACATTTACACTAATAGTCTACGGATGGGGATGATAAGGAATGTACCCATTTTTATGTCAAGGGAGAGTGAAAATACACCTGACTAATATTCAAACCCCGAACTCTCTGTCATAGTAAAATCAGATCAAACGTTATTGACTCGATATACGGGAAAGAGTGAAAAATTGCACCTATTTCTCTAAAGGGCGGTGTTAGCTTACCAGATATTATTAATTTTAGTGGCTTCATTGTAATGGTGAAATTAATTTTTATAGCAAGTTTCAAAATTTGGCGTCCGATACCAGTTATTTTTCCTCGTGTGATTGGTCTATTGACAGATATCCAAGAACTGTTTATATTACCATGTGAAGAAAATTAAACTCTTTGTTTATACTGGATAAATGTTTGTTTTATTTTTACAAGAAAAAAAAATTTGCAATGAAAATTGCAAAACTACTTCCATTAACTCGTTTTACCTATACTCCCACTTTAATATGTCGATTTTTTTGTGATCTAAGAAGATGGGGTTCTTTTTTGACACTGATAGGGTGCACTGAAGGGATTCAGATGAATTAACTAATCATCATAACCAGTGGCGGCTCGTGTATAGGCACTGCGGAACTGCAGCACCCCCTATTTCCACTTGAATACTATCAATAACAATTAATATAATCAGTCCTTTTTTCTTTAATTCTTTATTAATTTTTGTAGTGAAATATATCTTCCTTAAGCTTAATGTCAGTACTTCCGCAGCCATCCTCCAGTTTATGAAAAATATACAAAAATCTTTGTATGGAACTGTGCACTTCACAGTGCCAGTGACGTGGTGTTTGACTGTTGTGCAGATGCCCACACAAGAGGGGGGTGGGTAGGAAGGCGGGACTGCCAGGTAGAGAGAGCACTGTTTCTCTCGCAGTGCCGACTCGGGCGTGATGGTGGAAGGAAGTTTTATTTTACTCAGCGTGTGTTGTGCTTAAAAACCATGTACCATATTCTTGAATGTGATAAAGTGTAGAAGAGTGTAGAATTAGATTATTATTCTGCTTCCAGCTATTCTATTTGATTCGTTTTTTTTTTCAGTTCTTTTATTTAACAGAAAGACTAAATGCGCTTGCAGTTCTTTCAATGGAGAAGAATTTCCTCAATTGTCATCAAGAGATCAAGGAGAACATTATTGAACTTTTTGCGCAAATTAAAACAATAAGAATGGATTTCATTTTTAAATGAATAGATCAACTTGAACTGTAACAATTTAAGTTAAAGTAATTACAAACATTTTTTTTTGTTAAGATTTTATCAAGTTCCTGAATAAATTTTCTTTTTATACATTTTTTTTTCCTTTTACACAATTTTAAAACAAAGGCTAAACATTTTCTGGAGCAGCACCCCCACTAATTTTAGCTATGAGCCGTCACTGGTGATAACTCAATCTAATGTTCCTATCTTCAGTCCGGGGGAAAGATGGTGCGTTACTTTAAAATAACCCTTCTCCCCCAGCATCTTAGGATAAGTTCAAGTCTCGAGTAAAACGAACGGGCAGTAAGACCTAATTTTCAAGAAGTTTTTACTTTGAGGTCACCGGGTATGAAAAAAAGGATCAAAATCGTCTCTTTAGACCATTTGAACCCCGAAGTGGGTTCGCACAAGATGATGGTTTCTCTTCCTAATCAGGTTGAAACTACATGTCGACAACTGAAAACACGAGTAAAAGAAACAAACTCGAAGAATGTCCTTACCCGTTATGTTCCGAGTAATTTGTCTCCGCACTGACCGACCAGTAGCGGTAATGTCAAGCTAGGTGATCCTTCAAGTATGGACTTACATGCGTGGGAAAACGAGAGAAAAAAAAAAGTTGGTCTGACTACGTGTTTTTTTGAAGAGAGAGAGAGAGAAAGAGAGGGAGAAAAAATAAAAGAAAAAAAACCTGCTCGGAAATTTACACCCGTGTAACCGAGTTTTATCATAGTGGTACATGAAGTAGGTAGAAACATTTCCTCAAAAAGAAAGAAAAAGAGGGGGTGGAGAATTACACTTCTAATTGAAATATTTCCCATCATTCTCCGCGTGACAACCTGTTATTCCCTTTACAGCCCGTCCTCCATGTTGGATGACTAGCTTGTGGCACGCAAATGGTGGTGGTGTGTAGGTTTCTTTTAACAAGTTCCATCTACTTTGCAAAAAAAGTATTCCACCGTATTCATATTAACGAAGAGTAGAATAATCCTTCCCCCCTCCCCCCGTCCTCCTTTTTACTGTTGTGTTTTTTTAGTTTTGTTTAATTACACACCTCATGTGAGTGAATAATCAGGTTTGTCCTTTCCCGTGGTTAAACTACTTTAACTTCCTTCCAACAGAAAACAAGAACGAAATCAAGTTTTTTTGTTCTTTCTTGTATGTATCCATTGACCCTTAAACTAGTACAGCAAGTTCTATTAAAGTTGTGAACCAAATTGACATTGAAACTGAATCCACGGAAGAAAGAAACACAAGTCACTGGAGTTGTATTGTGTAGGGTTGTTTTATTAAATTATGCTAAACCAAAATTTGAAAGATGATCTTGATTATGTTCCAAGTCTACCACTTTATATTTATATAGGTTACACACTATTAACTCAGTTGGTAGTTTTTCTACCTACTAAGCTGAGGGTCTTGGGTTCAATTTCCGGCTTGGTTGCAATATTTATCATTAGTAAAATTGGGATTTTTCCCTCTCACAGTGATGAATTAACAGCAGGGAAGGCTGGGTGTTGTGTATGTTCTAGAATTAATTTAGTTTATAAGTCGTCTGTTGATATAATCAGTCGGTTCAGAAAATGCACGTTAAATATCTGAAATAAAAATTTAAACATTTTTATATTATAGGTTAAAAAGCTAGTAAAGCTATTGAGGATGTGTTTGGTTTTAAAGGTGCACACACATCCGTGAATTTCCTCTTCAAAAGATGATTCTTCATATCATAACAATCAGAAAATTTGAAACAACCATTGTCACTTGGTATTCGAAATATATAACACCGTCAAATAGGATAAGATTACACACCATTGTTTCCAAGCAAGGGGATAAAAGGCACAAGATGCTAAATTATAAATGTGTGGTCGCGTTCCAGGGTGCCGCCCAAACTTATGGTTGGTGCTATAAACGGTCACCGTGCGTTGTTTGGACAGGCAGTAATGCTATCTCGTACTTGTTGAAACACGCCATAGTTGGTGGTTATACAAGCAACGCGCAATGTTTCTATGAAGGAGAATATACTTACACATGTTCTTTCAAGTGTCCCCATAGAATGGGATAAGGCTAAGTTATTTATTTAAGGCATTTAACGTGAACTTTTTGAACCAACTGATTATATTAGCACAAGATAATTTCTATGAGCGGGAACGAAAGGGCCTGCCAATTTTTACTGGAAAGATATTTCCACATACCTTCAAGGTTTTTTTTTCATATGCCACAATCTACATGGGACCGATGGCTTTACTTCCCTTCTACCCGCCTCGGTGGCGTAGTTGGCTAACGCGCTTGCCATGTTGAAGCTCGAATGCTGAGGACGGGGAGATCGAGGTTCGAATCTCGGTCGGGTGAATTGGGGGTGGCTTTTCCTAAATGGTTTTCCACTCTCCCTCCATGCACATGCGGGTTCACTTCCTCTAATTCAACCTTCCCAATTCCTAGTCCACTAGAGTAACTAGTACTTAAAGCGTATAACCCGAACGGGTAGTAAGACGCGGTGCTAAATATTATTATTATTATTATTATTATTATTATTACTTCCCTTCCGAAGGAAGCTGTGCTACGAATTTTTATCGCCCAAGAAAAATCCGTCGACCTCGATGGTCTTGAGCCTTTTAAGGGACGATGTTCGTAATGGCCCATTTGACGCTTCACATATCTTGGAAACTAAACATAATTTGATGTTCGTGGTTGTATATTTTTGGATTGTTTTATTGTTAAGAAATATCCGAAGAAGAACTGCGCGAATTTTGTATAGGTATATTATGTTTGGATACACTTTCAACGGATCTGGAGTGGTCAGTTTTTTATATCACCCTATATTTTCACTAGTGTTCCATATTATTTTATACTATATTTATTTTTATGTTGCCGCCTGAAACTTTTTTTGTCAAATGTAGTCAAGTGATTGTTTCTTTCTAATTATTTTCAAATGTAGTCTTAATTGTGAATATGTCAAGTCACATGTGTATGTGTGTGAATAATACTATATTTTACTGTTGTCTGTTTGTACGAGTTCTTAATTGGTATTGTTTCGCAGTAAATTTCTCGTGAGACTATAATTTCTTGCAACGTGTTATTTAGTTTCACCCGTAGAGCTTCATGTAGTTTTTTTAAATGTATTTTTACAACCAGTTATTGGAGTCATAACAATTACGAATAATTATTCCTTTTCGCCTGCTAACTGTGTTCAGAATCAAGTCAAACAAGTTTGGGGTCGTGCAAGTCATTTAACAATGACATTTAAGTTAGAAGTAAACATTAAAACTGTATATTTTAATATATTTTTAAACCATACATGTCTACATGGGAATCGAACCCATGACCTTTGACTTAGTGCAACAATATTCTGCCACTGATCTATCTAGATTTTTCCTGTGCCCACATTTTTAAATATCTATAAGCCTATATTAAAATTATTATTTGTGAAAGGAAACTATTCGTGTCATGTTGTAAATTAAAAAGTAAATTACGATTAGACTAATAATAATAAAATAACAATATTGTTTCATACTACCCGCTTCGTTGGCCGCTTGGTCTAACGCGCTACTCTAGCAGTAGACTAGACTGCCGATGACGGGGAGAACAAGGTTCTAATAAAGGTCGGGTGAACCGAAGTTAGGTTTTTCCAAAATGGTTTTACATTCCTCCGCCACATAAATACAGGTACACTTCCTCTAAAGTTAATCTCCAGTAGCTAAATTAGTACACCCGAACTAGTCGTAAGATGCAATGCTATTAAAAAATAATCATATTCTGGTATTTAATTGCGGTTATAACGGCGATAACAAATATACAAACATGGCTAAGCCGTTAGTGAAAAATATATGACTTGAATAAAAAAAACTGACACAGGACAGTCTGGATATGGTAATGGATGTAGAAGTAATTAATTAATTTAACAGCACGTCTTACTACACGTTCGAGTTATAAGCTTAAGTACTAATTAAGGTCCGGGGATCAATCCTCGGTCCCGGCACAGATTTATCTGATTGCCAAACCCTTCCTTCACTCTCTGACAAGACATCTTGTGAATGTGGGGAATGCCAGGCCCTCCACCGTGGTTCGGATTCCACGTTAAACTGTAGGTCCTTCATTTAATCTGACAATAACCCTACCATTACACATTAGTGTAAGTGCGGGTAACCTGAACGGGTAGTAAGACGCGCTACTACTACTACTACTACTAATAATAATAATAATCATAATAATAATAACTACGCTAATGGGTTAGGAATTGAGAAGAATGAATATGGAGGAAGTGAGCACGCATTTACGTGGAGGGAGAGTGGAAAGCCATTTGGGACCCCCGCCCCCCAGTTCACCAGAGCAGGATTCGAAGCTTGATTTTCCCGTCCTCGGCAGTCTAGTTCAACACGTTAGCTACAGTTGCCCCATGGCTTCTTTGGTGCTGACTGAAAGCTTGGAAAAGTTACCAGACCAAATTATGTATTCCTACACCGAACCATATGATCTGCAAACATATGTGATTAGCAGCTGTCACTTCTGACAGTCAACATTTAGGTATATACCTAAATGTTGACTGTCAGAAGTCGGCTATCAGCTGTCAGTCAGCACCTAAGAAGATACGGGGCTACTGTAACTACGCTATCGAGGCGGGTATGTAAAAGTAGCCTGGCTATTTAATCCATCTCTTGTTTGCTCTCAGAATGTCAGTATATAGAGGTTCCTATGTAGAGCGTCAATAAACACATGTGTACCGATTATATTTGATGATTCATTGTTTTAAAAAAAACGTTAAATATCTCTAAGGAAAACTTATTCAAGGTTTCATTTTGGAACTATTTTGTGTTGTCTAGTGGTACATCCACAAGTATCCTCTGCTTCTGACAATAATAGCATATATTGCAATTGATAACATTGTAATGTATAAGATATTCACTATATGTGTAGAGATTCGTCCTTATCTTCAATTAATGAATAAGCATGCGCTTGGGCCTAGTATATATAGTTGGGTTCTGACTGAAAGAGCCTCATAGAAATCATGTGAGCTTATGTTTGTGGTCAACATAGATAACATTTTACTACTAAATTAGAACTAAAATAAAATTTATCAGTAGGCTAATATTATAAAAATAAAAAATCTTTAATTATAAAAATTATTGGCTTTTTTAAATAAGGAATCCGTTTCTCTCATTAAAAAAAAAAATCAAATCCTTAATTTACACTTGAACTATTATTATTATATAAGATAAACGGCTCCACTACACCAGTGGTCAGTGCACCTAACTACGAGGCTGGGAATGCTGTGTTCATTTCTCGGCTGGTACCTTGGATATATTTACTGAAAGGGGAACTACCCCAACGGACGCTACCAATAATATTACACAGATATTATATATTATTTTTAAATAAAATAAACAAATCGAATACATAAGTTAAAGAATAAACAATGGGCAACCACGTAGGTGGTTGCAAGGTACAACGTGTTATTATATTGGTCTTTACGAGATGGCGAGATTTCCATTATCTATTTAAAATATTTCTATTCACATAAATGTCTCAAAAAGGGTTCCAACCTCCGAATATTTTTCTTTAACTTTCAAAATAAAATTTACAAAACTAAAAATTTCATCGTAAAATCATATACTTGATAATATGTTTCATCGTGATTAAAACATATTTAGTTATTTTAATAATTAGAACGTTATTTTCACGATATTTTTGATCCTGCTGAGTTCTCATCTTGCTTAGTTTAGACCAGCTGTTGTGTTGTGAATGAGATTAGGTCCAATTTTAGGGAAAGTGTATCCACATTTGCTTGTATAAACAATAAAAGAAGAATCACCATCAGTGCACCTGATCTATTATTATTATTAGCACCACGTCTGCCCGTTTGGGTTATACGCACTTACGCTAATGTGTAATGCTAGGGTGATTGTGAGACGAAATGGAGGACCTACATTTTAACGTGGGATCCGAACCACGGTGGAGGCTTGGCATTCTCCACATTCACAAGTTGTGATTAATACACGTCTTGTCAGAGGTGAAGGAAGGGTTTGGCGGTCAGATAAATCTGTGCTGGGGCCAAGGATTGAACCCCGGACTCCCACACCAGGTCACTTTTACACCCTACCTAGATTCGAACCCCGATATTCCCTTCATTTTCTGCCCACTTTATTGCGAGAGTGATGTCATAGATCACGCAGATAACGAAGCGGGTTGGAAATAATTAAATCACGGAGATCATATCAGTGGTCGCATGGTATAAGGTGTCACTCTAACAATATATTGGATTTATTGTAACGGGAAGATCAGGGTTTGAATCCCGGTCGGGTGTATTGAGCAGGTATTTTCCTTCAAGGTTTACCAATACCTACCTTCACGCAAATGTGGGTACACTATCTCTAAATTCTACGTTGCTTTTTCAGCGTCCCATTAATATAAATACTTGGAGTAGGGTGTGTTTTATAAAACATAATCAGGGAAGCTTGTCTGTGATTTTACTAAAATGAAGTAGTTTGAAACATTTATCAGATACAAAGAATAATCGGTTTGTTTAATTATTATATTCGACCAAAATTTGGAACTTTTTCTGACAAATACAACCAAAAGAGATTAAACATAATTTGTTCTTTGTTAACCAACCGGGTTATAAAAGCTACCTAAGCGTATCCCAGTTTTTTTTTTTCTTATGTTCACTTTGAAATTTTTGCTCTCGGCAATTTTCTTAATTTGACAATTTAATGGGTGCTCTCCCTTTCCATTTAATTTTAGTGAATGTTGTGGTTTGTGATGTGTATTCCTCTGGGGGTGGCACGCCATATAGCCTCATGGGTAGAATATCGTGGCGAGGAAAGCGACCAATATGGCGGCCGGCGCACCCTTTCCTGTGTTTGCTCGTTCCGATGGCCACACAAAACAGATCAAATTGAAGATACAACCTTGCAGTTGAATTGACAGCCTTTATAAAATAATAAAATAGACAGAGGAAGTAAACAGATTTTCCTTTTCCGATTAAATAATTAGACTGGCCATTAGCATGTGAATGGACTGTTTAGTCAGGTTTTTTAATTAGTTTTTTTTTCAGAACCATTCTTTAATTATAAAATAAAAATGAATTTATATTAAATATTAATTACAATCTCAAATATTGATAAGACTTATATAATTTTTCATACAGTAACTAATCTGTTTTTTATTAACTGACGAGCTTTAACCACTTTTAGTTAATACAGTAAAAAATATGCAAGTCTCTAAAATCTATACAATTAATTTTAAATGGGATTCTCTCCACCCTCTTCCGTGGCCGCATGGTCTAAGGTGCTACTCTCGCAGTAGTCTAAACTGCTGATGACGGGGAAATCGAGGCTCGAATCTTGGTTGGGAGTGCTAAGGGTGGTTTTTACAAAATTGTTTTTCACTCTCCTTTCATGCAAATGCAGGCACACTTCCTCTAAATATAGCCTTCATAATCCCTAAAACCACTAGCATTATTAGTACATGAGCGTATATCCCAAACGGTTAGTAAGACGTGCTACTAAAATACTATTTATTTTTCAATTTATAGCTGCCAGCCTCTTAGATATTTATAGTTATAAATAATACCCGCATAGGTGATAACGGGGAATAAGTTTCAGGCTCATATAGGCCTGATTACCAGTAATGGAGAGGTAAAGGTTCGAATCCTTACCAATGTACCTAAGGTGTTTGTATACAAGCTTACGTATACGAATGGAATATATAAAAGTATATTTTTGCTGGCGAGATATTCTCAAATATGTTTTCAAAATGAAAGCAATTATTATTTTTGTATTGGTAATAAAGGAGATATCAGTAGCACTAACATACATATAAATTGCGGTGCTCTACATTAAAAAGATCCAATACAATTTTGTGTCGTGATAAAAGCTACAAATTTATAAAGTAATGCTTTATCTTCAGTGAATTTTCTTGGTGTATATTCACTAGCCATATAAGGATTACCATACCACTTAACTAATAATTATATTTATTTGAGTTATTCAAAGTGTACTTTCTAAACTGACTGATTATATCAGCACACGAGAATTTCTATGAGTGAAAGGCCTACCAATTTTGGCGGGAAAGGTATTTTCGCGTACATTCCAGGGTTCTTTTACATGTCAAAATGGACATGAGACTGACAGCTTTGTTTGCCTCCAAATGAAGTTGAATTGCGGATATTTATGGCTCAAGAAAAACCTGTCGACCTCGGCTGGATTTGAACCCACGAATATGAGATCCTGAGGTGAGCAATTTAACCCAAGACCATTAAGTTCGATCACCTAATAATTATATAACTTGTAACCTATACATGATATTTAATCAAAACATTTAAGTATATTTTGAAAAAAAAAAAGTTTGTGTTTGTTATGTCTAGTAAAAAAAAGTGTATTTTAAAATATGCATTGATAATCCACTACCTTAGCTAGCTCAGTCAATAGAATGTCTTTCTACTGAGATAAGGGTCCCGGATTCAAATCCAGACATAGCCGAATATTTATTATTGATGAAATATGTGTTAACACTTTCATAGTGATAAATTAACGGCCAAGGACTGGATGCTGTGCCTATCCTGGTTATGAAGCTACGACAGGCCTGGCTAGCCCCAGTAGGGGACAAAATATGGCTTGAATAAAACACTGACGCAGACCATAAGCGGGAATCAATAATGGCTGTAAAGGAAATTATCTGCCTTAATAGTCATTTCACTGAACTAATATGTAAATAATGGTTGTCATCACACATCGTAAACTTACGCAACCGCTTAGGATCTTTATAAGTTCATAAAGGCAGCTACACATACGATCAAAGAGGACTTAACGACTGGCAGATTACCAATATGACACAAAATTACATTTTTATTTTTTTAAATTCTGCCTATTTTGAACAAATGTAACGAATTATTTTTCTAAGAATGACCCATCTCAAACTATCAAAAACTCTAATATTTTGGAGCCCACTCTGGTGGTCGAATGGGCTAAGCTTTAAGGCGTCACTCTCGCAATAGACCAAACTGCCGATGATGAAGAGATCGGGGTTCAAATCATGGTAAATTCTATTGAAGCTGTTTTTCACCTAAATAATTTACAACTCTACCACCAGGCAAATTTAGATACACATTCATTGTAACTCCCTCATACCTAGTACACTAGTGTAATTAATATGTATGCGTTCAACCCTGATGGGAGTGAGTCGTGGTAGGGGGACAAAAATACACGGAGTATTTAGAAAAAAATTAACGTACCTACATATTTATAAGTATTCGGTTTTGCACTTGTCATTTTTAGTGCTACAACCCGCCTCGGTGGCGTAGTTGGCTAACGCACTTGTCGTGTTGAGCTCAACCGCCGAGAACGGGGAGATCGAGGTTCG
>CABFVX010000242.1:121127-137199 GCA_902151425.1 Timema shepardi | reverse complement strand
GGGGGGGGGGTTTCCTAAATGGTTTTCCACTCTCCCTCCACGCAAATTCGGGTTCACTTCCTCTAATTCAACCTTCCCATTTCCCAATCAATTAGCGTAGTTAGTACTTAAAGCTTATAACCTGAACGGTTAGTAAGACGCGGTGCTAAGTAATAATAATAATAATAATTTTAGTGCTAAGTAAATCAATTTTTTAATGTCCGTTTCTTCGGAATATTCTTATACAATAAGTTGTCTAACAAGTATTGTCAAGTTTTCCACATAATCTCCTTGTTACACATCATTACTACTCGAATAAGTGTTATCCAGAAGAATGTATTCTAAATGTTTGTTTCCATACCTCAAGCTACAAAGATTTGCTGTTGTAAAATTGTTTTTTATTTTATTATTAGAAATTCTAAATGACTAATTAACTCATTGTTAAAGAATGCATTTTTAGGAATGGTTAAAAAGTAAACACAATGTACTAGGAAGAACCTTATGTTTTTTTAACGTTTTAGGTATTGATAGTGTTTTTTTTTAAATATATTGAATACAAAGTCTTCACTAACTATCCAACTCTATGGCAATAAGTGACTCGAAAGTTCAACCCTATTCTGAGACACCTTCAACCAGTCCCTAACTTGACACACAACCTCCATTCATCTCAACATTATGCTCCCATAGACATCTTGGTTTACCAAGGGTCTTGTTTCTTTTAGATTTCCCAACTAAACTTCAGTGTACACGCGTGTTACTTACAAAATTAATAATAACAAGCATTGCCTGCACGAATTCAGTTTTTGACCATCTTTTGAATTGCATTCCTATCTGTTACCACAGTTCCCTAGTATTTAAATTTATCAACGTCTTAAAAATGCATGCTATATATTTCTACGATTCCTCAAATAGTATGGTTTAGATTTAAAAAAAAGTAAGTTATACTATTAGTTTTCTTAGTATCCATCTTATTGGCAAGGCTGTTAATCTTGTCGCTATTAATTGTGTATGATTCAACAAACTCAACTTATTTGTTTCTTACAAAAGTAACTTTTTTACTAAAAATATAACAATAGTTGCGTTTTTTCTTAAATAAAATTAGTATTTTATAAGGAAAGAAGGCCAACAAAAACCATATTTAATCCAAATAACTCTCAGAATATAATTCTCTTCCAAACAGGGTTCAGATAATGTAGAATGTCAAATGTAGTCATGAAATGATTTACAAATTACGAAACATCAGATTTTAAATGGGATTTTACATACATACGTACGATATAAAATAGAGGTAGAGATGAAAAATGTAATTTCTTTTTAGTGAGATGGAAAATTTAGAAATGAATACAGACAGCCTGTAGGGAATTGGAGGGGGGTGTGAGGGGTTAATATACTTTTTTCATAAATGTGATGGTACAGGCGGTCTTGATTGAAGAGTGTTATAAAAAAAAATTGCCTGTTGAGAATTTGATGATATTGAAGGGGAGTGTTTTCAAGCATATTGAAGAAACGAGATTTATTTTAATATACTGCTAGACATGATAGATTGGCCAAAAGTCAATCATAAGTTAATTAACAGTAGGATAACCTTTTATGTGCAACGAAATGAAATATAAATAATGGTTTAATTTTCAGATATTTTAGAAGCTCATACTAATTACAAGTCTTTTTTTCCCTTCAAATTATTGTATTATTCTTTTTTTTTTTTACAAAAATATTAAAATACAAAGGGTAACATAGAGATAAGGTATGAAAAACATATATTCTTATGTCAGAATAATCGTTATTTGTTATTTATATTTCTCACTATACAGAATATAATAAATACTGTGAGACCCACTTCTTCGGTGTAAAAAAGACACAAAAACATTGAAAAATGTTTCATATAAATATGTGCCTAATTTGACCTTGTAACTCTAACGGGAGTACAAGCATGACTATAGTTTGAAAACAAGGTCAAATGGGACAAATGTTCTTATGAACATTTTTTCATATTTTTCTGTGTCTCCACATGTTTCACATACTGTGTTCCCACATGTTACGGTAAATCCTGTATAATTGGAAATAGCATACATAGGCCTAGTCAATAATCGATTCAATCTCCTCGGCGGTGTAGTTAGCTAACGCGCTAGACGTGTTGATCTCGACTGCTGAGGACGGGGAGATTGAGGTTCGAATCTAGGTCGGGTGAACTGGGCATGGTTTTCCCTAAACGATTTTCCACTCTCCCTCCACGCAAATGCGGATTCACTTCCTCTAATTAGACCTTCCCAATTCCTAATCCATTAGCGTAATTAGTACTTAAAGTATATAGCCCGAACGGGTAGTAATATGCGGTGTTAAATAATAAATATATAAATGATTCTTACAAAAAAAAAATGGTTTTCATACATTATCTCTACATAGACCCTTGTCTTCTTCGCTCTTTTTTTTTTAGTAAATAATACAATAATTTGCAAAAAATTAAGACTTGTGATTAGTATGAGCTTCTAAAATATATTAAAAATCCTTTCACTGCATATAAAAGGCTATGTATGTTTTTATACATAAGTGTAAATAACATATTTAGGCATATACCGACCATAGGTTTACACTAGAAACTCGTTCATCCGTTTTTATGAGATCCAATCCAATCCAGATAATCGAGATTATGAATAATCCTAACTGTGGGAATTTGTCAATCTTAGGTGAAGTGAAAAATTGGACATACTCAATATACCATGTAAATATCAGGTTTATTTATATTATAATACAATATTTATAATTTGAAAAATAAGATTTGATTATTTTTGTTACAAAGACATGAGTAAGGCCTACTACTTGTTAAATAGATGGCACCACGTCTTACTACCCGTTCTGGTTGTACACCTATTTACTAATTACACTAATAAGTTATACCCGTATCACACAACACTAGCTTGTACTTTAAATCCAGTGTACTAACTAGCACTAGCTAGCACGTCATCATCTAGCGTCGTGTGAATCAGAAAAAATATACGGGTTCTTCCACTTGGTACTGGCTACCATACTAGTTGTGAGGATAGAACACGCGCGGTTTTCGTATTAGTTCCGACACTAGTCTGTGTAATTCAACCAATCAATGCGCACTGAGACTGTTGTGTAGAAAAATGGTAAAAATGACGCCAACATTTTCATCGGATGAGATTTTGTTGTTGGCAGAAAATTATTCTAAGCATCCTTGTTTATATAATACCATATTGCCACAATATGACAATATATTTAATATATATTTAATTAAAAATATGTCATCTAAAACGACAAACTGTGTTCCAAATCCAATTTTAATTTAAATAAACTTGATAGCATGCCAACTTTGGGTGGTTGTTTTTAAAAATATAAAGTATACGTAGGCTTAAAAAAGAACATTTGTGTATCAAGGATACTGTACTTGGACACCCATGGTCTTAGGTTCCTCTGACCACATCGTAAATAAATGAATACAAATATAGGAAGATACTAAATGTTAGTGTCACCCCGAATGTATCTTACCTAACCTCCGAATGTATCATTTTTTGCATCCTGCGACCATTATTTCGTTTTTACAGCCAGTCCCGTATCCATATTCTTTTCCTACGCTCTCTCTCATAATTTTCAATATCGTTAATAGTAATTAATGCACCTGCTGCACCCAAAATTAATCTCTGACCTTTCATAAATATTTTAACTAGAAACTAGTACCAAACTAGCAGCGTGTGAATGCTATAGTCCCGTTTCTATTGTACTAGCTAGTATACATATATCTAGGCGCTAGCTAGCACACTTGATTTCTAGAACAAGCAGGTGTCGTGTGATAGTATCTTTAAGGATTAGGAAGTGTAGTGACAGGATGATCCCTCCCCACCCCTTTCTTTCTTCTGAGCAGTTGTCTGGTGCAGCGCTGGAGGGTAGTTACTAATTCCGCCGCTAGAGCAACGCCGAGCTTTGTGGTAGAGAACTCGCCCATCACTGAGACACTAGTGATACCGTTCGTTTGCAATGCTCAAGGAATCGATCGGGCCAAGGAAAGAGGATAACTTGAATGTACTTCATCAATGTAGTTGTTCAAAGAAAATAAACCATTATTCCAAGTTCAACATGTGTGTTTCAATCATTGGGTCGCCCAGCTGGATTCAAGATTAAAGAGGAAACTTGCGGGGATTGCTAAGAGTGAGAGAGTTGAATAATCTGAGGAACTCCATAGTTTCAGAGGGAGTACGAGGAGTTTAAAGTACGAAGAGTTTCACGGTAGAAGAGTACCATGTTTCAGATGATTTAATATAGAGAAAATGCATTTGCGTGGTGGAAGAGTGGGGAAAACATTTAGGAAAACTTCCCTTAGTGCACCCGACCGGGATCAAGCCCTGATCTTCCCATCTTCGGAAGTCTAGTCCAACACGAGAGTAGCGCGTTACACCACGGGGCCACCAGAGTGGGTTTACCACTTGTTGAAAAATATACTGTAAGCCTAAATATTGCAAGTGTAGCGCACTGTACTCTAGTTTGCGGGACATGATTGTAATCTTAGCTATTAAGTTAATATTATGATATAACAATTTTTTTTAGTCGAAAGGGTGTTTCAGATCATCGATATTAGGATAAACGGGTTTCTAATATATAAAGTTCGGTCTTAATTGTGTACTTAAATCATAGTAGGTGACCTGGCGGTCTAGGGTTAAGGGGTCAGACTTCTGTGCTGGTCTTCCGGGGTTCAATCCTCGATCCCAACACAGATGTATCTGATTACCAAACCCTTCCTTCACTTCTGACAAGACATTTATTAATCACAACTTGTGAATGTGGGGAATGCCAGGCGTCCACCGTGGTTCGGATTCCACGTTAAACTGTAGGTCCTCCATGTCATCTCACAGTCACCCTACCATTACACATTAGCGTAAGTGCATATAGCTCGAATGGGCAGTAAGACGCGGTGCTTATAGTAATAAATAATAATAATAATGTAATATAGTAAATAAGATTTGATATTTTTTAACAATTGTTCTAAATATAAGTCAACGTATTGCAAGCTACCTTTTAGGGTAATGATATTAATTCTAATACAACCAAAAAATTGAAATTGGAAAAACTAAGAAACTATATACCTGTTTAGTTTACAAATATTACATTCATTAAATTTTAAAAGTCACACGAAACCATCGACATTACTACTCAAAACTCCCGAATACAAAGTTAACATCTGTCTAAACTTTGCACATATTATGTTCAATTGTAATACGCCACTGTCTAAGTACGTAAGCCCAATTGCCTAAACGTGATTAGTTTGCAAAATTTGAACAACTTCTACCTAAAAAAAACCCATCAAAGACATTCTTCCAAAGGTGGAGACAATAGATTCATTACAAGAATACCGAACGACCAAAGTCAACAACTTTTTTAAAAAATGGCCACTAAACAGAGAATAACTATTGCGGAAGGGACAACTCGAGTCATTTAAGGTACTTACTCATTGTAAAGAAAATATGGACCACTTACTCGTTTCTTTAACAGAAAATTGTCCCCTATTGTCCCCGTTATACCGGTAACATGTTTTTGTGTTTCTTGTTAAGAGAGTGACGTGTATTCAACACACTCATGTTAATTGTGTGTGCCACATATGCGTGCGACATATGTTAGTGCTATTACACGCTCTTACCGCCAGTAAGTGAGTAGGGAGGGGAGGAAAAGGAGGCGAGGAGGCGCGGGGGGAAAGGGGGAGGGGGCGCACTACGACGCGTGTTAGTTGGGAGGAAGTCGGGCTAATTATTCGACACGATAAGGAAAACGTAACAAAGAGAATTTCACAGGAAAATAGTGCATACACCATATATATTCATACAGAATTTGAGAGTGTTCTGATTAGTTTATATTCAAATTAAATCCTCATTATTAATATAAAAAAACTGGTCTCCCGTGAAAATAACTGTTAAAATTTCAAGCGTACAACACGCAAAAACATTAGTTTTAACTTTAAATACGAGATACAAAAAAATATAACTTTAATATTTTAAGTGCTTCACTTTTTTTTTTATTGTACTGCATCTTATTAACCACTGGGGCTATCAACTTGTTTCCACTAATTAGTTAGGGAATATGACAGTAAAATGTATACAATGTGTAGCCACATTTGTGTGGAATATAAGTGAGAAACAATTTTAAAAGACAGTTCCAAACTAATTGAAACCGTGAGCTCTTCATCACCGTCAAGCAAGTCAAGAAGAGGTGTTGGTTTGGTATTGAATGAAGCTACTAGGCTTGCGGTCCGAAACGGTCGGTAGCGTGTCTTTCCACCGAGCTAAGGACCCCAGGTTTGATTACTAGCAGGGCCGAAAAATGTATCAGTGTTGAAATTTAAGTTTCTTCTTTCACAATGATGAATGGATGGATGTTGTGTCTGTTCTAGATTTAAGTTAGTATACAAGTCGTGTGCTGATATAATCATTCGGTCCAGAAAGTGCACGTTAAACAGGTTTTAAAACACTTAAATATTGGCGTGTGCGAATACCAATTAATTTCTGAAAGAGTAAAGTATGCTCAAGAGAGGTCTCGTTATGTGTTTGGCTACATGATTGTTGTTGGAAAATATTGAGAGTTTAAGACAACTTATTCCTTGTTAAAAGAGAACGACGATGATCACACAGATATTTTAGTGCACTTTGGTCAACTAGTTCTTGACTTTGATTCTAACTGGGTGCATTGTGAATTTATTTTGTTACCTTCCTGTGGTTTTTTCTTTTTCCAAAAGGGTAATGATACAACACTACCTTTTTAAAAAAACTGGCTTATAGGTCTCGGGTTCTATTCCCAGACGGTAGCGGAGGTTTTTTTTTTCTAGAAATGGGAACATTTCCCAGGGTCATCAGGGTTTGGTTAATTACTCCTAAAATAATAGGGGATAATCGGGTAGTAACGGACACCTAAGTTTTTAAAATTTAATTTATAATTTTATTAAGAGAAAATGAGACAAATGATATGTCAATATTAAGATTATATATGTATTTATACACTTGATTTATTAACATAGTGCATAGAAAATATTCTTCTTTCTAGATTCATTAAAAAAAGCTTGATTTTGTTTTAAAAGTACTGTTGGCTAGTATCAGATAAAATACAATATTACAATTTTTTAATCAAATTTGAACATCAAACGTCTCTTATTGTTTTAAGATGCTTTCTCACAAGCATCACATTTATAAAAAGAGAAATTTAATTCTGTATTGCACAATTCTCGTGCGTCCCCCCATGGCAAAAATCACACTTTATACAATCCTCGTCAAAATTTTCTCCACATATTTATTATGCACTCAGTTTTATCTTCAACTTGTTCGCTCATAGGCTGTGCAGAAGTTTTGTTAACTTTTATGTAATATTGATGTAGTTTTATTTCTTTTTTTTGTAGTGCCTTCCAACTTAGTTTTTGATTTCTCCATTTACGTGAATTGTTTTTCTTCTAACTAAGCTTTATAAAGATTTGATGTTAGGATTTCACTATTAGCACCAAGTCTTCTTCTAACATTTAACCTGCCTTCTGCAGCGATACCCACTGGTGACACTTGTATGATTATGGTGTGGAAAATTCCAGTTGAAGAATTTGATGACTGTGGGTTCTTCGATGTTGAAGTTTGTGCTGTTGAAGTTGATTGTTGTGAAGAAATGGAAGTAAATAACTGTGGAATTGGAAGTTGTGGAGAAACAGAAGTTGGGGTTTTTGGAGATTCAAATATTGGCTGTGAATTTTCGTGTCCATAATTTGATGTGAGTGGAGTTTTAGGATATGTTGATTATAGATTTCCTGGTTCATTTCTCAATAGCTCTGAGTCTTAATAGACAGTCAAGAACATCTAGTTTTTGGGATGACAAATAGTCCAAATCTGTGAATATATTTGGATTATATGGATGTATATCTGTACATTCAAATCCTGTTTTTAAAAGCTATATCCATTTGGCATATTTTGGTAAAAGCATAGCTTACTAATCCAACTACATTACAATCAGTTATCCTGGGAAAAGTATTCTGCCGCATCCAAATAATACAAGCTTCATTATATGAGTTTTTAAAGGGATTCATAATGGTTCTATAAAGTCGTTCAAGTTTGTGCGTCTTGTGTGGGGGAAAAGGGAGAGGCAAACTTAACATTTGAACATTGAGTTAACGTGAAAACAGAATCACGTCAAGCTCCTTGTGGCTGCAGTGACCACCTAAAATGAGCAGCACAGGTTCATCTTCAGTAGAATGAACACGTTTGACGAACTCTTGAAGTCACTTCAGAAAAAGTTCACCAGTTATCCATCAACTAGTTTGAACTGCAAACAAACTTCCAGATGGTGCAC
This sequence comes from Timema shepardi, assembly GCA_902151425.1. NCBI lineage: Eukaryota > Metazoa > Arthropoda > Insecta > Phasmatodea > Timematidae > Timema > Timema shepardi. Next base: position 128,898 of record CABFVX010000242.1, on the reverse strand, counting down.
CAATAATGAGGTAGCTGTTCAACCTCTGCCTAGTAAATATAAAGAGAGCAGAGATAAATTGTTTTCCAGAAGCATTTAGAAGAATTTAGAAGCAGCACAGTGACTGAAAAATGATATGTCCGATACTAGCCACTGTCCGATACTATACGACTCTACCATATATCATCTTCATCGGCTCAACCCGGACATATTCACTATCACTATTCTCATCTCATCTCATCTCATCAGGACACAGAAAGCACCTCCATGGAAAGGATGTACGATTAGTACATTCTGGAGGGTTGTAACTTAACTCGTCCATTGTTATTGTTCTGCCAAAGACAGTAAACACATAAACTCGGCCAACCAAACTTGGATTGTTCAGTGCAAAATCGTACTAAGTAATTACGACTGTAGCTAACCTAACCAAACCTAACCTAACTTAAGCTAACTACTCGATTTTAATACAATGTATGTGAAATGACTGAATGTAATCTTTAATACTTTGATGACCAACTGTGAAACCAGTGCTGTGAAATTTTACTACTTGATTTTGGGATGTGGGGAGAGGGGGGGTTTACAGTATACAGTATACAGTATATACTTAGTAAGATTTTGCACTGAACAATCCAAGTTTTGGTGGAAGAGTTAATGTGTTGGAGGGGTAGACCAGTTGATGTGTTTACTGTCTTTGGCAGAACAATAACAGTGGACGAGTCGAGTTTCATCCATTCTGGATCTGTTCATTAGTACTGGCTAATGTCTCCGCGAAATGATCTACAATTGATGTAGCCCAGACCAATTATTATTATTATTATTATTATTATTATTATTATTATTATAACATTTAAAAAGATTCAAGTTCTTTGTCCTGTTTACTGCTGTAAGCCAGTGATGAAGGGGCACACTGGTTGAAAATAACTTTTAATAATCCTGAATACAATATTTATATATATATATATATATATTTTACAATCAGGGAGGTATAACATTATAATCTCTCCACTTTATTACATTTACTGACATAAAGATATGCAATAGTCATTAAATTTGATTATCCTATGCTATTAAGATCATTTTTATATTAGTTAAAATAATTCCATAACCATTTATTACATTAATAAAATGTGAATCTACTAGTTTTAGGCTAATCACAAAAATTGTTCAAAAACATTTCTGTATTAAATTATAATAATAATACAAAAATATGGGCATACTTTTATTATAAAAAAACTGCATGTATTTGAATATTAATTTACTTCTAAAAGGGATATAATCGTTAAGAGAATATTTAATTGAGTTTTTTTCTTTATATGCACACAATAATTAATTAAACATAATATTTAATTACTAACCAATTAAAATAGATTGCTGTCACATTTCTTGGAGTATTTACGTGTCTTGGTTTCGTTATTAGCATACAAATTACCCGTTGTATTACAGCCAGCCTTTGTCTCACATCGGTTGGACATGTACAAAGTGTGCTGAAACAATTATGTATTACTTGGGTCCTAGAAATGTTGCTAAGGAATGGAAGCATATGTATAAAGAATAAATAAATAGACTCGGTAGCCTATACGATGGATTGATAGCGCAATTACAAAGTAAGTGATGTGGTTTGAAGAGGCAGAGTAATTACGGGGGGGTAATAGATAAAGTTAATTGCGATTGTAGTTCCTAGTAAGAGAACATTACATTGGTGAGTTTTGTGGTAAGCTACTACTTGCCAGAAAAAAAATTATATGTAAGCTATTTTGAATTTAAGGTCACTAGACAGTAAAAACTTAACTGCACAATTTTCACAAACCAGTAACTTTTAGTTTCTGTCATTGTAAAACATGAAGGAACAAGGCACAACTTACCCGAGTATTAAGTAACATTTTCAGAAATATGGAACAGAAACATAATTATTATTAGCACCGCGTCTTACTACCCGTTCGGATTATACGCACTTACGCTAATGTGTAATGGTAGGGTGATTGTGAGATGAAATGAAGGACCTACAGTTTAACGTGGAAGCCGAACCACGGTGGAGGCCTGGCATTCCTCACATTCACAAGATGTCTTGCCAGAGGTGAAGGAAGGGTTTGGTAATCAGATAAATCTATGCCGGGACCGAGGATTGAACCCCGGCCGCCAGCATAGAAGTCTGACACCTTACCCCTAGACCGCCAGGTCACCATTGAGGTATTACACTAAGGACCTATCTTATAATATAAGTTGTGGTGGAACCATGTAAGGTATGTATGTAAACTTTCAGGGTAAACGAAGGGCACGTAGATAGATATGATTTAATGAAACTTCAAATAACCTTAAAGAAAATTTAGTTCATACTATTAGGCGTTTAGTTTCTAGCCTGCCACAATGCTTTTAAAAAAAACTCTAAACCGCTAATTGATATTTCCGGGTTTTATCATTTTTAAACCATTTATCTTGGCTATAGAGTTTAAAATGATATGCAATAACATGCGTTCTTTTCTTCTCATAAATAGGTCGCAAACCCTTAACATTTTAAAAAACTTTCTGAGATGATTAAAATAATTTCGTAATCATGAAGAGTTGTAAGCGTTTTCTTACTAAAACATGGTAGTCAAATTATTACTAACTTGCTTAGATAGTAGAAATGTATTTGTTACTTCTTTTGGGGGTTGGGGGTATAGGGGGCCACCATAATATAGTATTACAAGACATATGACCCACCTCGGTGGCGTAGTTGGTTAACGCGCTAGTCGTGTTGAGCTCGACTGCTGAGGACGGGCAGATCGAGGTTTGAATCTCGGTCGGGTGAACTGGTTTTTTTCCTAAATGGTTTTCCACTCTCCCTCCATGCAAATTGCGGGTTCACTTCCTCTAATTCAACCTTCCCAATTCCTAATCCATTAGCGTAATTAGTACTTAAAGCGTATAACCCGTACGGGTAGGAAGACACGGTGCTAAATAATAATAATAATAATAATAATAATAATAATAATAATACTAATAGTAATAATACAAGACATCTGGGCGGTACGCATGCTTACACTGATGGAGAAGGGCGAAGGATTGTTTAATTTATAGGAAAATACCCACATTTTAAGTGTAAGAAGATTGGGAAGTGATTTAATGAGACCAGCTCAGTATATACAGTCCAGATTCGAATCCCAACCTCTCAGTCACAGGATAACTAGACTAGACAAGACTAATTGTCAAGCTAATTTGATCCGGTTGGCCAGTGACGGAAAGGTCAGTGTTCAAACCTGGGTGGAGTGTGTTTTACTAAATGGTTTTACCCTATTCATCAATGCAAATGTGGTTACATCTAACCTAAATTCATCTTGTTCTTCCCAAGCCCACTAGACTAAGAATTAAAAACCCGAATGGGTACACAAACGCTGTGGGGGAGGAAAAGTATGTTTTAAGAACAAATTAAACAAAAACAAACGACTTTTATTCAGGTAGTAGAGATATGTTAATTAGTTAAGAGGTAATGCATCAGCATTTGCCTGAAAAACTACACAATAACAGTAGATAAATAGTTGTCTGCGTATCGTGGTGCCAACACGTCGCGGGAAAATATGCATAAGTTATGTGTCTTATTAATTTTAATAAGGACAAGTTTGTGTACAGAATGGGGCAACCCTTAAATTAAGTACGACTTTTATTCATGATTTTCTACCCCCTCTTTTCTCCCACACGTAATAGATTGTTAAATTATTATTAGCACCGCGTCTTACTACCCGTTCGGGTTATACGCACTTACGCTAGTGTATAATGGTAGGGTGATTGTGAGATGAAATGAAGGTCCTACAGTTTAACGTGGAATCCGAACCACGGTGGAGACCTGGAATTCCCCACATTCACAAGATGTCTTGTCAGAGGTGAAGGAAAGGTTTGGTAATCAGATAAATCTGTGCCGGGACCGAGGATTGAACCCCGGACCCCCAGCACAGAAGTCCGACACCTTACCCCTAGACTGCCAGGTCACCGAGATCATTAAAATTTTCCGTCACCCTTCATCCTCCCGTCATCCCTTTTACGTAACTTTTTTTTTTTACAATTTGTGAATTATATTATTTTAATCTTTTATTTATTTTTGTACATAAGGATTGATAATACAGAGAGTGATACGTTGTTTTAGAATACTTTAGTTACAGTGATTAAAAAATATAAGCTTTTGTTAGCACCGCGTGTTACTACCCGTTTGGGCTATACGCTAAATAGATATTAAATTGTATAATTAGTAGGCCTATATTTTACTTTCTAATAAAAAATAAATTATATTTGGTCTCACCACAAACATTAATAAAAAGACAACTTTACGTTAGATGGATTCTGATCCCGCCCCCTTTCCCCCCCAAAAAACACGTAATTTAAGGACGGTCCCAAAAACGACAAGCTGGCATAATTTCTAGTTTGGCAGAAGAATAAGAAGGAAATTTTAAAGAATTGAACTAAGGAACTAAACGAGAAAGAATGTGAGAATCCATAATGTGTAAAAATACTCATATATACGTACTCAATTGGTTATTGAACCCTGATCCTTCGAATCAAAACCAGCTATGCTTTCTAAGAATATGTCAATAACGTGTAACACGTTAACTGTCCTAAAATTACCGCACAGTAATCGTGCTAATCTATCAAGTGCGGTTGAAGCTGTCCTACACTCGCACTAGCTCAAAGTAAACGTGTCATCACTGGTGGATAAAACGACCTCATAGTGTTAGTACCCACAATTTTATTTCCAGTACACCTTGAAGATTTCCTACAATTGCAGTGGATGCTATTAATTATATTAAACCTGTACTATAATAATCCATGTTTGGTTGTACTGTTTCTTATTTCCAATACACCTTGAAGATTTCCTACAGTTGCAGTGGATGCTCTTAATTATATTAAACCTGTACTATAATAGCCATGTTTGGTTGTACTGTTTCTTATTTTCTATGCAGCTTGGAGATTTCCAACACTTGCAATGGATGGCGTTAAACGTGTTTAACTGCCGCTAGAATGTTGTGTTCACTGACAGATAGCCATCTTGTGTGAAATGAGCGAGCGACCAGTATGCAGGAAGCACTTAGCCTGCAAATAGCCTACCAGTAATTATCAAGGCTTTCTCAGTGTTTTTTCAAAACTGGTTAAGTCACTTTATAACAAGACTTTAGATTGTGGTTTGTTCCCAATTGAGATGGCTGAGCCATAAAAGTTAACATTAATTCTTTAATTTGCTCATTGTTGGTGATATAATATGTTGTGTGGGGAGAACGATAATTTTAATTTTGTGACAAATATATTTTACATTTTACATTAAACATACAATTTTTATTTTAGCAGAATTAAATTTTGTGCAACGTACTACAGTATACACACTATAACTATTAGAACAAAGTCATATCCTATAGCTTTATATTACTACTCTTTATTGGGTCAAATTTTAATATCATTCTTATTTAGGTTAAGGCGACTGCCTTGGTCAGTGATATCAATCGCTATTAGGCCACATGACTTGAAATACAATATTTTGTATCGTTTTCTGGAACTACTTCTCTATTATGTCTAAGCTTATACTCCCCTTTGCCCTTTACACGCAACCACACTCTTCATATCAGTAAGAAAGAATGGAAATAAAATAAAGAAACTTCTTATCTCAGGGTAAAGAGGAAAAATCACTACTAGTTTTCAAATTTCTTAAAATTTCGTATTGTGAGCCTATTAAAAATGTACTGCAATTGTTGAAGGAAGGCTAAATCTAAAGTTCTTTTTCATCAAGCCTAGTCTTATATCATCTCAAATATGCTTAAAAATTCTTTGAAAATGAGCTATTGTTGATCTAGGCCTATCACTTTTTTTATATTAATAAAACTCAAATTACAGTGTTGTTAACTAAAAATAACTGTTGAAATCATTCGACTTTATTTGGGCTTGAACCATAATTCTAAATGATTCATCGAATACTAATATATTGTATCTAGTCTACTGGCGAGAATAGCGCGTTAGACCACGTGACCACAGAAACGTGTTTTACCATTCTTCTTCCTTTAATCGCTTACATTCTTCTTCTCTTATGTTATTTAGCTTCCTCCCATCTCTTTCATAGTCTCCCTTGTGGTCCTTTTCAGACATACTTAATGACAAAACACTGATAGTAAAACACCCATGTGGCCATAATTCAACCAATCTGTTAATCCACTAGAAAATAACATTTCCTGATAATCAGTTTTTTCTACCCTGTGTCAGAAAACTCTCAAGGTAAACATACATGTTTGCAATTGTGTTAATGGCTGCAACCCTCAAGCCGATTCTGCTATCGATTTTTGGTAAACGTAAGAATTAAGCCTAAATTTAAGCATGAACTTAATGACGCAATCCATGCGAATATAATCATATTTATCACTACGGGTATATTATAAGGGTTAACGAACGCTTCATTCGGGTGCAATGAGGGTGTTTTTTTTTCCTGAATGATTTTAAACTCTTCCTCCCCGCAAATGTGAGTACACTTCCTCTAAATTCAACCCATATAATTCTTAACACATTAGCGTAGTTGGTACATGAAATAGAAACTGAACAGGTATTAAGATGCTGTGCTAAGAAAAATATAGTGCGTACAATATACCATTTTGATCATTATAATAATTGAAATTAGAAATGAATGAATTTTAGACTTAATATATATTATATTTCTTGGTGGCCCACTAATTGAGAAAACAAATGATTCTTAATGCTGAATGTTACCAATGTCGTGTGTTGGAATGTTGCTGGGCTAAGCAGAGTTGGTATAATCTTTGTCTGAGATAATATGTTATCATCGCTCAGTATAACACTATTTGACCAGGTGTAGAGCAGAGCCTAAGTGTGAATTATTAAAAATGATTACCAATTGAGTGAGGACAAAATTAAAAGTACACATTTAACGAGCTCTGTTTTCCTGGAAACATTCCGTTCTCTGGAAAGTTATTACGTGAGCACTTAGTTCACACATTGAGAGGAGAAAAGTCTTTGATGCCTGAACACTCACCCTTTCCAAAATGTATATTAGTTTTAAATGTCTAGTAGAGTCCAAGATTAATCATTTGTAAAACATCAAATGGAAAGTATTATTATTATTATTATTATTATTATTAATATTATTATTAGTATTATTATTATTAGCACCACGCCTTACTACCCGTTCGGGCTATACGCACTTACGCTAATGTGTGATGGTAGGGTGATTGCGAGATGAAATGGAGGACCTACAGTTTAACGTGGGATCCGAACCATGGTGGAGGCCTGGTATTCCCCACATTCATAAGTTGTGTTAATACACGTCTTGTCAGAGGTGAAGGAAGGGTTTTCTAATAAGATAAATCAATGCCAAGACCGAGGATTGAACCCTGGACCCCCAGCACAGAAGTCCGACACCTTAGCCCTAGACCGCCAGGTCACCTGTATGTTTAAGACTTACTTTAATAGTATATGGATGAAGAACATTGGCCGCTTTTGCGTGGATTGCAAATGAATCTCCATTCAGGCAAAACCCTCTAAGTGAACTCAGTCAGGATTAGATCCTAAAATTCTTCTCCAACAATTAAAAACAGGACCAGACAAATTTATCGTATTAGTCCACGTGCCCGCCAATACGGTAAATATACCACATTGCTGAATAAATGAATGTGTCGTATGTTCCCCTCCCCCTACCCCTCCCCTCAATTGAACTTAATCCTCGATTTGACGTGATTGAAATACACACATTATTTAAACAATATATCGTTTGGCAAGCGGATTAAACGTAAAGCTCATCTCTTATGGTTTGCCGTTGACGAGGAGGTCGTGG
>CABFVX010000242.1:106728-121104 GCA_902151425.1 Timema shepardi | reverse complement strand
ACGAGGAGGTCGTGGGCTCGAATATCAACAAGGACCTGTCACGCTCGGTAATCCTGGGGTAAAGTGCTCGCCTCAGGACCCGATGTTCGTTTGTTCAAACCCAGCCGAGGCTGACAGATTTTTATTAAGCGTTAAACATCCGTAGCACAACTTTCTTAGGGTGGAAGTAAAGCCGCCACTCTCCCTTGTCGATTGTGCCATGTGAAAGATTCCTAGAAGTTATGTGAAAATACCTTTCCCAGCAAAATTGGTAGGCCTTTTCACTCTAACTCATAGAAATTCTCGTGTGATCAATCGGTTCAGAAAGTGCACGTCGAATACCTTAAATAAATAGAGTAATATAAATAATCATGGGCTTGAATTTAATGAAGGGGGCATCTCCAAAGCAAGTACAGAATTGATTTTTCTTTTTACCAATCCGTGTGAAGAATTTCCCTTCAAAGTCAATGCTACTTTATTTTTTTAAAGGTTAATGGAAATGGAAGAAAATACTAATATCACTAATACATTTTACTGATTTGAGTTGGATTATTTCTGGTTGCTTTTCTAACAACAATAATATGATTTGTTTGAACGTACTTATTTATATTAGTAGTTTATAGCTTTCTTTGTTCTATAAAAACAACTATCTAAACTTTAAAACATGTTTTAAAAATACACTTATACGCCATTTTTACTGACGAAATGAATTCGGATTAGTAGAATACAAAACCTCTTTGGATCTAGAGGAAGATCAAATAGCTGGTTATTTTATTTAATGTTGCTTTGTTTTATTTGATGTCGTTTTGTTTTATAATAAGGAAAGGAATGCCGTGGAGTTATATGAAGGAAAAACGCAACAAAACCATGTAAGTAATAGCTTTGTTAGCATTATAGCTCACCCAAGATTGAAACAAATTGTGTGTTTGCAAGTCATGTTATTTTAGTTCTCTTTTCTTTAAATCTGATTACAGTTAGTTAATATACCGTCATTTTAAAGATACATGATTTCAAAAGCTACTCTTGGCTTTACCCAATTAAGGTTGAGATGTAGGGGACGCGATAAAAGGTAGGCTAAGTGTTTTCGCCGTCTTTATAGCAAAAATTTGTTTGACCTAAATAAATAAAATATTGCTTCAATAGAAACGTAAAATTCAATTTTCTTCACATGGCGATATATACTTTTGTTGAATATCTGTCATTAGAATAACGGCATTAGACATATTTTTTTAAATTAAGAGAAAAAGTTATTATTAATTCCAGGACATTCTTTATAGATATTCAAGGACTGTTGAAGTCACTACGTGAAGAAAATTAAATTATATGTTTCTGCTGGAAAAAGATTTGTTTTGAGCAACCAAATTTTGTGTATAAAAACTGCAAAAACACTTCTATCATATCCTCTATATCCAGTGGCGGCTCGTTTATAGGCACTGCAGAACTGCAGCAGCAATATTTCCACTTGATATTATTGATAACATTTAATATAATGAGTCCTTTATTCTTTAATTGTTTCTTTATTTTTGTAGTAAAATATATATTCCTTAAGCTTAATGTCAGTACTTCAGTAGCCATCTCCCAGTTTATGATAAAGATACAAAAATCTTTGTATGGAACTGTGCGATTCACAGTGCCAGTGACGTGGTGTTTGACTGTTGTGCGCATGTGCACATAGAAGGGAGGTGGGGAAGAAGGCGGGACTGCCAGGTAGAGAGAGAACTGTTGCTCTCGCAGAGCAGCTTTAATTCGGAATGATACCAACGGAAAAGTTGGTTTTGCGACTATGAAGTAAAAAATGTACTGTTTTGATTCCCGTGTTAGCAGCACCCCCACTAATTTTAGCTATGAGCCGCCACTGTCTATATGCTCACTTTACAGGGCGCAACTTTTCTCTAATACTGCACTTGTTCTTTTTATTGGATACAGATTCATGCGTATCTTTCAAAGTGATGGCACATCTATTTGATCCCTTTAATGAATCCAGGACCGGTTGTATTGTGATTTGTTTATTCTAAATGTGTTTTTTTATTCTATCTGTACCAAAAGGAAAATGCATTTCTTCTTGGTCTTATATTCAACATACCTACCTACTCAACTAGTGTAATTAAATGCGTACATCCCCAACGGGAAGACCAAAAGTCAAACAATAAAATGTTATTTCCTTGTTATGAATCATTCATCGCTGTGGCTCGTTCTCCGCTATCGACAGCTGGACTGTAAAGGAAGTCGAAGCTTGATGTAATTAACTTTCCAAACTGGATGCTACAATGGAAATAAAACCTCTCAATCCATGAAAAAACCTCAAGTTTGTCTGTGAACGTGTGTGTTACACTAGATGCGTTCAGGCAATTAAATTGTTTACTGGATAAATAATAGAATGTTACCAACTCAACAGTAAGATATATTATACCGACCTCACAGTTCTCATGCATTGCCTTCTTTTAGATGTTGTGTATTCCAGAAGGTTCATGAAAACAACTGCCTGTGCGAGCAGACAGTTTTTTTGAAAGTCTTGGCAGATAATCATCTACGAGCAGATATATTTAATTCTCGAAATAACACGTCATAAAGTAACATGTTTTTTTTAACCCCACAACAATTATATTTTAGGGCAGGAAATAAACGTAGGTGTTTTCATATATCTAAGAACAATAATGCTTGTTCTATTGTTCAAATGTTACGCTGTTTGCACTGTTGAGTGTTCATTTCATAGCAAGAGGTTAATTCCTTTATATATTTTTCACCTGAGCATAAAAATTTCTCATCTATCTAAAAACTACACAAGACTCACTAAATATTTTACATACTCGTATATTAAAATTTTTGGGTGGGTTAAGATTTGATAGACGTAAAATATTTAAATTTGGTACAAAGACAACCTTTTTTTAAATCTAGAAACTATTATATTAAAAATCAGTTGATAAATTAAAATCTAGCCAAGTTAATCGGACCAAGAATCAGCAATTTTGAGCTTCAATGCTTAATCAACCACTGAGATATTTTGGTTAGCTTATTAAACCAAAGGAATGGCTTATTAAATATAAGATAAACAAATACAAATTTCCCTGGATCAATTCTCAAGTCCAAGCTGTAATTTTTCATTCTCGAATAAATTATAAAATCACACCTGTGCACGGGAATTGAACTCGGACCTTTGCCTTATCATGACAATGTTCTACCACGTCCATGGATCGTCCAGGATCATTCTTCGCTTAAAGCTATAGGAAAAATATTAAACCTTAAAACATTAATGAATTACTTGCATAATTAGCAACATTAAACAGTGGCACATTTTCAGTGTTTTGAACCAAGGAGCCCCTGGAAGTGTTTGCGACGACATTCGTCCCTAATTATTGAAATAAATTCAACAATACATACCTCCAATACAATATAATTGACATAACAACCACCGGCAACTCTCTTGTGACGTTATGTTGCCAATAGTATGAATACATTGTACATTTTGTGGTGTTATGTGGTTAATAGTATGAATACATTGTACATTTTGTGGCGTTATGTGGTTAATAGTATGAATTCACTGTACATCTAATACTATTGGCAATATAAAGCCACAAGCCAGTCGCTGATGGCTGTTATATCAAGCTCTTAGTAGCCGATAAGCACACGTCCATCACAAACTAGGCCTTAAACTACGAGTGAAGAATGACCCCGGGCACTGAAAGATCCCTGGATAGCATTGACGCACTAACCCGAGTTCGATTCACATGTCCAGTTGTCTTTTTCTATTGCTTTAAATATGATTCAGATGCAGCTTATATCCGTAATTATAATCATTCATCTTCCAAGCTTTGCTTTTTAAGTGTACTTAATTGTATATTATTATTATTATTAGCACCGCGTCTTACTAACCGTTCGGGTTGTACGCACTTACGCTAATGTGCTATGTAGATGAAATGGAGGACCTACAGCCTAACGTGGAATCCGAACCACGGTGGAGGCTTGGTATTCCCCACATTCACAAGTTGTGATTAATACACGTCTTGTAAGGGTTGGAGGAAGGGTTTGGCAATCAGATTGTATAGTATTACTTTCTTACATTGCAGACCTAATATTTTAAATAAATTAATATTTTATTATATCATCTGTGCCAACCAGCCGCCTTATCTGTAAGGGGTTAGTTTCAATAATGGGGTTTTAGGGACGAGGAAAGTTAAATGAAGAAGAAATGTATACTTGTATAGTGATTAGACTGCATCAGACTCTCGTAATAGATCCTATTGCCTTTAACAGGCATATTGGGTTCAAACCAAGTTCAGGTATCTCGAAAGCAAATTTTTCCTAAAATAAAGTCTATTCTCTCTCTTCACTTAAACGCGGGCTCATATTTTGTAAATTATACCTTCCTCAATCCCTATTCTAACTATTCGTTTGGTTCATACGCGTATATACTAGTTACGCTAATGATTTTAAGGACTAAGACGGTTATATTAAGAAGAAATGTACCCACATTTGCATGGATAAAGAGTGGTAAGCCATTTTGTAAAAAACTACTGTGAGTACACCCGACCAAGATTCGAACCTCTATCTCCCTGACTTCGGCGTTCTAATATACTGCGAGAGTCGCGCGTTAGACCATGCGGCCACCGAAGCGTATATAGGCCTATTAATTATACTAATGGACTAGGAGTAGCTAAGGAATAATTATGAGGAAACGTACAAGCATTTGCTTGGTGGACTAGTGGGAAACCATTTAGGGGGGAAAAAAACCACTCAGTACACTCAACTAGGATTTACCGGTAAATCCCAATCCCTCCTTAATCAGCAGTCCAGTATATTGCGATAGTAACGCTTTAAACCAAACTACCATTGAAGAATACACAAATGATTAGAGCATCAAGATATATTTATTTTCTGTATAAAATGCCATTACAATGACAAAATGTCTTATTGAAAACATTAAATGTAATTCGTAAACTCTGAAAGCGAGTCGCATTAAAACTTTCCAAGCTAATTTCTGTTAAATAGAACACTCTACTTAGGATATTTTAAGTACTTAAAACTTTAGTAACGAAACGAAATGTCTTAGGAATACGAAAGGGGGTGTTAAATATTGTAACGAATCCCTATTGAGTGTTGTTGGGAAAATGGAAACAGTTAATTTGTGCGATGTAGATTGCTCCTCCCACAAAATACGCTCCTTCATCAAGCCCCCCCACCCACCCCCCTCACCCTTCCCAGCCATCTCACCAGATTTTCCGTAGTCACCTCTCAAATAAGAGCCCCTCCCCTCCACCCACTCAAACTTTTCAAAATAAGCTAACAAAGGAAAGGGATTTGGATCAAAGGAGTAGACAGTATATTATAGAAACGAACTAAAATTAGAATGCGAACACTTCAACCACAATTACGGAAACATGGATGTTTGAAAAAGATTCGATTAAAACGATTGTATAATGAGAACTCCAAATTCAAATGCAAATGAGAACGGAATGTCCATTACCCCTTCCCTTAATTTCCCAGGGTTTTTTCCCCATTTATTTTGTGTTTTTTTGAAATAGTAGACGGGGCATGATGTGGAAGGGAAGACGGGGGTTGTAACTAATTGTGATGCAACGAGAACAGGATGTTTCATAGGTTTCAGGCAAGAGATCCCAATCAGTTTAGACGTCAACCTTTTTTTTTACAATTTTTTTTACGTCACTTGTTATGGCATTAACTAGGTGCAGCTTCAATTTGCGAGGCTACTTGGCACTAATTAAAGTGTGATTTTTTTCTTTACTGTGAGTAATTAATGTTGAAATATCTTACTTTAAATTTGATATGAAATGAGAGTTTAGAATGTTTTGTAATGATAATATGTATGTACAGTACTTAAACAATGCATAATACCACGCGAGAAAGTTTTTATACTTATTTTTATTCTCTTAATTGTTCTTGGCCAAGGTAAACTTTATTATTATTCTTTTTAATGTTAGGTATTATTAAGTTTAATGGTTCTTCGTTTATCTGCTGTTTGAAATTAGATTCAAAAACTAGTCAACTCAATGTAACCTTCAACAAAGATCTTCATTTACGATGGTAGAAATAAAACTTTATAAAGAATACTTGCAATGCAAAATATATTTTGAAACATAACCAAAACCAAATGATCTGTATAAGTCTCACACAGAGTGTGTGTTTATGAATGTATATGTTGAGTAGGCCCTAATTAAAAGTTACACAGTGCGGTCTTGTGGAGAATGTTCAATATAATTAAAGACTTTATTTAATAGTACTGTAATAGTTTATGTGTTTTCAAAATATCTAGATCGATACATACTTAGTATTACATATAAAGTATGTTTGGAAACTCATGACCTAAACTGTACATATAGCTTGTTTGAACCAAAAGTAATACAAAACCCCGATTCACTTACATCTGGAAACCGATGCTAATACCATTGAATTGTGTTCAAAGTATCAGCGTTTAGCGCCGGGATAGCAAAGATGTTTATGCATGCATGTGCAACAAGTTGCGTAAGAGTTGGGCGCGCGGCACTGCCCAGGTAATAATGGCAAACACTTTCTGTGATGTGTGACCGTTAATGAAGATCCTCAGAACGTATTCGCATTTCTAGATGGACTGGTGTGTTGTTTGCTATTAATTGGGATATGTTCTGATGCCGTGCTCCAAGATTTCTAGGTGTGTAGTGCCACGCGCCTAACTCCTATGCAACCTTTTGTACACGCATGCTTAAACAGCTTTGCTCCCCCAGAGCTGTACGCCAAAACTTTGGGCACAATTTAATAGTATTAGCATAGCTTTCCGGGTTTAAGTGTATAGGGATTTTGCCCAAATCACATAACATTTCACTATAAAATACTAAATAACATATTTTATTTCTCTATTTTTCAATTGTATTAAACTTCTTAAAACGCATACTTTTGTATTGACTGTACATTAGTCAGGCAACACGAAACCCGGAGATTAGGTAGCTGTATGTCAATAATGTCAATGTCAGTGCCGAGTGCCGACAGAAAGAGCTTATGTTAAGTCTTTAAGTATCGAATTCCATTGCAAGCCACCAAACTTCCAAGTAATTAGTTCTCCTTTCAAGTTCCAACCAACAACCGAATGTCATGGGATTATTTGAGTAAATAGTAAATACCCAGTACTCGGAAATACTCCATACTCCTACTCGATACTCGATTGTACGCGCCTACTCGGACAGCAGCTAAATACTAACAGTGGAAAATCAGTGGTATAAATCACCGATATTTTAAAATCACAGTCACTGTATTCACTGATATCGTAAAATCACTGTTTTTCCCATCTCTAGTGTATAGGGATTTTGTATTACTTTTGGTTCAAACAAGCTATATGTGCACAGTTTGGGCTATTAATTTCCGAACATCATGTATAACCAATTACCCTTAAAATATGAGATGAAATCAACCAAACAGCTATGAAATTAAAGGGTATTGTGTTTATTTTATCTGTGTTTCACATGGGCTCTTTAACTAACAGAGTTGCTATAATAAAGATGCATACTATTGGTCAGACAGCATCGCTAATGTTAATAACCTTTACTACTTGTGTTTAATTGTTTTTAATCGACTACAATACCTGTCTGCCATAATATTTACACTAATATCATTGCACAGAGGGAGAGTGTCAAACGCTTTGGTAATTAGAAAAATATTTTCCAGGGCCAACTTAACACATTAACAAAAATAAATCAAAAACTTTACAAGTAGGTCTACATATCATAAACATGAGCATATAAAATAATTAATGGAAATCCAAACTCAACGTTTCTTAAATCCAAACATTCACTAAACAAATAAAGGAAATATCGTTAGAAGGGAAAAAACTCTATCCGTATTACCAACATTATTAACTACCACCAAACCAACAACAAATATAAGACTTCTAAAATTGAAATAGGCCCTTGAAATTTCGTAAAAAGGCCCAGTGTTACATTTCCTGCCACCCATAACACTTCGTGTCAATAAATGTTGTGACGTGCAGTGTGATATCGAAGTTTTAATCAATATTTTACTTAAATCAAGTATCCGTCGCATGATCCTGACTCGGTTGGAAAACTCATCATTACCGAGAACTCCTCAGTATTTATTCAACACCCTAAGAGGTTAGCCAAAGATGGGAAGGTTATAAAAACCTTTCTTTATTTTTTATGTCGACACCCTCAACGGTTGGTTTATGGGCTCATTTTATTTCATTCTATTTTTGGAACCACAAACACGAATGATTGATATTCTTAGTATTGGTTAGAAAATGTTTATGTTTTATTCAAGATCTTTTAGTGCGGTTTCCTGTTTTTTGTTTTGTTATATTGCCGAAAGGTCTCTTCGTGTGATTTTGTTGGGTTTTTTTTTGTCCAAATTATTTTCGGCAATGTCCGAGGTCTATAAGGCACGAGACTTCCATTGCAGTTGGCTGACCTTAATAGAGAGGTTGGGGGTTTATCTAATCTGAGTGCATTGGTGGTAAAATAAAGGGAGCTGGGGAGGGGGGTTAACATTTGAGTTTAATTTGGTTTGTTTCTTACTCTTTCCACACTAATGTAGGTGCATTTACTTAATTGGTAGTATATACTCATTTACACTCCATTTACCCTCTAGTATATCGGTCATACCTTGAAGGATTACCCTACGACCCTATATTATAAACCAAGAGTAAGCAAACGTTTAGATATCACCGGCCATATGATTTTTTTAAATTGTTGGGCCGGTTTAAAACAAAATTGAGCCAAAAGTGTAACTTTATATTACCACATAGTAATTGGTTATTAGTACATTTTTTATGAGCACAATAAAAATAATTGTTTGTTTGATAAATCTTTTGCGGGCCAGATAAAATCCGTCGGGGGGGTAGGATCTGGCCCGCGGGCTGTAAGTTGCCGAACACTTCTTTAAGTTAGGTCTTAGTGAAAATGAGCAAGGTAAACTTGCTATCCAATAGAATAAACGAAGTTTACATCTCATTTTAACGGTTTGGAGGGAATAATACTATTATTATTTATTTATTTTCATATGCTGCTATCGACGATTTGAATATCTGACACAGCTAGCTTGGGCTTGTTTCGTTAATGTGGTCCGGCCCCTTAGCTCAGTTGGCAGCGTGTCTGCCTACAAAGTTGAGGGTTCAAGGTTCATCTTCTGGCATGGTCAATTCTCTCTCTCTCTTTTGAAATGGTAGTTTAGAATACTTCCAATAATGTTTATCAGCTCCACATTACTAGAGTACAAACATAACAACAATTCAGAAAAGTCAACCTCATTGGCCCTGGAGTAAAGAGATGATCTCAGGACCCGATGGTGGTGGGTTAAAACCCAGCCAAGGTCAACGGATCTTTCTTGAATGATAAAATCCGTAACACAACTTTCTTCGGAGGGGAACTAAAGTCGTCGGTCCCATGTCGATTGTGGCATGCAAAATAACCCTGGAAGGTATGTGAAAATGCCCTTCCCGACAAAAATTGGTAGGCTCTTTTGTTCTCGCTCATAGAAACTCTCGTTTGCTGATATTATCAGTTGAGTCAGAAAGAGCACGTTAAATACCTCAAATAAATAAAATAATACAACTCGGAAACAAGGTTAAGGTCAAATGGATACAAGTACATGTACTTATACCATTATTGTTGTCTCCTGTACACCATTGAAGTAGGTGTTACACCCTGTATATACGTACAGGCCTATACAGGTTTCATAGCGTCTTACTACCCGTCTGGGCTATGCGAACTTACTTAAAATAAAGAGGAAACTGACCGGTATTTGCTTGGAGGGAAAGGGGGAAACCATCTTGGAAAGACTACCATCAATAACATAATAAAGGATTCTAACGCTGACCTTCCCATCAATGGTCAACCAGACTAGAGGAGCTTGGCGTTTAGACCACGTGCCCACTGGTGGGAGTTAAGTGGCGCTTTAAAATTTGTTTTATACAGTTGACTAATTTGCAAGAGAATGATTAACTTAACATATTCTAATCTCAGTTCGGGTGTACTGGGGGAGGTTCATTTATGTTTTTACACTCTCCTACACAAATGATGGTACACTTCTATATTCAATCTTCCACAAGTGGGTAGTAGAACGTGGATATACCGTAGTGTGTAGAGTGAACATGTTTGGATAATAATTATACTACCCACGTTGGTGATTTTGAGATCTAAGGCACCAACCAGTCTCACCTTATAATGAATTGCCAGTGGCGGGAAGATTACAGTTCAAGTCCCAGTTAGGTGTTTTGAGATTGGTTTCAAGAAAATATGGGTATATTTACTCACAATTTTAACCTTTCATCTACCTTACCCTATTCCTATACAGTAGTCCCATGGCTTCTTTGGTGCTGACTGACAGCTCACAGCTGACTTCTGACAGCCAACATTTAGGTATACACCTGAATTTTGACTGTCAGAAGTGACAGCTGCTAAACACTTTAGATCATATGGTTCGGCTTAGGGATACATAATTTGGTCTGGTAACTTTTTAAAGCTGTCAGTCAGCACCAAAGAAGCCACGGGGCTACTATACATATGAGGACAGCCCTGACGCGAGTGGAATTACGCGGCGCAGAAAAACCACACTAATGACTTGAAGACTGTATGCTAGGAAGGCATGTGTTTGTATGTCACATGATTATACGTATTCGCGAATAACTTCATGCAACAAAAGGTAGTTCTACTTCAGTAAGTTGCCAGTTATTAAATTAAATAGAAACATTTCAAAATGGTTTGGTTAATAACCTAGAATTATAGGGACAAAGGATAAGAAACGTCAAAATAGGCTTCATTCATGTCGTTAGGAAAAACTCTGTTTATAATAATAATTTGTATGCCTGATGTAATAGCCTCGTTTTTTGAATGACCTGTTAATCTGGGCATGACTTATAACAGCGTGTTTTTTTAAAAAAATTATGTTTCTGTTTTTCACCGCCGCGTCCTATTACCGTTTCAGGTTCCGTACATTCTAATTAAACTAATGGGATAGGTACTAAAAGGGCAGAATCTATATTAACTGTAGCCGCTTTTGTGTGAGGTAGGAATGGGTAACACTTGATGGAAAATCAACCTCATTACATATGACAAGGATCGAATCCAGACCTATTCATCATCAGCAAACTCAAACAGTTTATAAATTCTCTAATCTTTATCTTAGTAGTTTCAGTACAATTTTCATAGAAAGGTTATTTTTTTAACTACAAACATATGTAATCAAAATTCATAACAATTTGATATATTATTAATTTTTGCCGTTATTTTATGAGTACTGATAATATTATACTATTAAAGCGTATAACCCGAACGGTTAGTAAGACGCGGTGCTAAATATTATTATTATTAATATTATACTATTATAAGGCCACATAGCTGACTCACTCACTGACATTAATGTTTACCCACTTACAGATGAGCTAGAAACTTGAAATTTGTCAAACTTATAGCTTTTAGCCTGTAACCTACGGAAAAATTCAAAAAAGTTTTAAGATTTTAATTTTTAACACCTGAAAAAGAATTCAAAATGGCGGAGCAACTTTAAAGTCGGTGCGGACCTTTCTTTGGAGGTCTCTTGTGGCTAAACGATAAGACCTATCAAAAATGGCTCTGGAATCACATCAGTTTACATCCACATGCAAATAAATCACTTGGAGGGCTTGGGGGTGGAGCCCCCAACGAGCTGAGCAAGTATATACACAAAGCGACAGCTGCAGATACCACAACATGACGTATGACTACGTGAAAATAGATTTTGTAACTTTTTATAACTTTCAGATAAGATTCTTTCTATTAAAATAAGGGTATATATTCCCATTAGTTTCTAAAAACATAGTTCATTAGAGAAACTATGAGTGTTTCTTTTAGAGTGATGAATTTACAGCCAAATGTACCCAGACTCTATATTTGTTCTATATCCAAGATATTTTATAGCTTATGGGACGAAACAATCTGCTAAATCGGAAAGTACACGTTAGATTATGTTATTTGCTTCGGGTCATGATCACTGTCTGGTATATACGCATATTTACAACAATAGGATAGGGATAAAGAAAGTACAATTTTATAGAAAATATACTCGCATCTGCTTGTAAGGAGAAGGGAAAACAGTTTATTGAAAACCACTGCAGTACGCATCACCCTCCCCATGATGGCCAATCCAGATGAGATTAGACTAACGCCTTTGTTTGTATGATCACTGTTGCAGGTAGTACGTTAAATATTCCTAGGTAAAAACAGTTGGCAACGAATAAAATATGGGATAAGCGGATGAATTCAGCAGAGATGTTGGAATATGATTCTTCCACAAGTGAGAGTGTTAAAGGTGCATTTCCTTTGAAAACGACCATCGTATGTGATCTTCGCTGCGTTTAATTTCGTATGTAAGCTGTGTGCGATCTTAGCTCTCTGATAATATATTTTGACTCAAAAAGTCACTCGAAGACACTATGTAAGATGAAATATTACGATCGCGTCCAAGGAAGGGAAATTCTTACGTGCATCCTCCTTTTAAAGAAATGCGTTAATACCGGACTTTTTAAATCTTATAGGAAGGTTAGTTCTATTGTGAGTACTAAACACAATTTATTTTTTTAACTTTCCTCACCCCAAATTACACTATACACTTTACAAATCGTAGTGATGTCCTGTTTTAATTTGAACATTTGGCACTTTGTCTGTCAGTATGGTGATGTAAACTAAGAATGATCGTAAATATTAACCTCTCCACACACAGCAGAAAAGTTGTAAATTCGCTAATAAACTCAGGTTTTCATTTTAAGCTACTATTTTTGCCGATATCATGAGTCTTTAATTAAAAATGAGTTTGTTTTTCGAAATAGGTGCAAACGTTTTCTCGTAATTTTAATAACCGGAAATAGTCTTATCAAACTATAGGCTATATACAGTTATAACTTAAAAGTAGGACTTGCGCTACTACCAGACTACGCACAAGTTTTTATGATAGCCGTTTGTTTTGCTAATAACCCCCATAATAGTTTGTCGTTCACATGGTAATTTTTGACTTGTGTTTAATTCAGTATTGAATCAAGGACGCAAACATAGTTTGTGTTGAAGGGGAATTATAAATAATTCTCATAGGCTGTTACATACTACCTCGAGTTTGAGAAAACAACACCTCTCATCGTAATATGTAGAACTTGTGTTATCTACATTTATAACAATAGTATGGGAACTATTTTTTTTCACAGTATTTACATGATATAAAATGAAATGTTATGTTTGAAATACAAGTAAATTACGTATCGTAAAATTTACTCCTTAACTCTACTTCCCAAGCTTGTGTATATACTTCCCTGCAATTTATTGCAAGGAACATTATTTAGAAGAGCTACATACAGCCTCGGTCAACAACAATAATATAGCCGTATTTTTAGCCTAAGTCCCTCTGCAAACCAGCAACATTTTTAGACCGAATAGGCCTATACAAATAGAAACAGATTTAGTGAAATATGAGACTACCATAAGCCATAAAAATGGGACATACATACAAACAATTATTTTTATTATTTTATTTGAGTAGTTACAGAACAAAAGACATATGCCTCTATTTTCCTACTAATGTACATTTGCAGAACCTTTTAGTAAATACAATCATGCCGTCAACATTGATTGCCAGTGTTATTTTATAGGTATTGATAATATCTTTTAAAAGTGACAGCTCAAGATCACTTGGATTTACGTATGAATATGGGAAAGTACATCTCGTAGTTTTTATAGATGTCATATTTGTCCATTCATAAGAAAATTGGTGTAGGTATATATAAAATCAGTACTTTGGAGAAAGCATACGCAAGTACAATTTATTGAACAATACATCACTAACGAAGCTTAGAGGATCGAAGTGATCTTTATTACAGATAAAGACCATCAGATATCATAGTTATATATATTTTTAAACTCTACATTGATACATGAATCAAACCCGTGACCTTTAGCTTAGCGCGCCAATGCCCTATCACTGAGCTATCCACGATTAATTCCGTGCTCGGTGTTATTCTTCACTAATATTTTAAGGCAAAGTCTGTGACGAACGTGTGGAAATAATTGGCTTTGAGCTATCATTAATACCACAGCCACCAGCCACCTTTTTTTTGAGACGAAGTAATCGACTGAATCAATATTTATCCCGAAACTAATCTTGAACAATAAATTACATCAAGTGATTAAAAGATAATTTAAGATTACATATAGGAATATATGACAGAGAAATATTACACAGACCGTTATATATTTCAGAGAAAATAAGAATACCAGAGGAAGATTGACGATACAATAGGGCAAATAAAGGGAATACCAGAGGAAGATTGACGATACAATAGGGCAAATAAAGGGAATACCAGAGGAAGATTGACGATACAATAGGGCAAATAAAGGGAATACCAGAGGAAGATTGACGATACAATAGGGCAAATAAAGG
>CABFVX010000242.1:19152-103429 GCA_902151425.1 Timema shepardi | reverse complement strand
CTTCTCCTAGACAACCATCAGTCGCATTTAGCTCCAAAATGTCTTGATTTTGCTAAAACTAATGGGGTTGTAATGCTTTCCTTTCCTCCTCATTGCACTCATCGCCTCCAGCCACTAGATCGAAGTGTTTTTGGACCACTTAAAAGACAAATAAACATAGCAATGGATGCTTGGATTAGAAATAATAAAACCCCGGATGGTACCGTTAGGCCTATGACAATATTCCACATTCCATCCGTTTTAAAAGTAGCATTTCCGATTGCCACAACACCAATGAATATTCAACATGGATTCCAGAAATGTGGAATATTTCTTTTTAATAGGGAAGTATTTCAGGATGCGGACTTCTCCCCCTCATTTGTGACGGACAGGCCAAATCCAGAGCCATCACCAGATCCACGTAATGAGGCATCTCCCGGGAGATCACTAGTTCTGGACAGACCCATCACACCAATTTCTGGTTCAACTAGAACCAATGAGATTTCTACCAATCCGGTAGGAGTTGCTGGTCCATCCAGGGCTAATAATATCTCCCAAAATATGGCCAAGTTTTCCCCGCAGCTAGTTCAGCCCCTTCCAAAATCAGCTCCAAGAAAAACAAAGGGTGGGAGGAAAACCAGGAAAAGTGCCATTTTGACAGATACTCCTGAGAAGAACGCACTTGAAGAAGAATATGAAAAACGACAAAAAAAGGGGAGCGGTTAATAGGAAGATAAAACTGAGTAGTCCAAAGCAAGCTAGGGCCAAAACGTCAGCAAGAAATAAATTAGATCCAGGAAGCTCGTCAGAAGAAGAGAGGGAATGTTTTTGTTTAGTGTGTTTGGAACCATTCTCTTCCAGTAAACCAGGCGAGGAGTGGGTTCGCTGTTTGGACTGCCAGCTGTGGTCACATTTTTCTTGTGCAAAGAAATCAAAAATGTACATTTGTCACAATTGCCATTCAGATGGACTGTCGGAGTAAGCTTTGATTCTATGTTTTATTTTGTAGCCATACTCATTATAGCCTAAATAATGCTAGATTAGGATGTTTGTAATTTTTATATTTTTGTAATAAAATACACCTTAAATATTAATTAATTAAAATAATTTTCAATAAAAAAGTGATTATCTGATAATACTAATTTCTTGTTACAACCAACCCCAAAGTCTGTTACAACCAACCCCGATCCGGGGCTGGTTGTAACACATTACATCAAAGAGGGTTTTAATTTATAGTGCACTATTAGCTTTATTAATAATGTTTATAAAAATGTATTGTGAAAGAACAGAGCCTACTTTATTCGTGTGCATGGCCAAATCTTTTCTTATACATTGTAGGGGATGCAAAAAAATAGTAAGTAAAAATTGTTACAACCAGCCCCGGTCTCCCCTATACATTGTTATAAATACATAACGGGAATAAAAGAACATGGAATTACACTAAAGAGCAGATATTGAATAATATACATTGTTAGAGAAACATAATGAGAATAAAAGAAGGCTGCATTTCATGAAAGAGCATATATGAAATAATATACATTGTTATATAATCAATATTTCTTCCGAGCATTTTCAACTGCCCATTTCCCAAAGCTGTATTTAATAAATGTATATATTTGCCTCTAACACACAATTTTTTTTTATTATTTCTTAAAACAAAAGTTATTTATTTTTAACAGCCCCACAACTTTGCATTTGTAAGTTCTAAGTTATCTCAAAGATTTACGGAGATATGATCAAAATTAGAAAATCACGCTTACCCTCAAATACGTTTTAATGGGAAAATGAAATGTGCTGATTTGTTTTTTGTAATATTAAATATTGCCTAGGTACAAATTTTAGTCAAAATTGTTAGAACTAATTTGGATAAATTCGAGTTTTTATCTTCTTTCGCACTCATATAAGTTCCCTTAAACTTGAGATTGAACGGATGGCTAGTGAAAAAAAACAACCTCTGGGTAACTTTATTAAAATCCTACATATCAAGTCTTGGCCTTATCGGTAAAAAGTTTTTCTCTACTCTCAATAACAGACAGACGGCATGAAAAAAACTTTTTTAGTGAGTCATGAAACGTTGAAATCCATCAAAATATCTAATTTAATTTTTTTTGAACGATCACAATACTTACTCTCTCAGAGGGATCACGAAAAAGTAAAAATAAATTGTTTGATTAGTAATTCATGTGCTGATTTAATCTGTGTCCGTCCCAATAGAATTTTTAAAAAAATCACTCCTGTTCTCTGGGAAATGTGTCACTGAACACATTCGTACATGAACACCTGTCCAAGGTTAACCAATGAATGTATTCATTAGCCTACCACTTTGTTACAGAACCGCGAAAGGACCTGCATCCAGTTACCAACCGATGCGCATCTGTACGCTCATTTTATCAATGCACCCTTCGCTCATTTGCGAGATTCGAAATGGTTTAACTTTCATCATTGCGACAAATGTATTCCATGTCATGGTACACTGGCTTATCATTGTGTTTATGATGCCCTTGAAAAACTTCAAATGGTATCATATTCACACATGGTATCTACATAAACATTTATAAAGTTGAGTCAGAAAAATATCCAGGTTTTTTTTTTCACTTTATAATTTTGTATCTAACCTGTCATTTTTAATAGGTCTGCTTTCATAAAAAAAAATTGTTTTGGTTAGTTGAAACATGCAACTTGATAAACTACAGAATAGCATGACACATTGTATTTGTTTTAATTTACTCGTAGCCGTGGTCGAGTGTTCTAGGGCGTTGGACTAACATCGCAGTTGGCGGCCGTTTACAGGTAGAATGATGTTTGTATCATGAATGTGTACACTGAGGATTTTCCATTTTATTATCTGATCTCTTTTATATCCCCATTCTAATTTCACTCTAATTGAGGTGCATTTTCTCAAACCTGCCTTTATCACACTTATCACCTCGATAAAGTAGTCAGAATGCATTGTACTGATCATAAGGACTAATAATTCTAACACGGATGTTTTATAACGCCTTTATTTGGAATCGTATCCAAATATTGTTTTGTTCGAAATAAAAATTAAAAAACATAACAAAACAAGAAATGTTGGGACATAATTCAAGTGCAATATAAAGAAACCTCATAGTTTTAGTTTTATAATAAATTTTTAAAAATGTGTAAATCCATCTGTTACAAAAACTGTTTATCACCATTTTTAAAACGCAGCTCGTATTTTTCAACATCATTTAACTACTTAGGAAGATTAATATATAATACACTCGTGTGATTTATTTTTAAATATTTGTCTCAGACTAATATTAAATTTGAAAACATGGAAGAGTTAACTCTCTGATAATTAACTGGGTCACAATTTTTACTTTAAAGTAATGTTGGTGTTTTATTTTTATAATGTATTTTTACATCCTCTTAAAAATTAATGTGTTTCATTTCTTTAAAATTATCTTGTCTCCTCCCGTAGCCTTAGATTAGTTAGGCTGGTGATACATTTTTAATTTTCATAAGACAGATTTATGATAAAATATAAACTTTTTTTTGCGGACCAAATTGATAATACAGAGGATCTGATTAATTCGGCATTGGTTAGTTCAAAAAATTTTATAGTTTGAACCCACCATGATTCCACATGAAGTTGCAATCTAAAACAATTGTAAAAAACAAATAATTATTATTTTAGAAGGATATATTTGGATAATTCGAAGCAAACTATTAATTTTTTCGAATGTGTACTCATTTTAAACCTAACTTAACGCTCTTTATTATTATTATTATTATTATTATTATTATTAGCACCGCGTCTTACTACCCGTTCGGGTTATACGCACTTACGCTAATGTGTAATGGTAGGGTGATTGTGAGATGAAATGAAGGACCTACAGTTTAACGTGGAATCCGAACCACGATGGAGGCCTGGCATGGCCCACTTTCACAAGTTGTGATTAATACACATCTTGTCAGAGGTGAAGGAAGGGTTTGGTAATCAGATAAATCTGTGCTGGGACCGAGGATTGAACCCCGGCCACCAGCACAGAAGTCTGACACCTTACCCCTAGACCACCACGTCACCAACGCTCTTTATTGAATCACCCGATATGCCAAGAATGTCAACTAGAGTTACTGATGCATAATAAAAGAGAAGACGATTCACTAAATAGAAACAAGACGTAAAATTCAATATTTTTTTTAAAGCAAACAGTGAACTTGAAGAGTTTGTTTATTGCGTCAAGAAGCCAACTACAACAAGCTAAGATCATATTTTTTTAAAAGCAATGTCATTTAAGTGCTAAAACTGATTTAAGCCTGCAATTTTGAAGATTTTATATTTTGTATTTAAACTTTCCTTATCTTTTCATGTATTTATTGTGTATGTGTGTTTTATACACCATATATAAAAAGTGTGTTTTTATGTAGCATATTTTGAGTCTATTGGTTTATTTTGTATTAACTGCCTCGACTCTCATAAAAATGTTTAGCTCGAATTTTGGATAGTTCAAATTAATTTAAGATTCCCTTTGGCTTCGAATTATAAAGGCTGTACGGTATTATACGTTTATTATTTGTGTAATTTTAAACGTATTGATAATATCTATTAAAAGTGACGCAATAAATAACATATGAAAAAAATGAAAGTATATCTAATAGTTTTCTAGCTGTCGGATAAGATTCTTCCTAAGAAAATTAAAAATGTACTACGAAACGGTAGTATAACATGTAGAATTGGAAATAGATGTGAATGTATAAAATATACATTTATATGAAGTGAATCTGTGATAACAAGTAGATTAATAGAGCATCTCACTCTTAGGATATCACCTAACCTAGGCTTAAACCATTTTAAAATGAGAAATATATTATACCGATCCCAATTTATCTCTAATCAAATGAAGAATGTAATAAACCACACTTCACTGCGATTTATATTTTGTGCTTACTCTTGTATTTAATATCCCCGTAAATCAGTCTTCAAAAGAGATCTTAAGGCTATACGAAATTTGTGTTTGCATAATATACGATGTATAATTTGTATGTGAAACATTTATACCTTCTAGAAGAGGCTTTACTTATTTTACATCACAACGTCCCAGTTGTGTAAATGTCGAGTTAAATATGGTTATTGAAAAATTAAAAAGTCTTTTGACCCTTTTGGCATCATACAATTTCTAAAATTTCTCTAAATGTGCAAAAATCTACAACTTCCGTGAATTAATGTATCCGGTGATGTTTTGTGTTGTAATGTTTTGCGCGAGTCATGGAAAGAGATAACGCCGTCTAAGGCGTAAGGCTAACATTGGCACATGCACTCGCATTTTTAAAAAGTACCTTCAGAACACCAAGCTTGCAGTAGAATCTCAACATTCTCGTCTCAGTTCAGCGAGACTAGAAGAGACTGACATTCATCCCTCGTGGGGCGTGCCCACCCATGTGGGTACGCTTCCAATATACTGGATTGGTGGTGATGGGGAGATTTGGATTCGAACCCTGGTCGTGTCTACTGAGGGTGGTTTTACACTCTCCTTCTACGCAAATTCGGGTGCATTTCCTCTCAATTAAGCCTTCCTAATCTCTAACCCATTGGTGTAATTAGTACATAGATGTATAACCCGAACGGGTAGTAAGATGCGGTGCTAAAAATATTTATAAGTGGTTTTCCCCTCTGCCCCCTACACTAATGTGGATACACTTCCTATAGATTCATTCTTGCTCATCCCTACAACATTAGCATAACTATTACTTATGCGTACAACCCGAGTGGTGATTATATATATATATAACATAATACATTTAACAGTGCATCTTAATATCTGTTCGTGTTTAACACCTGCGTACTAGTTAAACTAATGTGTTAGGGATTAGAAAGGTTGAATTAAGAGGAAATATACCCACATTTGCGTGGAGGAAGAAAGGGAAACCACTTTCAGTACACCCAGATAGGATCGAACCCCAATCTCCCCGTCATAATCAGTTAAATCTATTGCGAGAATGATGCCTTATACAATGAAGACACCGAAGCTGGTACATATATTCATTTTAAAACTAATATATAAACTAACCTCAGCAATGCCGTTCTGTTTCAGTAAGTAGAGTTCAATTTGGCGTTAAAACTTATCAGATCAAAGATTTTTATTTGATATAATGCTACTTATTGTAATCAGTTTCACACATTTACAAAAAAAAAACATCCTTCTATAATACTGCTCTTTAATCAGCTGTCCCAAGTAACACACACACACATACAAAAACGAAAAACCTTTTTAGATGGTAAATTACAAACGAATGAATGCATTGTTCCCTTCCCTAAGTTTTCCCCTCCACTTCACTTTTTATAATGGCGCGTAGCTTTAATAATGGCCCGCTAATTATCCCCGCAAGAGATGAAGCCCAACACTAGTTCCATCAATCACCGCTAGGGGGATACAGTGTCACCTCTGCGCGCCATGCCGCATGGCGTGACGAATTATTAAACACAAGAACATTGGCCACATACAAGAAAACGAACAACAGCTTTAAAAAAAAAGATATATTTAAAAAAAACATTGTGGAGGGGATTATTACAGAGATGGATCGGATTGGCCCGGATCACTCATAATTCGTTTTACGGTTGTTTGCTGTCGGCATAAAAGTGGCAAACAAAAGAACTGCGTGGAGCGACAGTAACGTTAATCTCCGCTAATCATGAAGTATTATGGTAAGGATATAACGTAAAGCAGTAATTAGGATAATTACCGAACAATAAGTAGTGAAACCCCACATAAATAATGTATTATTTTTTTTTGTATCAAAGCTTGATCTATTTGGAACGAATCTAGTTTAAAAAGTACTGTACATAGTTCAATATGATAGAAGTTACAAACATTTTAGCAAATAGGTTTTATTTAAAAAAATATAACGCCCATTTAATGGTTCACATTTACTAGAGCATGACAAATGGTAAGTTTTCAAACTTGGTTTGAGAAGAATTACATTTTTTTAATGCCACTATTTTTTTAATGGAGCTGCAATATTTTCCAACAAACTATTGGTATTTTTAAAGCAAGGGCTATCAACATTTTTTAATAGCTTGCTTCCAGTCTTACTAACCGTACGGCTTATAGGCATATTTATATTAACAAGGTAGGGATTATAAAGATAATTTCAGAAGAAACGGAGCCGCATTTATATGGAGGACGAGCGAGAGAACATTTATAAAAAAAGAAATCTCAGTACGTTCGGTTGAAAATCGACTCACCCTCCTCCCCTTTACTTGTAATCCAGTTTATTGTTAGCCCAATGCCTTAGACTTTGTGATCATAGGTAAGGACTAGGTTTACTAACGTTTTATAAAAAAGAAGATAGGGTGATAAAGATAATTATTACAAAGATGGGACTCTAGAATCTTTAATTCTTCAAATCCCTTGAATCTCATGGCATTCGAGAAAATAAATATTCATAAAAGTCTTAAAAAAGTCTTAAAAAGTATCTCGAATACAATTATGAAGATCTTGACTTTGAATAACATTTTTAAGCAATTGGTGAAAAGAATTGTAATATACCTATACTTGTATAGTTGGGAGGATCACAGAATCATAAAAAAAGACAAAATTGAATTTATATATTTAATTTACACTAAAAGTGTTCTCGTTGATTATGACGTAATAAATTTGACAAACAAAACTATCATTTGTCAGTGGCACCAAGCCTTACAACTTTTTTTTGAATTATATTTGTTTTTACTTTAACAAAAATGGTACAGTTTTAAAGAATAGAGGATTCTAATTTGGACTCGTTATTAAAAAAAAAAGTTTAAGATTCGAATTTGATAAATATAGGATTCGACAAATATCTTGAAAAAAAGCCTATTCAGAAGAATTCACCCAACCGGGGTTTGCGTTACGACCTCCCCTTCACCAACCATGATGATCTAGATATTTAGTCCACGTGCCCATCAATGCGATCTTAAAAATGTTGAAAACCTTAAGAATATATAATTTTGATAATAATAATAATCGCTGAACGATCAGTTGTGATCGGTGGTCAGGAGATGCTGAGTTTATGACATCCAATGAGAGAGGTCTCTTATATTGACAAGTGAAGAGGGTCAGCCAATGAACCGCGTCATTGGATATCTGAGAAGGAAGGTATCGGTAGTACGCACGCTCCAACTGCGCGAACCTGTCCAACACGATCTTGGTAATTTGATGCGTTTATAAACGTGCATACCACGGTAAGAAGTGTCGCCAGGGTAGATAACTGTACCTGTAATGACGGTGACCCGGCGGTCTAGTGGTAAGGTGTCAGACTTCGGTGCTGGGGGTCCGGGGCTCAATCCTCAGCTCAGGCACAGATTTATCTGATTACCAAACCCTTCCTTCACCTCTGACAAGATGTGTATTAATCACAACTTGGGAATGTGGGGGAATGCCAGGCCTCCACCGTGGTTCGGATCCCACGTTAGACTGTAGGTCCTCCATTTCATCTCACAATCACCCTACCATTACACATTAGCGTAAGTGCGTGTAACACGAACGGGTAGTAAGACGCGGTGCTAATAATATGTACCTGTGATGTGATCTCATAACTCAGTAGAACACTCATTGACTGGGTATCAACGAAAATACACTCTCCAAGTGAGGTTTGTCAACGTCGGTGGTCTTGGGATAAATGGCTCGCCTCATGGCCCAATGCTTGTGAATTAAAGCTTTGCCGTTGTCGATGAATTATTCTTGAGCGGTAAACATCCGTAGCACAACTTCCTTCAGAAGAGAAGTAAAGCTGTTGGTCCCATGTCAATTGTGGCATGTAAAAGAACCCTGGAAGGTATGTGAAAATACCTTTCCCGTCCAAAGTGGAGGCCCTTTGACGCTCGCTCATAGAAATTTAGTGTGTAAAACAACAGAGAACTACCACAATTCCTGAGCTTATTTTTAAAGTGAGATTTCTAATTAGATGGTAGAGGGAGCACTAGCCAACTGAAAGGTTTGACAATTTTTATACTTCTAGTGGAGCCGGGGGCTGTTTTTGTTCAAAGTGTTAGTTTGCATCGACAAGAACAAAACTGACGCCTTGTAGAAACTTCTAGCGAAGCTCTTTATGTTCAAAGTGTTAGTTTGTCTCAACAAGAACAAAACTGACACCTAGTAAATACTTCAAGCTAAGCTCTTTATGTTCAAAGTGTTAGTTTGTCTCAACAAGAACAAAACTGGCGTCTTGTAGATACTTCTCGCGAAGCTCTTTATGTTCATGAACAAAACTGGCGCCTTGTAAATACTTCAAGCTACGCTCTTTATGTTCAAAGTGTTAGTTTGTCTCAACAAGAACAAAACTGGCGCCTTGTAAATACTTCAAGCTACGCTCTTTATGTTCAAAGAGTTAGTTTGTCTCAACAAGAACAAAACTGGCACCTTGTAAATACTTCAAGCTACGCTCTTTATGTTCAAAGTGTTAGTTTGTCTCGACAAGAACAAAACTGGCGCCTTGTAAATACTTCAAGCTACGCTCTTTATGTTCAAAGTGTTAGTTTGTCTCAACAAGAACAAAACTGGCGTCTTGTAGATACTTCTCGCGAAGCTCTTTATGTTCAAAGTGTTAGTTTGTCTCGACAAGAACAAAACTGGCACCTTGTAGATACTTCAAGCTAAGCTCTTTATGTTCAAAGTGTTATCTTGTCTCAACAAGAACAAAACTCACGACGTCCTGCCTGTCGAGACTTCTAGTGGAGCTGTGATGCTCATTCTGTTTGACGTGATCATCTGGAGGGAGAGTAGACTCTGTCCCGGTGACATGGAGGGCCCCACAAGCTGCAGTATGAACCAAGTAACTCAACACCCTTACACATGTCGCTCAGATTATAGAGACTCGGTGTTAGTGCAAAACATTTATCCTGTGTTAGATTCTCATGAATCCACAAAGAATTTCAAGAACGCGTTTAAAATAATTATATAAGAAACTTAAATTGATAATATTTATAATATGAAATTACTTGATTACAGTCGGATTTAAGGTGGGATGAAGGTAAAAGTATTAAGTTTTTGTAACAAAAACAGTTTTGAAAAAATAATAAAAATGTTGCTTCTCTACATAATGTTTAGTTTAAAATAATGTCAACAATATGCTTGAGTATATATTGATCATGAGTATGGTGGGATTTTAACGTAAGCTTTTTAAATGAAAGGTAAAATTATTTTTTAAATTCCTTTATGCTCAATGAGAAATAATCAATAACCATTGAGATAATACGCGTATGAAATTAAACTAAACTTATATTGACCAAGCAATATTTTAATTATTTTGGCTAAAAAAATAGTATTTTGCTATAATATAAATTATAAATATACGATCCTTAATTTTCGTAACTTCCTCACTATTTTAAACAAGTACCTATCATGAAACTCACCTCGGTGACCACGTGGCCTAATGCGCTACTCTCGCCCTAGACCAGACTGCCGATGACAGGGAGATTGAGGTTCGAATCGTGTTCGGGTGTACTGAGATGGGTTTTTACCAAATGTTTTTTCAATCTCCCTTCCCGCAA
Source organism: Timema shepardi (assembly GCA_902151425.1). Lineage (NCBI taxonomy): Eukaryota > Metazoa > Arthropoda > Insecta > Phasmatodea > Timematidae > Timema > Timema shepardi. The sequence goes on along the minus strand of CABFVX010000242.1, from coordinate 92,958 downwards.
ATGGGGGCACACTTTATATAAATATAACCTCCATAATACCAAAAATCGTCAGCTTAATTAGTACACAAATGTATAAACCGACCGGGCAGTATGACGCGGTGCTAAAGTAATAATAATATTAATAATAAGTAAAGTCTATCATGAATATTAATCCAAAATATAGGGGATCAATAACTTTATATGGGGTTAAAAATTGTTTTCAAACAAAGTGGTGTCACACTGTTGTTTTTTGTGTTGAAGTGTTGGGGTATCTATATAAATATTTTATTTATTTCTCCTGTACTATTAGATTAAATAGTTATAATAATCAAATATATTTAACTTGGATAACCTTAATGGATATTCCTCAGAGTAGAATAGGCCTAACTGTATTTAGAGAAATAACATTGTTTTCACTGAAAACTAACCGAATTCGGTGGACGCACGGGAAAAGGCGTAAGTCTAGTATAGTCTGGTTCACTAGTGATGAGAAAGTTGGGATTCAAATCTAGACTGGGTGCATTTAATTGGGTTTTTTCCTAAAAGAGGTATCAATCTTCTTTCAATAACATTTTGACACATATCCTTTGAATTATTCCTTATTAATATTTCCCTAATTAATATAAATATGTGGACAGGCCATATGGGTATTAAAACCCGGTGCCCAAGAAACCTCTAAATGTAAGGGTGTACCTACATAGTTAAGGGTCCCAGGTTCGACCCAGTATGGCCGGAAAATATATCACTGGTAAAATTGGGGTTGCCCTTTCAAAATGTTGAATTAACGGCCAGGGCTGGGTTTTATGTCTGTTCTAGATTTAACTTAGTTGATAGGTCCTGTGCTGAAAAAGTCAGTCGGTTCAAAAAGTGCACGTTAAAGGTTCCAATAAAAATAATCAAGGGAGTGTTTAGTTTTCTTAACATATTAATTTGTTCGTAGTGAAACCATTTGATCACTCTGTAATAAACACTGCAGGGTAACTAATGTAATATTTTCATTGATATATGGTGACCTGGTGGTCTAGGGGTAAGGTGTCAGACTTCTGTGCTGGCGGCCGGGGTTCAATCCTTGGTCCCGGCAAAAATTTATCTGATTACCAAATCCCTTCCTTCACCTCTGACAAGACATCTTGTGAATGTGAGGAATGCCAGGCATCCACCGTGGTTCGGATTCCACGTTAAACTGTAGCTCCTCCATTTCATCTCACAATTACCCTACCATTACACATTAGCGTAAGTGTGTATAACCCGAACTGGTAGTAAGACGTGGTGCTAATAATAATAATAATACAGTTGAAGGTTTAATAACTAAATAAAACCTCTGAAAACTTTAATAACTATTTTTAAAATGTGTCATAACAATAAAAATAACAAAGGCGGACCTTTGCGATATTTATTTTAGAACTAAAGTTGATTAGTCAAAGGAGTGAAAGCGGTTTCCCAAATATAAAATGAATTATGTTTAGAGTAATTTTAAACTAGCTTGAACATTCTTAAGGTTTGGGGATAAGCAATACAGAAAAAAAAGGAAGTGATTCCATATTATTATAGAAGGTAGACTTGAAAACCGCAGTGACAAATTACGTAAGAACTCCCTCCCTCCTTCACCATAGGAGTAGGGAGACTTTAATTTTGGAGGGGTGGGGGTTTTCTAAATCGTATGTTTTTGACATGATGTTAATACTTACTACTAAACCCTAAGAAATAAGAACATTTTTACTTTATACAGTAGTTGTGGAACTTAATTTGTGTAGGAAGAGAAGAAAGGGGGGGGGGAAGGGGGGAGTAGTAGTAAAAAGCCTTTTTTTTAAAAGAATTTTCAACCCTCCTCTCCCCCAGATAATGTAAGAAAATCGGATGACCTAGAAGTTATTTGAAAATTATATTATTTTAAAATATATTTATAAAATAGATGTCCCTTAAATTTTTTGGAATTTGGATACTCCTAGAGGCTTTTTGATGTAGTTTTCCTCAGAAAATTTTTGAAAATTCAATGCCTCTAAAAGTTATTTTAAGAAGTGCCCACTGAATTAAAAAATAAATCAGAATGCCGATAATATATTTGAAGTTGTTCCCACCCAGATTTTATTTTAAGTTTAAATGCCCCTAGAAGCTATTTAGAAAATTCTTTGCCTGTGTTTTTTTTAGATTAGATGCCACTAGAATATATCTGAAATAGTCTTCCACCAGGAAATGTTATGATTGGATGCCCTTAGAATCTATTTGGAGTGGTCCTCGCTTGATTTCTGTATTAAAAAAAGATGCCTTATTATTAAAAACATGTTGAAAGTGGTCTTCCCCTAACACATTTTTGAAAATTGAATGCTTTTAGAAACTTAATGGTGTAGTCCTCACTTGGATTTAAATATATATATATACACATATAGAAGCTATTTGAAGTAGTCCCCAACGGGTATTTTTTTTAAATCGGATACCTCTGGAAGCCATTTAGATCGACATTTGCCTATAAAAAAATTAAATGCCTTTAGAAGTTATTTGGGGTGGTCCTTCCCTGGAAAAACTTTGAAAAATGAATGCCCTTATAAGTTATTTGAAGTTCGATACAAAGTCATCTTTAAGTTTCATATGAAAAAACTTCGGATAATTTGGGGGTTTTGAACCCCATAAACCCCCTTTTTATGTCAATGCCTCTATCTCTTAGAATGTTCTTGATCTATATTCGTACCTCAAGCCCCCAATCACTGACAATCTATTAAATTTAGAGCTTAGCACCTTTAGATGGGAGTGTAGGAAAAACAATAAATGGTCATTATTTTTTGCAGTTTTAATAGAAAAACTCGTCTTTTGTTTTCTAAAAAGATCAAATAATTTTTCAGTAGAAACAAAGTTTAATTTTCTTCACATAATGATATCAACAGTTGTTGAATATTTATTAAGGGTGTCCTGTAATTTAACGACAACGTTTTCTCCTTATTTAAAAAGTTTTTCCTCTAATGCCGCTATGCTCATATCAGTTATAAACAACTGTTGATATCACAATGTGAAGAAAATTAAACTCTATGTTTGTACTGAAGCAATATTTAATCTATTTGTTGGAAAAATGTTTTGCTATAAAAACTGCAAAAACACTGTTCTTAACTTGCGTTCCCTACGTCCCCACCTAATCTTACCAAACACTGGATCGCATCGGAACGGAATCCATCGTAATTTTTTGTATGTACATATATTTTAATGGAGGCCCGAAGACTGGTTTGGATCGGATTGGAAACGTCTCCTCATCAGAATGGAACGGAACCAGTCAGTTTGCCAGGGAAATAATATTTTGTCAGATTCCGAAGCTATGTGTATATTTCTCTTAGGACTGGATTATTGCATCATAAACTTAACTCGTGCTCAATTATACACCTGTTGATTTTTGTGTCCACCTCCCAGAAGATTGTAACATTTAACAAAACTTTTCATAGTTCCTATGAAAGTAAGGCCTGTTGAAAGAAATATTTGTCACATATCAAGTTGACTAATTAAATGTGGTATTATTCCTTTGTCTTCAGTGCTGTACTTATGTCATTTACCTTATCTATTTTTTAAACTGATTTTTCCTCCTCTTCATCGGCAACAAGGCACAGGACAGCCACCATTGTCTTCTTTTAATCAGAAGCAAGGCTCAGAGCGACTACCGTTGCCTCCTCTTCATCAACAGCAAGTCACAGAGCAACCACCATTGCCATCTCTTCATCATCAGGAATGCACAGAGCAGCCACCATTGCCTCCTCTTCATCATCAGCAAGTCACAGAGCAACCACTCATTGCCTTCTCTTCATCATCAGGAATGCACAGAGCAGCCACCATTGCCTTCTCTTCATCATCAGGAATGCACAGAGCAACCACCACTGCCTTCTCTTCATCATCAGCAAGTCACAGAGCAACCACCATTGCCTTCTCTTCATAATCAGGAATGCACAGAGTAACCACCACTGCCTTCTCTTCATCATCAGGAATGCACAGAGTAACCACCACTGCCTTCTCTTCATCATCAGCAAGTCACAAAGCAACCACCATTGCCTTCTCTTCATAATCAGGAATGCACAGAGCAACCACCATTGCCTTCTCTTCATCATCAGGAATGCACAGAGCAACCACAATTTCCTTCTCTTCATCAGCAGGAATGCACAGAGAAACCACAATAGCCTTCTCTTCATCATCAACAAGTCACAGAGCAACCACCATTGCCTTCTCTTCATCATCAGGAATGCACAGAGCAACCACCATTGCCTTCTATTCATCAGCAGGAATGCACAGAGCAACCAAAATAACTGCCTCCTATTCTGTGCTGCTATCACTCACTATCACTAGAATCGGTTAGAAAGATGCGGTACAAAAAAAAGTTCATCAATGTGGGGACAAAACTCGTTTCCTTTCATAGGCTTCTGATTTCGACTATTCCTATCTGATTCAGTGTGCGGCCAGCTTTGGATCATGTAGTCGCCGGCATGGGTTTTTAAAACTTTACTATTTTAAATAGACCAGGCATGTGGAAGAGATAAATCTCGATCTTTCAGCCCTATTTTAAATATAAACAACCCACAAAGTCAGTATGCTTGCAGAAAGGAGCTTATATGAAATATTAACAGACTTTTTTGCGTCAAACAATGATGGTATTTTACTCTAATATTAGTGCTATTTTTTTAAGTATTTATAGTATCAATAAAAATAGGAATTTTAAGCTCACAATCTTTAATCAAAGCATATTAAAATAGGTATTAGTAACTTGTATGACTGTCTAAAAGGTTCCTTCTTATCTAAATTGGACTGTATTAAGAATAGACAAGTAAATTAGCAGTAACAAGCATATTTAAAAAAATATTAATACAAATGTATGGTAGCCAAAATTGACATAAAGTCACAATATTGATCTTAAAATTGTCCATATTTACGCAACGTGGCAGCTACAGTCGTAATTGGATCGGAATTTTTTTTTTTAGCATTTATAAAAGATAATAATACAATTTTCACATACATTGTTTATAGGTTAAGTCATGTGATTTATAACATTTATTCTTCATGGATTATATCAGTGGTTTGTCGTGTCATGGAGTGTAACCAGGGTAAGCATAGTTTGTTTAAAATGTACGTACCTGAGATATGTTATCAACCCCATTTGATCAATCATACTTATACTCTTGTCTTCATAATAATGTATTATATTGGTCAATGAATACATGACTTGATAATATTCTTGGTCTAGTGGTCAGCATTCCTGGCTACTAATCTATAGGTCCCAGGTTCGATTCGCAACATTACCATAGTTATTATACTGGTGGCGTACGCTAAGTTATCTTTAAAACATTGTTTTACTGAGTTTTGAGTACATAATATCACAGTTACAGTTTAAATTATCTTCCCTTACCTTGGAAACATTCCACGCCAAGCTACTGAATTGTGTAAGAAATAATAGTAACGTGGAATGTTACCGAAGTTGACTGAAAAACAAGTGGATTCTTCTCTAAGAGCTTTTTTTTTTTTTTTACCAAAGTCCAACTAATGTCTTATTTTCATTGAAGCAACTTTTAGAAAATACAAACATATTTTTTACATCCAAAATTGAAAGTTGTATTATTGTTAATTTATAAATAAATATACCACCTTTGTGATCTAGTGGGTCAAAATTCCTTACTAAAGATACAGAGGTATTGGGTTCGATCTCCAGTTTTTTTCCAAATCTACCAGTGAATTAGTTGGTATGGAACGAAGTTAAACGCAGACTCACGAGGACAAATGAGGAGCTACTTGAATAAATAAGTAGCAGCTCTGGTTTAGAAAACTGAGATAAAGGTCAGTATACTTTTGTGCTAACCACATGACACCCTCACTCGGCATATGTTGGCACTAGGATCTCTAACGTAGGCAGCCACTCGGTCGGTATAACTCGTCTGCAAGCTAACGTCATGGAGTTATTTTTTATGGTTATTAATAATATCCATCAAACGTGACAGCTACAGATCACGTGACCTGCATACGTGAACATTTTTAAGTCATCGCGCTTTCAGGTTATAGGCGTACGCATATGCGCTAATTACGCTAATGTGTTAGGAAGAGAAAGGTTGATTTTAAAGTAATTGTATGAGAATTTAATTGGAGGGAGAGTATAAAACCATTTACACCCGATTGAAATTTAGCACTACGGTCTATTGCGGGAGTGACGCCTTCCTTAAAATATTCGAAAACTGAAGTGTGTCTACGTGAAATTAGATCTGGTAGCTTTTCTAGCTGTCAAATAACGCCCTTTCCATAACAATTCGAATTTACACTAAACATTTTTATAGTATACCTACTGACCTTTGGAAATGTCAAATTAGTTTTATTTCCTATATTTTCATGCAGCTTACAACTGTGCCTTGTTTCGTTTTAACTGAAATGATGAGAATCGGTCAATCGAATTCCACACAGTAGTAACACGTGTTTTGTTTTTTTCTCCTTCACCTTACCTCGTTGTTAATTGGAAGAAGCAAGCACGGTATGGGAAATTGGTAATGCAGTGTTGGCAACGCTTTGAACAGTTCTATTGCCGCACCTCACGAACTCGATGTTCAGCTCCTGGAATTGGATGAAACCAAGGAATAGGCAATAATAAATCTCTGAAAGGAGGGAGAGGGGGAATTCAATACTGAGACATCGCGGGCCCATTTGCGGTTTTCTACCACCTCATTTTTTTATTTTTAGAAGTTGGACCCATTATCTTTCTTAATGGGTGCTGGGTATATCAAAACTCATTTCCCATCAGCTCCCCTTTCTTTGCGGGAAGATTCATCTCATTCGGGTTGGTTCCTTCTTATTTTATTGTAAAGCACGTTTAAGACCATTATTATTTTTTTGAAATACTGTGAGGTCTTTGTGTTGATAGTTTTACTTTCTCATACAGAGAAAATATCGTAGACGTGAAATATTCTTCCTCAATATTGTGATGTATGAATCTATAAACCATAAAATGTGATTCTTACAAATTAGTTATATCTTTATATCTGTGGGACTACAGCAGAAATAGTTTTATGGGTTTCATTCAAACTTGATATTTAGATTTTATATGGTCATACCTCAGGGTACTTATTTGATTTTCATTCTCATTTTTTTAGGGTAATAGAAAAAAATATTTCATCCAGTTAATTTCGTTATTAATAACAATTTTAAGGTATTCAGCTGTATCATTTAGGAACAACAAGGCAACCGGGATATCATAGATTATCCAAAATTTTATTTTAAAAACAAACACCACCATGTATCATCCACAAGGTCTGAAGGGTGGGGATGGCTACCATAATAACAATCACCCTCCTTCAACAATAACAACAATAACCATATACCATCCACAAGGTCTGAAGGGTGGGAATGGCTACCATAATAACAATCATCCTCCTTCAATAATAATAACAATAACCATGTACCATCCAAAATATCTGAAGGGTTGGGATGGCTACCATAATAACAATCACCCTCCTTCAATAATAATAATAACAATAACCATGTATCATCCACAAGGTCTGAAGGGTGGGGATGGCTACCACGATAGCAATCACCCTCATTTAATGACAACAATAAACACTAGATAAACAATCATCTCATGCCCAAGACTACTTATTCTACCCTATTTAAAACGTTATTAAAAATAATGATTTCCTCAATACACTAAAGAGGAAAAATAAACACATTAAAATTCAAAACAACAATATTTATTGGTTAATTTATTCAAAATCAAGCTAACGTATTTTTAGTATAATTAATTAAATTGATTAAGTGAATCCAGAAATACCAGATTTTTAAATAGTTGTTTTTAACAATTCACCTAGGTTGGACATATATTTATTCATCCATACCGTATAACTAATAAGAATAGTGCATAGTGTACAGGGTACAGTTAATAATAAAAATACAACAATTTTTAATTAAAGGTAGTGTTTAAGTTTTACCCAAATATATGTTCTTTTATGGAAATTAGCCACACATATTTTTATTTAGTGGATAAGGTATTGTAAAATAATTCATTAAGAGTTTACTCAGAAAATCAAGTTCATTAAACTTTTTATGTTGAAACATAAAGCTAACTGGATATAAGTGGCACCTGTATTATTAAATACAACTTTATTTTTATTTGGTTCTGATTTTATTATTTGATGAAAACTATTATATACCTACTTTTCTATAACAGAATCATAAATGTAATATTTATCCTTTATTTTTAATTATATTTACAAACTTAATCACCTACGTATGACGCTCAAACATGTAATGGCTACAACAGGGCCTTTAAAACATGAACTGAAGATTTTTTTCCACCGTCTTTTTATACCGGTCCTTACTTGGCTAAAGTTTCTTATCGCATTCTCATTGCTTATAATTTTCCAGTTAAAGGATTATTTATGTTCAACTCCATGCATAACGCATTTAAAAATTCAAGTTAAATCAACTGTTTGCATCATACACTATTCAATATGTAACGTTTATCATTGAAAATAATGTTTCTCCAACTTGTTGCACACTATGTACTATGCATTATTCGCTATTACCTATGCGTTATGCATAATTCATTACAATAATAATTGGAATTTTAGTAAATCATTCACTGCTCAGTACATTATTAAAGCTATGGGTGGGCTTAACAAAGTAATACAATTTTCTCTATTTCTGGTATAAAATTACATATGAGGAGTCGAAGATCACCCCCTCCTGCAACCATGCCACGTTGGACCACGTTGAGTGCGTCCCAATTTGGGAACCATTGCTCTAAGGACTTTTCCTACCTTGTGACGTCATGGCAGGTCAAGATAGGATTTTCCATTGTCGAAAATCACCCCCTCCTGCAACCATGCCACGTTGGACCACGCTGAGTGCATCCCAATTTGGGACCCATTGCTCTAAGGACTTTTCCTACCTTGTGACGTCATGGCAGGTCAAGATAGGATTTCCCATTGTCGAAGATCACCCCCTCCTGCAACCATGCCACGTTGGGCCACGCTGAGTGCGTCCCAATTTGGGAACCATTGCTCTAAGGACTTTTCCTACATTGTGACGTCACGGAAGGTCAAGATAGGATTTCCCATGTTAATGAATTTACGTTTTATTCAGTGAGTTTTAAAGATATAACATCAAAACAAAAACCACAGACTCATAAATAGTTCTAAAAATAGTCCAATAGTGACACAACATTATTTTAATCTTGAAGTAGTTTTTTTTGTAAACTTATTTTTTATTAATCATCTACAACTGAAGCTATTTGAATTGGTCATGAAAATGGCTTGTAGGATGTAGATTAAAAAGGTCCTTAGTAGCATATGTATATCTAGAATAACAAAGAAAAGGTAATTTTAAAAATCAGATCAATATGTCAAGGCACAAATAATATAGTGAGTGTGTAAACTCGTCAGAGGAAGAGGGAAAGTGTTATCAGTATACACACAAGAGGCCTCGTTGGGTTAGTTACTCAATTTATTTCCTCTTCTATCTCGTGCATTGGTGTTTCTAATTTTTCTTTATTTAATCAACCAAACTATCGAGAAATATTCATATATGATTATTTCATCTTCTACAACTGGATGGTTATATTCATACTATCGAGGGATTGTAGTAATCTTCTGTAGATAAATGTTTGGGGTGGAGACTGGAAATTAGGGATAGGCGTTTGTAGACGTGTTAACGACGTTGCATGGGTGAAGATTTTAAAGCAAGTTAGCGAAGCGGGCTGCATCTTAACTTGACGCACCTAAGCAGTCTAAGCGCTATCACACACGGTGCATGGTCAATCTAATAACTGTTTTAGATATTTAAAAAAAACTGCTTTGGTGGCCACATGGTCTAGGCGTCACTCTGTTGTTAAACTAGACTGTTGATGACAGGGAGAACAAGGTTTCAATTCTAGTCGGATTCACTGAGGGTGGGTTTTTTTTTTTACTAAATGGTTACCATTCTCCTTTCTCGCAAGTACATATACACTTCCTCTGAATTAAAAATGATTCAATCATAACTCATTAGCGTAATTAGTCCATATATGTTCATCACTAACAGGTAGTAAGAAGTGGTAACAAAAAAAGCTATACCAAAAGGTATTTGAATGATTGTGGTCTTAACAGGCTTTTAAAATAATATCACCTGTGATTTAATTACGACATTGATTCCACAACAATATCCAAACAGTCTTATAAAGGTGTTAGACTCGCATTATACTTAGTTGCCATTGACGTAGAGGTTCGGGTTCGAGTCCCGGTTGGTGCTTTGAGTTGTTTTTTCTCCCAAAATGTTTCTTTGCAATTCATTTTCAATAAAATATGGATGTTTTATTTGAGATAACCTCCTAATTACTACCTCTAAATTGAATTCATTATTAGCCTTTATGCTACGTACAGCACAACAACAAAAGTTTAGCAGCATGAAAAACTAAGCTATGGATATTTCTCTTTATTTACAAATCCCCAGTTACATAACTTGGTGTGTGTGTGTGTGATCATATGCAACATAAACTTACATTTTTTGTTTTATAAAGAAAACTATAATATTTACCAATGTAAATACATTTTAACCTACTAAACAAATTGTACTTATTAAATTACAAATATTATTTTATTGCATTAAAAGAATAATATATCTATCGTTAAGTACCCCGCGCTTTTGAAACAGAGCGTACAAACATGCACGCGAGATGTAATGCCTCAAGTTTAGAATCTCACAATTACTTAGCTGACCTTTAGAAGTGGTCATCGTTTCTACAAATGATACGTCAAATAAATGCTACCTAATATATACCGCCCCCTCTAAGCGTTTCAGGCATAAACACTCTTCAAGAAAATATAAGAAGTAACGCGATATTTAGCATATATTTCCTATTGCTTTGAACCCACGAGCAGAAGAATATTTCTCCTTCTAATTTGTCACGCAATCAACAAAAAAACCCTGGAAGGTAAAACGTTTTGTGATTGCGATAAACGGCCATTTTTTTTAAACCCTCTCTAATGCAAGTGTACTGCGCATAAGGAAACGCAGCGCGATGCTCAACTTGTTATTACCTTAGCGTGACTACCGCTTGGGGCAGCAGTATCTCTTTCGAGAACGTTGGTTTAGAACGAAATATTCGTGTCATTCGAAAAATCAATTCAGTTAAACGCTCTCTTGTGTGTATATTACTTAGAACGTTTCATTTGTGTAATGTTTAAATTGGTATCTCAACACAAGGTGTATATTTTTATTCCATGAGGTCAAAGACATATATTTTCGTTAACCTTGATCATATTAACGTACAAGGGAATGATTTTGTAATTACCACTGCATGAATGCTTTATGGGAATAACTTCAAGATTGGTAGGTAATCTTATCCTTAGCTGTTGGCTTCCTATTTAGGTAGCTCCATTCCAATTAAATGCGATCATTAAATATAATGCCGGAGGATATTGCAGAAATGCGGGGCTCTTTTTAAAGATTTTTCATTTAAATTCATAATTTTTAAGTGAAGGGTTCTACCCGCACTCGTGTTCCCTCTGCCTAAGTTTTCAGGTTCAAACTATACGGTTTTCCCTGAGATAGAAAGTTAAAAGTTTGAAATTGAGTTCCGACCACTGAGGGTAGTTTTCTTAACTAATGCGTACGAACTTTATATAAAAACCACCCTTCATGCCCTCTGCACTTTAAATTAAATCTTTAAACGTATTATTGCAAAATAATGTGTTATTTAAAAACTTTATCTATAATGTAAGCAAGAGGATGACAGTTCTAAAGGTAGTGTTCCAACATCAGCGTGGATATAGGATGTTTTAAAACCACATAATTAAAATTAGAAATGGTAAACTATCAGGTTAAGATTCAAACCCCTCATCTTTCCATTACCGGCATAGAAGGTATAAAGAGGCTTACGCCTAGTTCTGCATGCCCCCCGATGTGGTAGGTTGTATCTTGTGGGAAGGAAATGATTCTCTTACATCACCACATTTGTTTTGTTGAGTACAAAAAAAACTCTTCGGGGAAAAACAAACAGTTATCATCAACTGCTCTATTTGACACAATTAATAATAACATTACTTACATTCAAAATAATCGATCAAATGTGCATAAAATTGTAACAAAATTATTAAATCTGGCTGAGTTAAAAAAACCTTTATCTGCTATTGTTCTAAAATAGGTATTCATATTAGAAGTTCCATGAAAATAATCTGTCAGGATATTTCTATTTCGTACGAGGAGGTATTAGTAACGTAACGTATTGGAAACTCAGGATTACATTCCATTCTTTAGAAGGGTTAGGGTGAAAGGGATTATTACTATCAAATTATTCTCCAATTACATCAATTTCAAACCACAATGCTCGCCTGCAATCGCCGGTCTATTTGCTTAACCTTTTATTGTTACATATATTGGCTACGGTACAAGAAACTTCAATCCGGTCGAGAGACGAGTATTAGACTTAAGTGGGAAAAAGAGATTAGGGGGAGGGGGGTAGACCCTTACTGTAATAATATAGGTATACAATTTAGATTGGAAAACAGAAGTCAGAAACTGCCGACTTGAAAATATATGTTCTCAAAACGGTATGCAGGGGATAAAAAATAAAGTATGGAAAGAACTACGTACAAAGTGGAGGCCGTTTATTTGAGATTAATTTTTTCGACGTTTTGTTATCACGTGTTGATTAGTTTAACGTGTCATAGTTTATGGGAGTGGTTTAATAACTTCGAAAAGCTGACCTACTTTTATAAACGAGTAAGGGCGTTGTATATTATACGTAATCAAATTGTAGAATGTTTAGTTTAATTACGATATAGGTCCTAGAAGTTTTTAGTTTAGTTTTAGATATTTCTTGATGAAAACTGGTGTATTTATTTATAAGCGTTTCTCCGTGAAAAAGGGACACATCCACTATTTGTTTATTCTCCTACTTTCTTTTAGCACGGCTTCTTACTACCTGTTCAGGTTATAGGAACAAATGATAACTACCCTGATGGGGTTAGGATGAGGGTAGTTGAATTTAGAAGAATTGTACCCCCATTTCCGTGGAGGTAGAGTAGAAAATCGTCTAGGAAAAAACACCCTCAGTGCAGACTAACGGGATTCAAACCCCGATCTAACCTTCATTGGCAGTCAAGTCTATTATGATTTATGAGAGTGATGCCTTAGACTATGCGGACACTGAAACAGATATTATTATTAAAGTTTTTTTTCGCGCCATGTCTTACTATTCGTTCGGATGTATTCTAATTTATGCTAGTGGTTTTATGGATTAGGAAGGTTATATTTAAAAGTGTACCCGAATTTGCGTGGAGATATAGGGGAAAAACCATTTTGGAAAAACCACCCTCAGTACACATGACCAAGATTCGAACCTCGATCTCCCAATCATTGACAGTCTAGTCTAACACGAGAGTAGTACCTAAGACCAAACAGTTTAAGGTATTATTATTATTATTATTATTATTATTATGTGTTATAAGTTCTTTTTTTGTCTTGTCCAAATTGAGTCTTCCATTCAGTCCTCCTACCAGCAGCATCCTTTTTTTAGACAAAAATTTTTAAAAAAATTGAGTACTCATGCCGGTAAATACGCTTTCTAAATGTCAAGAAAATTTTGCAAGTGGCATGGAGATTTAAGAATCCAACCTCGGCTGGGTGTGCTGAAAATGGTTTCTACTCACCCTCCCTTTATGCAAATGTGGGTACATTTATTTTAATTCTACATTACTTATCCCGGCGCCACCATCGTATATTCAAGTCGGATTTTAAGACGAGGAGTAATTTTCATATATATATATGAAATCATGTAAAAAATTATTTATCACTATATAGTTATGAAATTTTGAGTGTAAAGTTTGTAATAAAAATATCCTTGTGCAGGTTTTTTTTAATACCTTTCAAAATGCATAAATATATATGATGTATTACTTAGAAGTTTGATTAAATTAATTTTAGCACTGCATTTTACTACTCGATCGGGTGATACACCTACTTACTAATTACACTAATGTGGTAAGCAGGGCCCGAATTTTGATTACCTAAAAATGATTAAAAAACACCTATAAAATGACCTAAATATTCTACAAATTGAATTCAAATTTCAATAAAAAAAATCGAAAACAATGTCGTAATAAATGCACACAGCTAAATCAAGCGCTTTCTTTCCAAATGTAAACTAAAAATTATCAATTCAATGAGGTATTTTAGCAAGCGAATTCTTGCTCTGCTAAATACGATGATATTGATATGATATTGATTTACAACGCAATGCCACACGATCACTGACCTCGGAACCACCAGGTGTTATAGGACCTATAGAAAATGGAGGGAAACACAGGTACATCTAACCGGAGATTTATCATATTAATAAATAGTCAGACCTTCTGTGAAACTGTTTAGTGGATTGTGCCAGTGTTATTAATAGATTGTAAAGTGACTATTATACAGTTGCCATTAAAGGCCTTAAGTTAAAATATGGGACATAATACAAATATAAAATACAGCACACAAAATGGACAGTAATTAACTATAAAGATTTATTACTGGGGTAAGTATAAAGTTTTTCAAAAACAATTTAAATGTTATTTAGACACATTCCTTTACAATATCCAAGATAGATCCAAAAGTGACGCTTTTAAAATTCAACATGGATTCCCTTTGTTCTTTTACAAACGTTTATTAATTATGGAATAATTAGCCCTTTAAATTTAAGCTCCTTTAAAGAAGGAATAAATGTCCACCAAGTTGAGTACTTTAGCTGTTATACGTGAATGTGAGATTTTTTTTCCTTCCACTAAAGTTGATTAGTTGGAAAAGATAAATCTTCGTTTGGAATCCGATTCGCTTCGATTGTTGAATATAGTAAACCAAAAAACTGTTTACCGAAACTGCTGATTCTATGGTTGATACCTTGGCAGGTTTAATAAAGAAACATTCCACAACATGTTCTCCTCCGAATTTCAGTGTTTATATTCCTAAACGCAATAGAACACAAGGTTTTAAGTGACTTTCACAATTAGTTATTGCACCATTCTTAAACAGATTTTCTTAACGGGGTCCCTCATTGCCTTCTGGTTTTGTCTTCCTTGATTTAGATAGTCATAGACATACTATTCGCTAGATAAACTATCAATTATTTTATAAATGTCGAGAAGTTCTCTAATTATTATAAACATAACAATTTTTTACAACAATTTTAACTAACCCACATATAAATTTTCATCTATAAAGAACAAAAGTTTCTTTAAAACATCTTAAATATAACAAATCATGTTACAATATTTATATATTTACTAAACGAGAGAGATCATAAATAAACAGAAATTTATTTCAACAGAACTGACCAAAGTCACCGTCTATTAGATAGTCGTAGTTTCATTCGTGTTATAACAAGTCTATGAAAGCATTCAAAATTACAAGACCATCGTGATCACTTACAAAGCCCCTCGATACAACGTCCGGGTCAGTTAATAAAATACCTACGTTATAAAAGTATTAAAACTTACAACATCTAAAACCCATAATCATTATTATAGTAATAATCACGTTTAAAGATAAAAAAAATTCTTTAAAAAAATAAATAGTTTCCCATGTCAGTCGAGGGAGTGACTCAAGCAGAAATTGACAGCCTTTCGGTGAAACAATCCAACTTCTGTGGCAGATTTAATCAGGTTTGAAAGCCATGTTTGTTACAAAGTGTCTCGCCAGAAATGTGTATTTTTCATCCATACAAGAGTTAGAATTATATACAGGCTGGCTGCATCGTATGTTCTTTCATCCATACAATTAAATAAAACACAAAGTTCATTGCTCAGATTAGATTCTCATTCCGACAGTTAAACATACTTATTAAACATTAATGCCTTGAAATGACTACAACTTACCTAAAAATGACTTTAAAATCCATATAAATGCTTAAAAATTACTCTAAAAGGACGAAAACCAAGAAAATATTACCTAAAATTTCCAAAAAGATAAATATAATATTTAGCACCAAGTCTTACTACCCGTTCGGGTTATTCGCTTTAAGTACTAATTACTCTAATGGATTAGGACTTGGGAAGGTTGAATTAGAGGAAGTGAACCCACATTTGCGTG
Source organism: Timema shepardi (assembly GCA_902151425.1). Lineage (NCBI taxonomy): Eukaryota > Metazoa > Arthropoda > Insecta > Phasmatodea > Timematidae > Timema > Timema shepardi. Next base: position 76,941 of record CABFVX010000242.1, on the reverse strand, counting down.
GAGGGAGAGGGGAAAACCATTTAGGAAAAACCACCCCCAGTTCACCCGACCGAGATTCGAACCTCAATCTCCCCGTCCTCAGCAGTCGAGCTTCAACACGACAAGCGCGTTAGCCAACTATGCCACCGAGGCGGGTCAAAAAGATTTAAAAAATGTCTTTAAATATATATTTCTACAACAAAGGGAACATGAGCAAAATGTATGTCTGTGACGAGAGAAAAAATATGACGTCATCAAAATCCATGCCCTGCTGATAAGGATGAAGTAGGTTGAATTTGCGAGGAAATGTACCCACACTTACATTTAGGGATAGTGAAAAAAAATTTTAAGAACAAAAATACTCAATTCCCCCGATCAGGATTCGAACCTATATCTCACCATCATCGGCAATACAGTGTATAGTGAAAAACACGCCTTAGATAATTCAACCACCAAATTCACCTTTAAAGGAAATGTGGCAGCATTTGCATGGAGGTAAAGTGGGAAAACATGGAGATAAAGAAACCTCCGTGAACACAGCTGGTATTCAAACAGTTCCCTTCCCGTTGCTTACAAACCAGACAAGATGAGCTAGGAATTTATTTGTACGCTCTGTTTCAAAAGCGTGGGGTACTTAGATATATATATTATCCTTTTAATGCAATAAAATGTTATTTGTAATTTAATTAGTACAATTTGTTTAATATGTTAAAATATATTTACACAATTAAATATTATAGTATTCTTTATAAAACAAAAAATGTAAGTTTATGTTGCATATGATCACACACACCAAGCTATGTAACTGGGGATTTGGAAATGAAGAGAAATATTTATAGCTTAGTTTTTCATGCTGATAAACTTTTGTTGTTGTGCTGTAAGTAACATAAAGGCTAATAATGAATTCAATTTAGAGGAAGTAATTAGGAGGTTATCTCAAATAAAATATCCATATTTTATTGAAAATTCAAAGCAACATTTTGGAAAAAAACCCTCAAAGCACCGGCTGGGATTCGAAATTTGGGTGTTAAAATAAATAAACTCAGACACATTTCACTCGATTAAGTGTGCTATTCGTCCAACCCTAATGTCGGGTTCTCTCACAGTTAAAACAGTAAAATAAGTGAGTGAACGATACATGACAATAGAAACGTATGACTGGTTTGACTGCAGTTAAATTACTATCAGACGAGTTCCCGTCAACTTTGCGCGGGTCACGTGCAAGCGAGACTATTACAATAGCAATCTAATAATAAGGACGAGTATTGCTTGCAATGTAATGCCTCAACTTACGTTTGTTAAGCATCGACAAAACTACGTGCTACAAAGATCCATATCCTCTTAAGAAGTTTATTTCGACAACTTATTAGTTATGGTGAAGATGCATGGGAGGGCATGTTAAGAATCACAACACGATACTATAAAGCCATACGGCTGACTCACTGTCATTAATGTTTACCCACTTTTATATGAGTTAAAAAGTCAAAATTTGGTTAGCTTCTAGCTTCTAGCCTGCAACCGACGGAAAAATTCCAAAAAGTTAAAAAAATTAATTTTCAACCTCAAAAAAAAAATATGCAAAATGGTGGAGCAACTTTAAAGTCAGTGCAGACCTTTCTTCGGAGGCCCCTTGTAGCTAAACGGTCAGACCTATCCAAAAATGAATTGCACCAGAGCTAGATTTTTTGACTTTAGGTAAATTTAGCACATTTTAAACACATTTTTTAATTTTCTGACACACTTTTGGGACATCTAGAATCATAAAATTATAAAAATAAATCAACGTTCAAAACAACGATGTATTTACATTGGTTTACACTCACTGGGGTTTGGGGGTGGAGCCCGCAACGAGCAAAGCGAGTATTTTATATAAAATTATCAGCTTTATTTCAAAACTGCTTCTTACGATCCATGAGGACTATATACTTAGGCCTATATACTAATTACGCCAACGGTTTTAGGGATTAGGATAGTTATATTTATAGTCTATTGTGACAATAGTGTCATAAGCCATGCAGACATCGAAGCGAGCTATATGATTATATTAATAAACGTTTATATTGTGGTGTGCCAATCTTCATTATGTTGAAATCGAAGGTAAAATCACCTTCACTCAAGCTGTGACAACTAACATCATGGTATAGTGAGTGGTCAGAGCTCCTGGCTACTGACCTAGACGTCCCGGGTTTTATTCCCGGCTTGTAGAAGGGGATTTTTCTCCGAGGGAGGATAATCCTCATGGTCACCAAAATTTGGTAAAACAGGCTTAAGATGGGATGATATCTTCATTGGGTTTGCACCGTCATATTCACTATCAACATCCCTACACCTCATTGAAACATGGAAAGAACTTCGACGGAAAGGATGTTCGATTAGTACATTTGGGCATCCCCTGAGAAAAGGTACGTTAGTACTGGCTAACATTTCCTCAAACTGAGCTACAGATTTCTATAGACCAGATACTCCATTATTATTACTCTTATTATTATAAATAATTAAATAGAATTTGATTTCTACAATAGGCTTAACCTCTGCACCTTCAAAATATTTCCAAGTAAAGAGAAAACTTCGATATATTTTGTAAACATATTTGAAATATCTTCTTAAATATGACATATTTGAACATACACCCATTTTTAGAATCGCTACTAAACCATTGAGGAAACACCTCGCTCAGTACAGTCTACCGCTATTTGAACCCCAACCTGGCCTTCATTGGCAGTTCTGTCTGTTACAAGAGTGATAGCTTAGATCATTATGACACCATAGCGGTTAGCGGGTCCCATATTGTTAATACTATTTAACATAAGACACATTTTCCATGGAAATCATGTACCATCGGATTATAAAAAAAATGTACTATAGTGTGTTCTAAGTTTGGTTTCAATCCACTCGTATATTAAAACTCAAAGACACTCACATAAATACCAAATGCCTAAAGATTTTTTCCTTAGAAAGGTGAAACGCTGAAATTTTGTTTATGAAACTTGTTTAATACAGTAAGTAATCCCTCGCTAGCCCACATAAAGTTAATCCAGATCCAAATTTGAGAAATTATATTCACAGTTGAGCACGTTAAAAGTCACACGGTATTTAGCGAGGCAGATGAGCAGTAGATACAAAACCTAACAGTAAGTTCACTCAGACATGTATTGTTACGTTCAAAAACAAGTACAAACTTTAATGGAATATCAATTGTCATCTTATAGTTGATAAAGACTAAAGAATAGTTGAGAAAATCAGGTGGACGGACAGGGTGACAAATGACGTCCTAAGAAAAATGGGGGTAGAACAGAACCATTTTGGATGTGATTCTTCGATACAAAGCAAACTGGATCGAAAACATCTTTAGAAGGAATTATCCTTCACACGACGTAATAGAAGGAAAGGTTGAAGGAAAGAGGAGGTTAAGAGGAAGGGGGAGTCAAATATTAGGTGACTAGAAGGAAATAAGAAAATTCTGGGAGCTCAAGGAGGAGGTAGAAAACAGGACACGCGGGCAGTCTAAGTTCACTAAGAAAAGGAATGGACCTGTCGTAAGACAGTACACCTACTACTACTACTACTACTACTACTACTACTACTACTACTACTACTAAGAAGAAAGAAAGGCTCTATAGCTACAGGTTATTTGTTTTCATCAGCACCACATATAGTATTCAATTTTAAATTTATGTGTGTAATTTTGGCAGTATTTTACTTCACTAATCCGGATTATCACCTATTCCGCAGGATTTCTCTTCCCATTTAATTAAGATTTGCGAGGACTTAACTGTATTTCCTTTTTTGGTAGTACCTCAATATCAATATTTGTTTAGTTAAATATATATAGGTGACCTGGTGGTCTAGGGGTAAGGTGTCAGACTTCTATGCTTGCGGCCGGGGTTCAATCTTCGGTCCCGGCACAGATTTATCTGATTACCAAACCCTTCCTTCACCTCTGACAAGACATCTTGTCGGATTCCACGTTAAACTGTAGGTCCTCCATTTCATCTCACAATCACCCTACCATTACACATTAGCGTAAGTGCGTTTAACCCAAACGGGTAGTAAGACGCGGTGCTAATAATAATAATAATAATAATAATAATTTAGTTAAATATAATAATAATTTAGTTAAATATAACTTTAAACAATTCTACTAGAACAAATTGCATTAAGAGTGATAATAAAATACTCCTGGTTTAGATTGAAATCAAAATGATTTGACAAGAACTAATTAATGTTAATAAAGTAATATATATGTATAATACTTGGTTAAATTATGTTGTTGCACTAAGTCATTTGCAATTTTTTTTAAACCACTTCAAGGGTCGAATAGTTTAAGGCATCGCTCCCACGATAGACTGGGTTTTCTATGACGGAGATTTGGGCTTGAATCCCAGTCGTGTGCACTGAGGGTGGTTTTACCTAAATTATTTTACAACCTCCCTCCACTCAAATGAGGGTAGACTTCCTCTAAATTCAACGTTCCTCATCAATAACACATTACAGTATTTAGTGCATATGTGTATTACTCGAACGGGTGGTAGTAATAGCCTAAGGTTCTACCTAGGGATGTAAAAGAATATCGATACTTTAATAATATCGATATTTTTCTTTCGATACTAGTACTTTTTTACTCGATACTTTTACTGGTGCGATTACACACCGATATCTTAACGGTATCGGATAAAAACAACCCTTTGCTTACTGAGCATTTATTTTCCAAACCAGGAGCTACAGTAGTCCCATGGCTTCTTTGGTGCTGAGTGACAGCTCACAGTTCACAGCTGACGGCTTTGAAAAGTTACCAGAATAAATTATGTATCCCTATGCTGAACCATGTGATCTGCAAAAACATGTGTTTAGCAGCTGTAACTTCTGACAGTCAACATTTAGGTATATACCTAAATGTTGACTGTCAGAAGTCAGCTTTGAACTGTCAGTCAGTACCAAAGAAGCCATGGGGCTACTGTAGTTTAACTAAAACCAGGAACTGGCTTTCGGGGACAAGGATAAATAAGGGCTCCCACCTAGGCGAATAGAATCAAGTTGAAGCGTGACAACCAGAAAAGGTATTGTTTCCACATATTTAAATGGACCCATTCTATATTCTAATTGAATCAAAACGATGAGAAAAGAGAACTCTCGAAGGAGAATAATAACTTTGATTTGACAGCGTTGCCAGGTGAAGTATGTGTCATCATTAATTTCCGGGGAAGTGTGAAAACATTCATCAGATAAGTTTCATCGCTGGGCGAGGCTGTGATGCTCTAGATATCGTGTGCAGGTGTTTAAGTTTGTTTTGTTTGTACCTGCAATGAATAAGGAAAAACTAATTATTTTAGTTTTTGGTCATGTTCTTAGTAAATTTTTAAAATCAAGAACGATTCAATTTAGATTAAACGTGATCAACTTTAGTTCTGGGATACATATTTAATTGCAATAAAAATGACGTGAACTATTGCAATGTTAATATGAAAGAGAAAGTATGTGGAAGATATCAATGAATATTTATAAAATAATTCACAAGTTTACTTGCACTTATTTGAATCTTATATTATTCTTATTATTAGCACCACGTCTTACTAACCGTTCGGGCTATACGCACTTACGCTAGTGTGTAATGGTAGGCTGATTGTGAGATGAAATGAAGGACCTACAGTTTAACGTGGAATCCGAACCACGGTGGAGGCCTGGCATTCCCCACATTCTCAAGATGTCTTGTCAGAGGTGAAGGAAGGGTTTGGTAATCAGAAAAATCTGTGCCGGGACCGAGGATTGGACCCCGGCCGCCAGCACAGAAGTCTAACACCATACCCCTAGACCGTCAGGTCAGCTATATTTTGTTACATTGTACCTAAGTTACGTAGGTTTTTTAAAATCTTATCACCACGTTTACCACCCGTTATGGTTATACACTTATGTAATAATTACGCTAATTGGTTTTAAGGATAAGTAAGGCTATATTTAAAGGAAGTATACCCGCATTTGCGGGAAGGGAGAATGTAAAACTATTTGATAAAAAACACTTTCAGTACACCTGACTGAGATTCGAACCTCGATCTCCCCGTCATCGGCAGGCTAGTCTACTGCGAGAGTAAATACGGTGAAAAGAAGGTTGGAAATCACCGGATAGCGGTAACTGCCAATAATTAGGGTTTTATATAAGTCCCTTGTTATTTTGTCAACTTTCCTTTGAGAACTAGTCACGTATACCCTGAAAGGTGCCCACGTTCCCCAGTTTAAGAACCGCTGCTCTATTAGACCACGAATTGAAATTTCGTGTAAGAAAAGACAATATTTTAATAAGCTAATCAACTCTTTGACTGAAAGCCATTACATTCTTTGNATATATATATATATATATATATATATATATATATATATATATAATATTTCGAACATTTTCTATTTTTTTTAATACTATTGAATGAAACTACTTCTAATTTTTTATAAACAATAATTACACAATGTTGAGAATTTCACGGCATTCGTGTGCCATGGCACACCTGTTGAGAATTTCACGGCATTGTTGCGCCACGGCACACCTTTTGAGAACCACTGATCTAAATGAACGTCTTCAATAAAGCGAGTTATACGGTTGTTACACCCCTGCGCGGTAGGCTCCCAGAAGTACGGATCCCCGGAATGTTTTGATGAGTTCCATTAAAGGAGAATCTCCCTGTTGCCCATACTGAAATACGTCCCAAGATTGGTTTTTGTGATCTGACTTCTATTATATATATTATAACGTCTTCAACTTCACTTCCCTTGTTTTTCCCCCATCAAGATCTGGAAGCCGGGCGACTGCTCTAAGATTACTAAACAACATTCCGAATAAATCACCTCCATGTTTCATACGTTTACTTTGTAGGGTAACCAGACTTGAATGAAGGTAGCAGACATAGTTTCAAATTATTCTTGGTTGCTATAATCAGCTGGGTTTAAGGTGGGGAGGGAAGGTGATTTAAGGGCAGTGTTTTTACACTTTTTATAGCTTAACATTATTTTTGGCCTAAAAAAATCATCCAGTAGAAAAATAGTTGTATTTTTCATTTTCAGAAATATCAACAGTTCTTGAATATCTGTCATGAGCATTATTAGATGAGAAACTTTTTAAATTAAGAGGAAAAGTTGTAATTAAATTTTAGAACACCCTTGACAAATATTCAACAACTGTTGATATCACCATGTGAAGAAAATTAAGTTCTTTGATTCTACTGGAACAATATTTGATTTAATTTGGACAAAGAAATATTTTTCTATAAAAACTACAAACACATTGGTATTTTTCTCGTGTCCCCTTGTATCCCACCTTAAATTTCAGGACACTCTTTATAGATATTCAAGAACTTTTGATATCATTATTTGAAGAAAATTAAACTTTATGTTTCTACTGTGGAGTTATTTGTATTTTTTGATATAAAAACCGCTAATATACTTCCTTTAACTCGCCTTCTCTTACACCCCGCAAAAACGCGTTGACTCTACATCTGTCATTTAGTGTCTTCATCAACTGTTTTCTTTTGTCATCATTAGGTTTTACTACCCGTTCGGACTAAACGTATTTGTACTAATTACAATAGTGTGTTATGAATGAGAATGGTTAGTTTTTGAAGAAGTGTAACCACACTTATGTGACGGAGGAGTGTAAAACTACTTAGGAAAAATAACCCTCAGATCACCCGACAGAAGATACAAACCCCAATCTCCCCATATTTGGGGGGCCAGTATCTTGGGAGAGTGACGTCATAGACCAGGGGTTTCTAGCTGTTGGCCCGCGATACCTTTATTTTGTGGATCATGAAGTTTCCTGGAGAAGTATTCTAATAAAATGCTTCCAGCCGAGAAACGGAACGTTTCTACTGGCGTGATAAAAATTCATGAGGAACTGATACCAATTTTTTTAGCATTGCGTTTTAATACCTCTTCAGGCTGTATGCATAAGTACTAATTACGTCAATGAGCTAAGAATAAGAAAGGCTGAATTTAAAGTAAGTGCACCCGCACGCATATTTTCGTGAAGGGAAGTTAGACAATTGTTAATAAAAACCACTCTCAATACACACGACCAAGATTCAAACCCCAATCTCCTCGTCATTGGAAGGCCAGTATAATGATAGAGTGACGCTTTAGACCATGTGTCCACCGGAGGAGGTTTTGCCCATGTCTAATATATTCCTTACATCTGCTGTAGTATTTTGATGTATCAAAGAGAGTATATTTTAATCAGAAAATTCACATGTTTAAATCATTCACTATTAAATAACTGTTCTGGTTTTTTCATAACTTGAAAAATTTAGCCGATTATGATGTCACTAGACTCGTGGATTCAATTGTGGTCCTCGGGAACCTTTAAGTTGGGAAACCTCTTTCTTAGACCATTCGACCACAAAAGTGGATCTAAACAAAAATACAAACTTAAAAAGATTATTGTTTTATGTACACCACAACTTAGGTTCAAATGTGTGTATTGTTATTAATATTAGCACCACGTCTTACTACCTGTTCGGGTTGTACACACTTACGCTAATGTGTAATGGTAGGGTGTATTGTGAGATGAAATGGAGGACCTACAGTTTAACGTGGGATCCGAACCACGGTGGAGGCCTGGCATTCCCCACATTCACAAGATAACTTGTCAGAGGGGAAGGAAGGATTTGGTAATCAGATAATCTGTGCCGGGACCGAGGATTGAACCCCGGAACCTCCAGCACAGAAGTTTGACACCTTACCCCTAGACCACCAGGACACCCGAAAATATGTGTAAAGGGCGTCCTTGAATTTAATGAGAACTCTTTTTTTTCTCTTATTTAAAAAGTTTCTCATCTATTGTCGCTATGCTCATTAGTCATTTCAAATATTCAACAACCACGCGAAGAAAATTAAAGTATGTTCCTACTAGAGAAATATTTTATTTATTTTGACAAAAAAAATTGGTTTGATATAAGAACTGCGACAACATTGATCTCTTTTCGCGTCCCCTACACTCCCACCATAAGGACCCTAAAAGCCGTTAAGGACCATAAATAGCTAGGGACTATGTAAACTAGATTTGGGAGATGAACCATAAAAAAAACTGGTTGTTCGACCTTAATGTGGTGTCTGTCGACAAGACATCCGAGATGGTAGACTCGGTGACTACCACGACCACATTTGTGGGAGACTAAAGGTAATTTGTCTCACTTCCCAGACATTTCCTTATTGTCACATTATACCCGGGGAAGGGATAAACAGGGAGAGAGGGAGGGGGGAAAGCTGGACGAGGCGGTTTTTTTTATAAAGCTATTAGGCTTAATATAATTTACAATGGTTGATACGAGCAAGTAAAAAAATACACACTTGCCAAGTTTAAATTGATGGACGTTGAAAAATCAGTCGACCTCAGAGCATGCGACAGCCTTTATTAAAAGTCAATTTCAATTAGCTTCACCAGTGGTCACGAGGACTAAAGCGTTTAGCATATAAATATTCTGTATTGCCGTTTATGGGGGGAGGTTGAGGTTCATATCTTGACCGCGTACATTGGAAGGGATTTTCCACATGTGATTGAACATTGTAGTTTTCACATACCCTCATTACTCCAATACGGTTATCTATACTACAAACAGTACCACTCATTCCTTAAGTTTATAACAAGCTGTTAGTATCCTTGGTGTTAAACGTACTAATAAAAATCCACATAAAACGCTCTACATTTGTTTTCGCCTCTTCTACCCAAGCTAATACTATAACTAAAACTACCCCTACCATCTATATCCCATTAAATCATTAATAACATTGAATTTAAATATATTAGTCTGGTTTGTATGGTGAAAGTCTTTTTAACTCTTAACTAATTAATATTAATGCATACTACATCGATGGTCACACGGACAAAACGTCAGGCTCATCTAGTTTGGTTGCTGGAGACGAGGATGTTGGGTTTCGAATAGAAGATGGGTGAAGTAAGAGGATTTTTCCTAAATTGTTTCCTTTTCTACCTCCACGAGAATGTGGGTACATCGCCTTGAAATTCTACTTTCATCATCACCACCAACCAATTAGTTTAATGAATATGTAACTTAATATAGGGAAAGGGACAAGAGACGAACAATCGTTTTATCACATCTGATTCGGTAAAATAGAACACATTTAAATTATTGAAAGGTAATAAAGAGATGGTTAGAATATTTACGACAAGAAAATCTCCTGATGGCAGAGAAAATGTGGCAAATCCTTGTAAGAAATAACTGATTGTAACTGGAAGGTAAGTTATGGTGGAAAATAAAACACCCTTCTAAGGTCCAATTTACATAGGACAGGCCTTCCTTAAATGACAGTTAGAAAGGTTACTAGATCTAGTTTCATGTATTCATACGTACCGTTATGTGATCTGCTCCCTGTCCATTTTTCACCTCCCAGAATGTTCTTATTTCCTTCAAATCATCCAATATTTGAATTCTCCTCCTTCCTAAGCTCCTCTTTTTCTCAACCTTTACTTCTATGACATCGTGCAGAAGACATTTCCTCCTAAGGTTGTACCCAATACAGCTGTCACTTTTGATTGGTGCTTTTCATAATACTAAAAAAAAGGAGGGAAATATTATCAATATTGAATTACAGAAAAATGTGTTTTGTTTTTTCTAAAAGTATCTTTCTATGAAAATTAGACTCTTAAATAGAGATGGCAGTGATATATTGTGATAATCTAGTAAAGGTGGTATTCCCTTTGAGTAACATTACTGATTGGAACTGGGAAATCAGTTATGTTGGGAAAGTAAAACACGGTGGTTGCACGCCGAATAAAACCCCAGACATGAAACGAGCAGCGTGGACTTTAGACACTACCACCCCTACTCCATTAAATTGACTCGACCGGGCCCCAAACCTTGACTCGCATGGCAGTTATAATTGCCCGACCAAGTTCTACAGACACACAGAGGGCTAATATAAAAACTAACTGCAGCCAATGAGAGGAAACCACAACCACAGGGCTCCAGTTTCCTCGACGATCTTATTTCCTCCGTCTTCCACGATTTTCCAAGACCTTAAAATCCCTCCCTCCATGAAAAGAACCCCTTCCCGCACCCCTCACCACATCCTCGCCGATACCCCTGACTAACCTCAAACTTTCGACTATAATTACAGGATATCTGTTAGACGAGTTTCGTTAAAAAGCACCTTTAATCTCCTCATTAACATACTTAAGTTTCACACACAAAAAAGAAGAAAGGAGATTTCTTTCCCTCAAGAAGCCAACAAAAATGTTCACCCATAATACGTAAACCTAAGCTAAATAGCAAGTTGTCGACAGTGTTTTGTATGCCATGGGTGAATGTATTAATAGGTCAAAGAAAAACTTTTCGATACTTTTTTTAAATTTAAATTTAAAGTTAAGATGGTAAGTAAATATATTACTCCTAAGCGAATAATTGATTATACATTAAAGGGGATCATCATATTATGCAGATCACGAAAACTTTCCTTAGATTACATAAGCATTTCATGTCGATTTAGTGCATTTGGGAAAAAAAGAATTGCAAACAATATTGATAAAAAATTATTTTTTTTAGCACCGCGTCTTACTACCCGTTCGGGTTATACGCTTTAAGTACTAATTACTCTAATGGATTAGGAATTGGGGAGGTTAAATGAGAGGAAGTGAACCCGCATTTGCGTGGAGGGAGAGTGGAAAACCATTTAGGAAAAAACCACCCCCAGTTCACCTGACCGAGATTCGAACCTCGATCTCCCCGTCCTCAGCAGTCGAGCTCAACACGACAAGCGCGTTAGCTAACTACGACACCGAGGCGGGTGATAAAATGTTACTATATTATTAGTGTTATTTAATAGATATTGATAATATCAATAAAACGTGATAGTTTCAGATCACATGACGTGACTTATGAATGTGTGAAATTAGATTAAGTACCAGTCAGATAAGGCCCTATTGGTGAAAATTGGATTGTAGTTGTAGGTGCTATTTGTGGTATAATAAATAGTGTCAAATTATAGCGAATGAAAGTTGTCACTCTAAATATTAACAGTCTTACTTCAGTTAAATATTCCCAACAAACTTGTCTTGTATAGGTATAATGATTGTATAATAACATGCATAGGTGAATGCATACGATGGTAAAAACTACTATATTTAAGCTACATTTGAAATAATATCCGTGTTTGTTGAGATTAATCAATTGGCATTTAGGTTAAAACTTTTATTTGATTATTTTGTATTTATCTGTGTTGCCCTTTAGTTTTGTTTAAGCAGAAAAGGAGGTATAGAAACTTATAAATAGGGGTGAAATAATTTTAAGCGTAGAAAGTTGAAGCTCGTAAAATAACTAATTACTTTTTATATACTATGTATAAAAAAATAATGTATTGAAAAAATTGGTACATTAAAAATATTCATCATGATCAATATTAAAAAATATATCCACCAACTTTTTAGCACTTACATTTGGGTGTAGTCCCCTTTAAAAAATAAGATTTAACCTTTCAGGTAAAGTTAATTTATAATTTCACTGCAGGGTAAATAATGCCTAGTTCAAAAATTTTATAGAAAATTGTAGTAAAAATGATTTTATCGTATTTTATATTGGACGTAAAAAAAATAGCTAAAATATAGTAGACTTACTCTATTATACATTGTAAATATTATAGGCCTAGTAGTTTTCCCTAAGTATAGGTTTTAGAAAATATTGATGTATGCCTTAAATTAGGAAAAAAAAAGAGCTCCATCCATACCAATTAAAAAAGTGACTGAATTGCATTAATTATGTATTTGGCTTACTACAGTATTTGATGCTTGATTATTTTCCTCTTGCTCTAAAAACATGGATTCTAGCTTACTTTAAAAGCACAATAGTTAAAATAGGTTAAGCATTATTATATTTAAGAAAAACATTATTATTACTTGTATGTTCCTTTTGTGAACTTTGTATAAAGTCATATTTGGTTAAATAAAAAGTCGTTTAAGAAACAAGAAATATATTTATATAACATGAAACCTATGTATTATTATTATAAAAAAAAATATTTAGCACCACGTCTTACTACCCGTTCGGGTTATACGCTTTAAGTACTAATTACTCTAATGGATTAGGAATTAAGAGGTTGAATTAGAGGAAGTGAATCCGCATTTGCATGGAGGGAGAGTGGAAAACCATTTAGGAAAAACCACCCTCAGTTCACCCGACCGAGATTCGAACCTCGATCTCCCCATCCTCGGCAGTCGAGCTCAACACGACAAGCGCGTTAGCCAGCTACGCCACCGAGGCGGGTTATTTTTATTATTAATAAGAATGAGAAGATGCACGGTAAAAAATGTATTGATATTGTTAAACAAACGAGATTTTTTCAGTGGGTTCTGCTATCCTTAAAATCCATGTTTTATTCGTAAATTTAAAAATCACACTTGAATACTGGGATCGAAACTTATACCCTTTGTTTAGCGCGTTTAAATGTGATTTTTCAATTTACCAATATGATACTTTCTGTGACAACATCTGTAACCTAAAGATAATTTTGTTTTCCCAAACTGTGTTATTCGTGTACATTCCGATTGAATAGTACAAGCGTTAGTTTTCTTATCTTAGCTTAAAGCTACAGTCCAATATTAATACAAATAACCTAACCCGAGAGCTACAAATAGCACCAGATCTACTACCGTGTTTTCATGCGTCGAATCAAGTGAGTTAGATCTTTATTAATGACATCGGTACCTATAAAATAATTACGGTAATAGAGTAAAATGTTATTATTGTGGATGGTAGAAAAACGTGTTTTTTTTTTACTTTTTCCTACCTAACAAAGCTGAGCCTAGTCACCGAAACATTTTTTTTATTTTTCAAGTTAAAGGGAAGTTCTCTTTCTTTACTAATAACATATTTTGTCGACTTAATTAAACTACACCGTCATCAAAAGAGCTAAAGTTAAACCAACTTGATTGAAGTGTATAAAAACGTCGAAAGCATTGTTCCCTGGTTTCAATACGGACAGTATCCCAAACTGACACGCTATCAAACTCATATTATCTTTCCTCCCTGCCTACCTCCTACTTTCTGCTACTGTCCTGATCCTCAGCACCGCTTGGAAAACCATTCCAAACCACAAAATAATCATCATCTTGGTCGGAGTTCTCTTTAATAAGCGAGAGCAATACCGCTCTCGACGTGTTAATCATAAGTTTTATTGAGTTCTGCCGGTTGTAAAGACCGCTCTCACGATGAACCTTCACACACCTGCGCACACACACCTGCGCACACACACACACACACACACACACACATATGGAAAATACTCACATACCGTCAGACGAAATAAGAAGAACAACTTGGCTTGTTCTTTGATTCGTTTTGTTTGGGGATTAATGAGTTCACTTCTCGACACGTTTTATTTGAATAGTTTCCGCAACCAAAGTTAATAACTATGCTTGGGTACGTGTTTGCTTGGCGTATTACTACCCGTCTAGGTTATACACACATTTACACAAATGTGATATGGGATGAAGAGAAGAGAATTTAGAGGATATTATTATTATTTAGCATCGCGTCTTACTACCCGTTCGGGTTATACGCTTTAAGTACTAATTACGCTAGTGGATTAGGAATTGGAAAGGTTGAATTAGAGGAAGTGAACCCGCATTTGCGTGGAGGCGGGAGTGGAAAACCATTTAGGGGGGAAAAAAACAGTTCACCCGACCGAGATTCAAACCTCGATCTCCCCGTCCTCAGCGATTGAGCTCAACACGACTAGCGCGTTAGCCAACTACGCCACCGAGGTGGGTTCGACTAGCGCGTTAGCCAACTACGCCACCGAGGTGGGTTAGAGGATACGGATAGGGCGGTGTAAATATAGGGTGTGATTGTAGGGGACGCCTCCGGACGTGAGGAAAAGGCAGTGTTTTTTCAGTTTTTATTGCGAAACTTTTTTTAGCAATTATAAATAAAGTATTTCCTTAGTAGAAACGTAAGAGTTTTTTTTTACATGGTGGTATCAACAGTTGTTGAATATCTGTCATGAGCATAGCGGCATTAGATGAAAAGCTTTTTTAAATGAAGATGCCATTTTTTAGTTAAATTCCAGTCCATACATGACAATAGCGAGTTACATCTTAGCTTAATGAACATAAACACTTTAAGATATATCACGTTTTGACGCTAATGTAAGAATTATTTGTAAATGGAGGAGGAGGAGGAATGAGTAGTTCATCCTGAGAGATATCTTGTTTACCTTCTGATAAGTGATAACATTCACCTCTTCCACTGACGAGTATAAATACTCACTCTACTAATTGCGTCTTGAGCACAGTTGACTTGCATTTCAAAATAACATTTTTCTTGTTTCCTATTCTAGATAGACATAAGCTGCCATGGATATATTTAATCTATACCCTGGCAGGAAGACTCCTACAACCATTTTCGGGGACAAACCAAATAGCATGAGTTTTTGATGATTTTTTAAAAAAAAAGGTATATATTAAAAAAACTTCGTGATAAAAATATATATATTTAGTACCGCATCTTACTACCCGTTATAGTTAAACGCATATACACCTTACTAATTACGCTAATTTTTTAGGAATGATAAAGGTTGAATTTAGAGTGCGTGTACCTACATTTGAGTAGTGTGAGTGTGGAAATCAATTTAGTAAAAAAACTCAGTACACCTAGCCAGGATTGTAACCCCAATCTCCCCGTCATCGGCAGTCGGTCTATTGCGAGTAAGACAACTTAGGCCAATCGACCACCGAAGCATTTAAGAATGTTTGTGTTTTATTTCAATGTTTTATCTTTAAAACTCGTCGACTAAAAACGTTACACCATAAACATTGTAGGCTAGCCTAAGTCCTATCTTGACTTGCCGTTACGTCACAGGTAAGCAACGGGAGCGGGCACGTCATAGTGTTGTTGTTGTTGTTGTCAGGGATTAAAAGAGTTAGTCGAATACAAGGAACGTCTGATCGGCTGTATCGGCTCGTATTACATTTCATAAACCAGTCTTAGCTAAGACTCCCTCTCCCTCCCCTTTCACCCCTCTCTTGGCCCACGGTCAAACCACAGGAGCTACGGGTAAAACTTTCCACAAAACAGCAATCAACCGAATTAGGAGAATATTACAGTGCGCGGGCGATGAGCCGATCACAATGTAAATGAAGTGAAAGACAGAGAGCGGTAATACAATCATCGAGAGAGATAGCTGGAGAGATTTACGGGTTCCTTGTCTCGATACCTCAAGGGCATTGAGTGCGGCGGTATTGTTAACTACTTTTTAACGGTTTACGTTCATGATCGGTGTGTACTTATATGAGAATATTAAGACGGGGTGGAAGGGAACGATGATTAGTGTGGTATTTCATGAAAAAATAATGTATTTATATAAATTATAATTTACTGTGTCTAGTATCAGTGTCTTCTGAATTTGTTTACATAACAACAGTTAACATCAAGATGTATAAACATTGTGCTATTGTTGGGCGCCACTCCTAGGATCTAGGAGAAAAATAATATTAATAATAATAATAATAATAAACATTTACCTTAGCTAATTCAAACAGTGGCACGACGACTCTCAATACTTAAAATAAAACATGAGCAATTGAAATATAAATGGATTGTTGAAATATAATGTAATTTAGACTACAATAAAAATAAATGTATAAAATAACAATCATGGGAACTTTTGTAGGTTTGTTGCTTCCTTTTTTACCACATCCCAATCCTACCTATGGAATTCCGGATAGTTATAATTATAATTTTAGAAAATAAAATATTATTGTTGAGACCAAAAAGAAGAGAAAAAAAATGAATACAATTATTATTTAGACATAAAATAAAATGTTAATTAATTCTCTGAATTAGATAGTCTTTCTGAAAGTTCTTACATGAATTCTGATATTTGACCAAAGAAAAGAAAATACGAGTTTAAAGTTGAAAAGTTGACTTGACCTCACTCACGAATTAGTCCATGCTGAAACAACACCAACTTCAGAAAATTGTTTCACTTTATTAATGTTAACTCGTCCACAATTATAAAAAAATAAACAGTATAGCTCTTGCTCATCTACTTAGCTTTCCATTTGCTACACGTATTTTACTTTACAATCGTTAATTTACTTTAAAAATAAATTAAATTAAGAGCTCCACAAATTTGGCTCCATGTTAGACCAACACTGAGGAAAAAGACCCAGTCTCCTACAGAAAGTCTTCCAAAATCAAATTTTAAAATGTTCTATTCTTTACTTACAAGTCCAAAGATGAAACAAATATATTAAAACAAGATTTAAAATGTTGGCTAAGGACTAGAGATAAAAATAAAATACAATGCAAATTGAATATAAATATTGAAATATATCCCTATGAATGTGAACAATGTTTTCTTAAAGAATTAAATGTTTATTTCTGTCAGAATCGAAAAGCGCGCTAGGGGAGTTATTTACATCTTGCCTTGTTTCCTCTTTTACATTCACGAGACCCGCCACTCACTTGTTTGACAGATCTGCGCATGCGTTAAAATCAATCATGGCCGACGTTGAAAATAGATAAAACAAGAGTCAAACAAACTTCTTACAAGGATAATTAATATGTTTAATAAAAGTTAAGTGTTCTTCCTTAAGTCAAAATTCTTTATTAAATTATTTAAAACGATGTTATACATTGTTCCTTCAGTCCTTTTATTTTATTAAAGGGATGTAAATAGTATTATTTGTCAGGCCAGCATTACAGCGGCCGAATTTTAAAGTGCTTAATTTCACACGAAATTAAATTGGAAACTATTCCCAAAAAATAGAAAATATATGGAAATACATGGTAGGGTGGCATATAACGTTACATTAGGGCCATTATTTTGTTGTTGTGTACATAACAAAAATAGTTTTGAGCCAAAATAAGTAAGATATTTGTAAATTTGATAAATAACACGTGGTTACGGAAATAGAACCCGAAACCCTCGGCTTAGTCTATCATTCACCGCTTCTTACTATCAATTTTAACTGTACTGAAATCTACTAATTACGTTAGTGTGTTAGGGATAAGTAATGATGACTTTAGAGGAAGTGTACCCACATTCACGTGGAGGGAGATTTGAGGAAAAACACATTCGGTACACCAGACCAGAATACTAACCGTGACATGGGTGTGATTCCTTGGAGCACCCTTTTATTTTCTCACACTGCGGCTAATGTAGCCGAGTTGGGCGAGAAAGGCACGTCGCTCAGTCGCTGGTGTGATACTTGCCAACATCCTATGTTTCATTCACAATGCGGCTTTTGTATCCGGGCGGGCGAGAAAAAATATATGAAATTTTATTTTGTGGTTCCTTTTTTAAGAAATCATTTGGAATTTTTTTTAAAGAATAAACCTAATAATTGGAAATAGAATAATTGTGATTATATGTATGTATATATCACTAGATAATTATAAAAAAATTGTGTTCTTATGTTGCCTTACGGCAGTAGTAGAAATTTTCACTTAGATCCTTGTTTGCAAAACCTTTGGATTAATTAGTGAACTTTACACCCTAACCAAACGATAATTAACAAAATAATCAACTTTCAATTTTAAAAAAATTATAAAGAAAGAGTTAAATGACAAAATAATATATCTAACTCTATTTTCATGCTGAAAAATAAATATGTAGCCCTACAATAAACTGTACTAATATTATGATATAAGTAGGCCTGTTCAAATCCATAGTTTTCAGTTTTGAATCGAATCCGAATCTAATGCCTAAAATAAATTTTGAGTCGAGTCTGAATCGAATCTCATGCTAAAGTTTATTTTATCGATTCGATTCCTAGACGAATCCCATTCTTAAAAAAAAACTATTTTTTTTTGTTAAGAATAGATTCAGATCCGAATTGAACCATTTATTTTAGGTTCACTATGTTAATGTTTCAGTTCGAATCAGTATTGAATATTTACTATATTATGTTGCTGAATCCAATCCATTAATAAAATATTTCAAAAAAATATTAATAAACCTTTCAGACATAAATATAAAATAAAAACATTTTAAATAAATAAATCTTAGAGGTGAAAAATCCAATAAAGTTCACACCACTATTTTAATCATGGTGTAAAGATTGGCTCATATCTAATAAAAGGTAGACCTAGCTACTCTTATAAAAATACAATATATTTCGTGTTTAACACAACTGTCTCACACGTGATTCCTTTACAACATGAAACTCAAATTAATTGATCTATTCATTCTACCACGTTACTAGTTTCCAGTTTGTTAATATTAATTCGTTAAGTAAGAATTAAATATAGATTCGAATTTTGGGCTAAACCCATCGAATCCGGATCTAAGATATGTTATGATTCGTTATTTAGAATCTTATCCGAATCTTCCAATACTAAGATTCATAATTTCGAATCGAATTCATTAAAATTCGGATTAAAAATTTTGAAGGTTCAAACAGCTTAGAAATTAATCAATAATATAAAGCAATACAACTATCTATAATGCATCTATTTAGATGAAATAGTAAATCTAGAAAGTAAATAAATGAGTTAGTATACGTGTTCCTTAAATAAGAAAACTTTCACTGAAGTGACATCTCATAATCACTTAGTGCCTCATTTTACACTTATAAGAATATTAATTAAGCTATTTTGTATAATACATTATATACTCAAAAGAAAAAAAAATTCAAGGAATAGTCTTGTAAACAAAAAATATGCATGAAACAAGGTTTTAAAACATTAAGTCCTAACTCATTCAATTACAAAGTTTTTATGCTTGAAATGTTTTGGGATTTAAATAAACAACCAAATCGCTTATAAATCGAATAGATAAAAGAATTTAAATTCAAATATAAATGAATAATCAATACTGTTTTAAAACAATAGCAAATATTTGGATTCATTAAAATATTAAACTTAATACTAGTTTAAATCAGAATTGTATTTGAAATCAATGCATTAGCCAAGACATTGTTTTCGTAAATAATTTCGATCGGTGATCGATAACGTGACGTAGATAAATATTAGTGTATTATTATTATTATTAGCACCGCGTCTTACTAAACGTTCTGGTTATACGCACTTACGCTAATGTGTGATGGTAGGGTGATTGTGAGATGAAATGGAGGACCTACAGTTTAACGGGGAATCCGAACCACGGTGGAGGCCTGGCATTCCCCACATTCACAAGTTGTGATTAATACACGTGTTGTCAGAGGTGAAGGAAGGGTATGGTAATCGGATAAATTTATGCCGGGACCGGGGATTGAATCCCGCCAGCATAGAAGTCTGACACCTTACCCCTAGACCGCCAGGTCACCAATATTAGTGTAAAAGTAGATCCTAAAATCAATTTCACCTCGATCAATGACCGATACGGACATCTTGCGTTCCTGAAAGGATTTTGTGTACAAATCAGGTACACAATCTAAATATTTTTTTATAGACTCATATCGATGAAGTTTTAACAATGTTAGTGAGCAATTAATCTCTCTTTTTCAGTTCTTAGCGTATTATTTAACGTGTTTGATCAACGTAATACACATTTGCCCAATGAAACTTGCATCGTCATTACATACTTATGAATAGAAAATCTTATATATTGAAAAATAATGTCGAAAAACATTTTTTTTATCACCACGTCCTACTACTCATTCAGATTATACGATCATGTACTAATTACGCGAATTATTTTAGGGATTGGGAAGGTTATATTTATAGAAAGTGTACCCGAATTTGCGTGAAGGGAAAGTGGAAAACCATTTTTTTTTTATACCTCATTACTCCCGACCAAGATTCGAAGCTCGATTTCTCCGCTATCGGCAGTCAAGTGTACTGCGAGAGTCGCGCGTTAGACCTTGCGGTCACCGAAGCGGCTGAAAATATATTAAATATGTGTGTCAATAACGTTACACACCCTTTTTTATTTTATTAACCATACAAATCATAGATAAAGCCTTTACAGTCTGAAATAAAACAAATCTCTAAACCTTATATTTACTTGGTTAAGAAGTGTTCAACCAAATGTTTAGGAGTCCCTGATTCGATTCCGGTTGTGGTGACCTGGTGGTCTACGGGTAAGGTGACTGACTTCTGTGCCCGGGATGTGGGGTTGAATCCTCGGTCCAAGCACAGATTTATCTGATTGCCAAACCCTTCCTCCACCTCTGACAAGACTTGTATTAATCACAACTTGTGAATGTGTAGAATGCCAGAGGTGCTAATAATAATAATAATAACAAGCATAGTACAGCAATAGTAGTCATATGACACCTTATCTCAGTGGGTAGTGTGTCTGTCTATTGATCTAAGGGTCTCAGGTTCAAACCCGGTATGGCTGAATTAATATTATTATTATTATTAGCATCACGTCTTACTTACCCGTTCGGGTTATACGCACTTACGCTAATGTGTAATGGTAGGGTGTTTGTGAGATGAAATGAAGGACCTACAGTTTAACGTGGAGTCCGAACCACGGTGGAGGCCTGGAATTCCCCACATTCACAAGATGTCTTGTCATGAGGTGAAGGAACGGTTTGGTAATCAGATAAATCTGTGCCGAGACCGAGGATTGAACCCAGGCCGCCAGCACAGAAGTCTGACACCTTACCCCATAGACCACCAGGTCACCAAATGGTATGGCTGAAAGATGTATCATTGATGAAATGTGGGTTTACCATTTCACACTGATAAAGTAATGGTCAGGGATTGAATATTGTGCCTGTCTTTGTCTTAAGTTAGATTATAAGGTATATGAAGCTATTATAGGCCTAGTCGTGGAAAATGTATGACGAATAAAAAAACTAACCCTGGCCCCAAGCTGGAAGCAGTAGTGGATTTAAAAGCACATACATAGTAACCGAGAGTCAACCAGTCTGTCTGTGGGGAAGTATATTATATTTTAATGGAGAATTTGTGATGAGAAGTGTTGATGTAAGATCGCGATGTTTTGTTGCATCACGAAATTTCTCAGCTGTGTCTGATTGGGCTCATCAAGGCATAAAGCCATGGATTGAAGACTACTCTGTACATTTGCTCGAGGTGACAAGATAGTTAGTGAACGCAGTGACTGAGCAGGATTCAAGGTAAATATCGCGCGCGGTCTTTAATGACAATATACCTTACGAGTCTGACCATTTGTTTTGTCCAAAGTAGACACGTGATTACGCCTAGTTTGGGACTGAGGACTGTGACGGCGTACCTAACAAATCAGTAATGTTTTTTGTTCGCTTCCGCGTCTGATTATCCACTTTGCATTGCACTTTTTTTTAGTAGGAATGTAGAAGGAAGAATTTAGATTATATCTACCCACATACGCGTGTAGGGAGTGTGAGAAGCCGTTTAGGATTGAAACACCCTCAATATTTCTCTCACTCGCCTCGGTGGCGTAGTTGGCTAACGCGCTTGTCGTGTTTAGCTCGACTGCTGAGGACGGGGAGATCGAGGTTCGAATCTCGGTCGGGTGAACTGGGCGTGGTTTTTCCTCGATGGTTTTTCACTTTCCCTCCACGCAAATGCGGGTTCACTTCCTCCAATTAAACCTCCCCAATTCCTAATCCATTAGAGTAATTAGTACTTAAAGCGTATAACCCGAACGGGTAGTAAGACGCGGTGCTAAATATTATTATTATTAATACTTCTCTCCAACCGGAAAAGCAGACTACAGTACAATTTTAATAGAAAGGGCCTAAGTTGACAGCTATACAAGTTACTAGATCTACTTTCACGTGTTCATAAGTCAAGTCATGTAGTATAAAACTGCAACCTTCAATCTAAATTAACAATTCCTATTAAATAAAGCTAGTAATAGAGTAATATGATATCAATTTTGAGTGAAAAAAATTTGTTTGCATTTTCTTAAATCTCTTCCTATGAATATTTGACTATATATGAGCTTGATCAGCCTTGTGACCATTGATGGTGTTCATGTTTTATTATTCTCTCAGTTGACCGCCGTGTTAATATTATAAATTACTATCTATTTTTTAGAATTAAATTTCTAGTTTTAACTTTCTGTGGAAGTATTTTTAACAAAACAATACAAATTATAGGGACAATTAGTTAAGCTTTGGTTCAAAGTTTAATAGAAGAAATATATATTATTGGGTAATTTTCTTCGATAAAATCTGCTCTATCATCAAATTTCAATGGGTTCAAACCCTTAACTTTATATGATCATGCAGTAGAGATTAAAGTCTTACTTTGCCATTCGGGATGTACGCTGACCCCTTCTCCAAGCTTTGAATGTTATTGATTTTTATTGAGTGTCATCTTACACTAATTTTAATCTCAAAAAGCTCCCAATATCTTCTTTTAAAAGTATTTCAACAGTTGTCTGTATAACTTCGTATTTAAACAGCCCAAAAATGTATCATTAACTTATGTGCGAGCATCTTGAAGTGCCATCAAAACCTACTTTGTAAGCAACTATAAAGTTATCATTAACTTATTTTGGCAGCACCTCAAAATTCAAGAGATCCTAAAAACTCTTTGGCACCATTAACACACCTCTCTTTTAGCCCATTGCAGACTTCTTAGTATTATTAAAATATTAAATTGCCGGCAATCTTGAACCGCTCCCATGACCCGTAAGCGTCAGTGGAGTAAAAATGCAATTAGTTAAAAATTTCAACAAGGAAATGAATAAAAGCCATATTAATTGTAGAGTATATGAACTATATTTTAACCAGGAGTGGGCGTCACATAAAAAACGAGATAATTATAAAGGAAACGGAGTAATTGTGAGTTATATGTGGCCAAAAAAGGTGGTATTTTTTAACACTTTCAAGCTTACAAGCATATGGGCCTAATGTGCAAATGTGAAAACCTGAAATATCTAGTTTTGTATTTTGAAAGACATTTAAGGTAGAACAGAAGGTATTTGTAGTCATTGAATAAATTAATTTCATAAGCTTTGAATTAAAGCTTAATTTCAGCAGATGTAATATTATAAGGATTATATAAAAATTAAATATGACTATTATTATTTTATAGTAACAGTTGTATCGCATTGCGTTGCGATATATATTTATTTGCATCAAACGGTCTATGATGAATTATATATTTTGGATAAGGTAAGTTAAAACAATATATTAGATTAAAAAAAAATTCTAAAGACAATACATCTTACAAAGAAACCATTTATGGACAATATTAAAAGTAAAATATGAAGAAACAATTTTAAAACTGTACATACAATTATTTTATTGTAAAGTTTTAAATCGCTTACTCACATTTTAACTTCCATACAGTCCATAGTTTTTTTAAAAATTTCTTTATTAGGTCTATTTTTAAATTTTTATAATACAATTTCTCTACTTTATATATTATTATATAAACTTTCCATCTTAAAAATATGCTATTCATCATTGACTGTCTAAGATCAGTCTATATAGCAATGTAATAAGGTATAGCTATAAAATAAATAAATTTTATTTTATTTACTATCAAATTTTTATAATTTACACTCTACGTTCAATAGTTCAAACTTTTTTTTAATAAACATCATTAGCATTATCTACCTTAAAGTCGTTTCCAACCAAATTAGGCCTGATTTCTCCTACGTTCATTCAGTTGGAACAAGAAACGGGCACTAGGTAAATAAACATCCTTAAGTTGATGTACGTAGCCTACATCCTGCCTCTATCTAATTTTTGTCTACAGAATACCAACCCAAAATAAGAAATGTATTTTTATAATTTGGATAAAAAAATTAATTTTTCTCTAGGAACTACACCGTATGACATATTTTTAACAGTATAATTTCTAATTATTTATGTTTAACCTATTTATAGATGGCCTCCATATATTTTTTACATTTTTTACTTACTCATATAAAGAGAAAGTATTGTGATAGTAAAACTTTTTTTTATCTCAAGTTTATGATGAATCTTTACGTTTTATGTCCCTCCGCCTTAAAAAAATGGATTTTACATTAGCTAGCCCGGGTGGGTGTTGGGATGTAGTGGACAAACAAAATATATTCTGATATCTCTGTACGTCTTAAAACAATATATTATGTAAATTGAAAAATTACACCTGGACACGGGAATCAAACCCGAGACATTTGGCTTATTACACCAATGCTCCAACCACTGGGCTATTCAGGAATCGTCCCGTGTCCAGAATCATTCTTCACTAATATTTTAAGGCATAGTCTATGATGGACGTGGGGAAATCGTCAATTTACGGAATATGATATCTAGATGTGGCTATAACCATAATCAAATAAAATAGCTTTTATATTTAATCCAGCATTAAAACATTATATAAGCCCCTTTTCTCATCCATAATATATCCTAGCATCACAAGTGAATAACCTCGCTAAGACAACAAACTTCAAACAGACTGAATTATTGGTAACTGAAGGGTTGATATTCCAATTTCCCATGCTCTATCCACACTCATTTGGATGCATTTCTACTAAGATGTCCTCCTTATTCTTACTACTTTAGATCAAGTCATAAATAAACTCTTGTGGTAAACATACCGGTAAAATAACAGCTATAGGTCGTCTGCGGTAGTGTGTAAACTCATAAGAAGGTCTTAATAAAGGACCTAAATCAGCAGGACTATACTGACTATTGACTTTACCTCAGTAAGACGGGCTTTACATCTCTTTTATTTTATATATTCACCAATATAATCCTGTTATCTTAGAGAAAATGATTTAAATCTTCAAGAACCAAAACACACTAGTACCAAGCGCGTACTAAAAAGTACCCTTTAAAATAAGCTACCAGTAATAATTTCGTGCTTATTTGTGGAATACTCTTTTTGAATTTTCCTGCAGTGATTTGATATTTTTGGTAGCAATGCCCCCCACTCCTAAGAATGTTTGCTCAGTTTTAGGCGGGTACTCTAACCTTTGAAAGAATGAATACATCCAAAAGCCTCTTCGGTGGCCGTATAATCTAGGCTGCAAAGGTGTCACTTTCAAAATTGACTAAACTGCCGAAGAAGGAGATAGCTGGGCTTAAATCTCGGTCATATGTACTGGTGGGTATTTTTCCTAAACTTTTTACACTCTCTCTCCACGAAAATTCGGGTACACTTCTTCAACATTCAACCTTTATAATCCATAACACATTAGCGTATCTAGTATATATGCGTGTAACCCAAACAGGTAATAAGACGCGGTACAAAAGAAAATTCTTTCATGTAAATTACAATTTAAATGGAAAGAGATTTTTTTTTAATTTAAAATAATGATTTAACCTCAATTTTCTGAGGAATTTCTTTGTAAAGAAAGACTTACACCAGTGAGCACACAGACTAAACGTCAATATCGTCCAGTCTGGTACACCGTTGACGGGGAGGTTATAGTCCGAATCCTAACCGGGTGTACTAAGGATGGATCTTCTTAAATTGTGTCTCGCTCTCCCCTCGCGTAAATGCGGGCACATCACCTCCTAATTCTCCCTCTTCTTTATTTCTACCCCTTTAATATAGTAGAATGCAGGGGTATCTCTGATGGGCAATAAGACGCGGAGCAAATAAAAACAAAATAAAAATTATATATAACTAAACACATAGAGCGACCAATTAAATATATGTTTTATTGCCTTCGAAAATGTTGTTCAAAAGTCCAAGGTTATATTAAGACAGTAATAGTATTTAAAAAAATCACGAAAAGGATTTGTGTGGTTCTTACACCGATATTTTTGCTAAGTTATTCGTGTCATTTGATGTTCGTGCTAAGCTAATGAATGATGCTTACAGGAGTACAGTCCGTGTCATAAATCAAATGACCAAGTGGTGGATTTTGATAGCTTATGTCAAGTTTTAAAATATTACAAATTTTGTCTATATCTATAATTATATTCATAACATAAATAGTTAGTTTTATATTGCAGTTTGGAAAAAAATATATCAGTGGTTATTTATAAAAGTAAGTCATTATTCTATCGATTATTTCTTTATCGCCGTGTCTTACTACCCCGTCAGGCTATACGCATATGTATTAATTATGCTTCTGAGTTAGGGATAGTAATGGTTGAATTTAGAGTAAGAGTACCCACATTTGCTTGGAGGTAAAGTGGAAAACCATTTTGGAAAAAACCTTAGTACACCAAAAAAGGTAAATTTTAATTGATGGGTGTTAAATTAATATGTGAGTGTGTGTTGGTAGACAAATTGAAGATCTATAATTTCAAACCATAGAGATTTAGTATACTGTTTATATATATATACACACACACACACACACAATAACCTTTTTTTAGCACCGCGTTTTACTATCCGTTTTGGTTATACGCTTAAGTACTAATTACGCTAATGGGTTAGGGATTTGGGGACGTAGAATTTAGAGGGAGGAATCCACATTTGCGTGGAGGGAGAGTGGAAAACCATCTTTAAAAAAGCCACCCCTAGATCACTCGACTGAGATTCGAACATCGATTTCCCCGTACTCAGCAGTCTAGATCAACACGAAACTAGTCCGTTAGCTAGCCATGCCACCGAGCCGGGTATAAAAGTAATCTCAATATTACCAATTTTATAGCATAATATACATCAATTCTATAACTCTAAACTTATTAGCTTATTTTGAAAGCGAGTGTACACTTTGTTTACCCTGTGAGATGCAAGATAGCCTTGTCTGTTTTCACTATGGGGTAACTTATAAGATAGAGCTATAGAGCAAGACTTAATGCGCCTCAAGCGCGTTTCGATACCAAACACAAGAAGACAAACTACCTATAATTCATTCATGAGCTAAGTTTGCTTGGATGACAGCTCAAAAAGTCACTAGAAATAGTCCCTAATGCATCCCTACGCCAACAGCTGACAACTATCACTTTGGATTACTGTAACGAGAACAGATGGTAATAATATTAATGTGATAGTTAACCACAGTAATTTAGGCCAATATTATTTATATTTATTTGAGGTCAAGCACAAAGCTTATTTATCGGCTTGTTCCAATTAAAAAAAAATATTATTCACACAACTTTCACAAAAGGTCTATCGAAAATAATTTCAAAATGGCAACCGACGAATTTAAACCATGTGGTTGAACATGACGGAAACAAATTTTTACAATGATGCACCCACCCAGTAGATAAAATTATTTTATTCAGTTTAATATTTCGAAATACGATAAAATAACTATAAAATAATTTATTATATATAAAAAAATGACAATTTTCTCTTTTGCAAGTAAATACGACGCCTGTATTAAGAGGTATTGACGTGTGCACTATATTAAACATAGTCAATAACGTTCCAAAACAAAGAATCAGTACTTTTAATTATGTTTAAAATATTGTTTCGAGTTAGATAAATAGAAATTATCCAAACAAATGAATTAGTATGAGAAAACTTAAGTTTACATTATTTTTAATGTAATATATAACAAGTAATCAAAGATCTTTACCTTTATAACAAAACAGTGATGTTTTACAAGTGTTGGCAACCCAAAACCTAAATATGATTTTTGAACTGTAATCCAAGTAAAAACCTACATGAACAGACTATAGTCTAAATCATAATGGAACGTACCCGCTCCAGCGGCCGCATGGTCTAACTCGCTACTCTCGTAATAGACTAGATTGCCGATAACGGGGAGATCCCGTTATAATCTTGGTCATGTGTACTGAGGGTGGCTTATCCATTTCCTAAAACCATTAACGGAATTAGTAGGCTTACTTAATAACACAAACGGGTGGTAAGACGTGGTGCTAAAGGAAAAGAAAAAATAATTGAATATGCCAGTTTCATATGCGAGACTGGCCTGTTGCATTCGAGCTTATTTGGATGATTTCTTGTATTTAATATAGCACCACGGTGACTTTGCGGTCTAAGGTTAAGGTGTCAGACTTCTACGCTGGGGGTCTAGGGTTCGATCCTTGGTACCGGAACCGATTTATCTGATTGCCAAACCCTTCCTTCACCTTTGATAAGGCGTGTATTCATCACAACTTTTGAATGTGTGGAATGCCAGGCCTCCACAGTGGTTCGGATTCCACGTTAAACTGTAGGTTCTCCATTTCATCTCACAATCACCCTGCCATTACACATTAGCGTAAGTGCGTATAACCCGATCGGGTAGTAAGACGCACTGCTAATTAAAATAAACTAATATAGCACCCCACTCAAGATATACTGGGTCTTAAGGGCCAGTTTCATAGTCAAGTTTAGTACGCCTCAAGTGCGGTGCTACACTAAATACAAGACGACACCTACCTAAACTCGAATGGAATAGGCCGTTCTCGCATAGAAACTGGCCCATTCCATTCTGGTTTAGGTAGGTGTCGTCATGTACTTAGGGCCAGTTTCATAGTCAAATTTAGTACGCCTCAAGTGCGACGCTACACTAAGTACAAGACGACACCTACCTAAACCAGAATGGAATGGGCCAGTTTCTATGCGAGAACGGCCCATTCCATTCGAGTTTAGGTAGGTGTCGTCTTGTGCTTAGTGTAACGCCGCACTTGAGGCGTACTAAATTTGACTATGAAACTGGCCCTTAGTGTAGCGCCGCACTTGAGGCGTACTAAATTTGACTATGAAACTGGCCCTAACTGTGAAACTGGCCCATAGTATAATTTGTCAAGGTAAAACCTTTCACGATAAATGGAGAGTACATTCCTTCTACAAAGTTACGCTCTATTTATTTATTTATCATAACTAAGTATACATTTATTCTAAAACTATGGACTTTCAAAACTCCATCTCATATTATCTTGACACAGAGAGTACACGCCTGACTGTCTTCTTTCACGCCGCATGGTATTTACGGAGCAGACTTGAGTTACGCATTTTACTCGCCAAACTGCGACTTACCCGTGTAATGCGAGATGAAACAGTCGAGTTAACAAAGTTATTTACACAAATTACAGTGTACAAATAGCAGAGCTTTTACTCTTATAAGGCGGTATGAACGTTAATATCTTATTGTAGAATCAGCAGCATCTCAAATCCACGAACTTAACAAGACATCCTACAACCCACCGCGAACATTAGTAGACGCCAAAATATACTTTTTAAATGTTTTGTTAACACCACGTCTTACTACCCATTCAAGAGTATACATGTTTGTAATAATTACGCTAATGGGTTGCGGAGGAGGAAAATTGAATTTAGAGAAAGTGTAACCTCATTTGCATTTAGAGAGAAATGGAAACCATTTAGGAAAAATCACCTTAGTACACCCGGATGAGATCAAACCACGCTCTCCTAATCATGGGTAGTCTAGTCTATTGTTAAAGTAGCGCCATTGACCATTCGGCCATCGAAGCAGGTAAACGACAAAACAACTTGTATTTACAAGGGTGGTTTTTTATTTGCCTCTTTGAATGTAAGTACTCTCTGAGTGACTTATATATTTTAGCCACTTCGGTGGCCAGATGATTGCAAATGATGGGGATATTGGGTTTATAACGCCAGTCGGGTGATCTGAGTTGTTTTTTTTCCTAAATCGTTTTCCACTCTCCCTCCGTGTCAACACGGACAAATATTCTCGAAATTCAACCTTCCTAATCCCTAACCCATTAGCGTAATTAGTACATAGACATATAGCCAAATAGGTATAAAAACTCACTGCTAAAAAGTATAAATAATTTTTTTTGCAAGAAACTGCATCAGCATTTGACTATATAATTATTAGAGGACAGCAATGTTTATAAAACACCTTTAATTAGAGGGTTAGGAAGAGCTACAATATGTATATACTGTATTTGCGTATAGCTTGAAAACTATTGGTTTTAAACAAGGTTTATGGTCTGGGTACTGTATTTATCTTGGGTTAAGTTGCTAATAGCTACCAAACTTGCATTAGAATTAACAAACTTATAAACATCTCTAAGTACGTTTAGTTGGGTTTTTTTAGTACTACATCTTACAGTATGTTCGCGGGTTAGACGCATAGATACTAACTACTAATTAAAATAGTTATGTATATTTACATTAAACAATACATTTTAAATATATAAAAACTTACTGGAATATAGGTTATATAGTTTGTAGATGCTTTTAATGGGTTACAGCGTAGTGTATATAATCTAGTGGTCAACCTCAGTGGTCTTAGTGAAAATGCTCGTCTCAATACCTGTTGTTCTTGGGTTTAAAGCCAGAGAGCCCGCTAGGTCAACGGATTTTTCTTGAGCTATAAAAATCCGTAGCACAACTTCCTTCGGAGGGGAATTAAAGGAGTTGGTCATCTGTAGATTGTAGCACGTAAAATAACCCTGGAAGGTATGTGAAAATACCTTTCCTGGCAAAATTGTTAGGTCCTTTCACTCTGGCTCATAGAAATTCTCGTCTGTTAATATAATCAATTGGTTCAGAAAGTGTATGTTAAATACCTAAAAAAAACTAATCTAGTAAAGGCCTAGCTTAAAAAGTTTCATTCAATGTATTTACAAAGCTAGATTTTGAAATCCATTTTATGTAGGCCTAAGTTTCAGGTGGAAAAAAGTGATTTAAAAAAAATGAACTCGTACCTTTTTATTTAACCTCTTGGTGTGGTTCTCAATATTACATTGCCTTACAACTGTTACGTAATTCACGTGATGCTATAATTTAATACACGTGATTTAGTCAAGGCCATGGAGGCCTTTAAAACAACATTAACATTGTTAAGATGCACAAATTATATCTTCATGAATTCTTTTAGTGACAAGAGAGGTCAGTCCAACAGTTAAAGTAATTAGACTCGCAAAAATAGTTCCTGATCGCCAAAAACCTTACCAATAAAATAATAATTATTATTATTATTTAAACATTGTTTCTTACTACCTGTTCAGGTTGTACGCCTATTTACTAATTACACTAATTGGTTAGGGATTAGGAAGGCTTAATTGAGAATAAGTGTACCCACATTTGCGTGAAGGGAGAGTGGAAAACCATTTAGGAAAAAAACTACAGTGCACCCAACCTGGATTGAGCCCAGACTAGTCCAATACGAGATTAGCGCGTTAGATCAGGTGTCCACCAAAAGCGGGTGAAATTAAAATTAAAATGGGTAGGAGAGGGAGGTAGTAAAACTTTATTACTTATATGTATATATTTATAAATTATGCATAGCAAATTTAAACGTAACCCGCGTCTGTGGCCGAATGGCCTAAGGCATCATTTTCGTGTTAGACTAGCCTGTTGATGACGGGCAAACCGGGGCTCAAATCCCGGTCCGGTCTAATGAGTTTTTTCATAAATGGTTTCTCACTTTCTCACCACGCAAATGTAGGCACATTTCCTCTAATTCAACCTTCTTCATCCCTTACCTATCAGCATAATTAGCGTATAACCAGAATAATTAGTAAGACGCGGTGCTAAAAAATAAATCTACCCCTGCGTCGTAATACACAATCGTACTATAGGCCTACTCATTCTAATTAGGATAGTGGGGTTGGGATAAGACAGGTAAGGTTTAGGAGAAATGTACGTGCATTTGTGTGGATGATGAACAAGAAACAATTTAGAAAAAAAACACCTACAGTATACCTGTATGGTATTCAAACCATGACATGCTTGTCATCAACAACACAGACTATACGATACTGACTTTTAGTCCGCATGTCCACCGTTACGGATAAACTAGCAAGAAAGCGGATTTGTAGTGAAGAAAAAGATTAAGGCTTTTGTTAAATAATTACGTGGTGCACTTATGTTACTAATTGCTTAATTCTAAGTGGTATAAATTCGAACCTGACCTTCATATCACTGGAAATTATTTATATTATTAGTAACTTAAACTCTTTAAACTGCGTGAACAATGGTACGGTTATGGTACGAGTTGGATTTTAAAAATCATGGTTTTCTTCCTGTGGCTGATTGGATTTGTTGACCACAATATCAGTGGATCCTTGTTCTATTGTGGGGGGGAAAGGGAATAAGAGGAGATTACGGGACTTAACAAAAAATACTTTCTACTTTATAATAGTATTATTATTATTATTATTATTATTATTATTATTAGCACCGCGTCTTAATACCCGTTCGGGTTATACGCACTTACGCTAACATGTAATGATAGAGTGATTGTGAGATGAAATGAAGGACCTACAGTTTAACGTGGAATCCGAACCACGGTGTAAGCCTGGCATTCCACATATTCACAAGTTGTCATTAATACACATCTTTTCAGAGGTGAAGGGAGGGTTTGGCAGTCAGATAAATCTGTGTTAGGACCGAGGATTGAACACCGGACCCCCAACACAGAAGTCCAACATCTTACCCCTAGACCACTATCTTTATATATCATGTTCCTAATGTCTGGGTGTTCCAAGGATTGAGTTAGCTTCAAGACGCGTCTTTACATAAGCCGTGTGAAATAAATGTGTATATTAATCAAAAATAATATTTGCCAAATTGTATTCAATCTATATTGTTTTAAATGTAAACTTCATCTCGT
Organism: Timema shepardi; assembly: GCA_902151425.1. Taxonomy (NCBI): domain Eukaryota; kingdom Metazoa; phylum Arthropoda; class Insecta; order Phasmatodea; family Timematidae; genus Timema; species Timema shepardi. The sequence goes on along the minus strand of CABFVX010000242.1, from coordinate 43,671 downwards.
GTATTATCATATTTCTCAGCCTCTTAAGTTGGATTTCTTTCATTAAGTTTGTTTGTAAGCCATTTGCTGCAACTCACCTATAATCAAGAATGAATTTCAAATCACAAATAATTAGATGAATCAAACGGCTTAAGACTAAAAACGTATATTCCACCTCTTAATACTCATCAAGTAACATTATCACAGTCCATAACTTAAACCTGGCAGAGCATTTGAAAGCTTACAAGAAATTAATGGTAAGCCATTTACGGTGACTAATTCATATAAAATTACATTACTTGCTGAAGCATTACTTTTTTTTTTGTCTGTGTCTCGATTTTCATCTCCGTTAAATCATCTGAAAGCTTTTCTTCTTCTTTCCCCCCCTCCATTCTTCTTCTAAGCATTCCAGTTTTATTTCTAAATTGAGGTCAAGTAATTTATGTGGTTACATTTTCGTTTTTAAACACGCTAGTACGTTGCAAGGGAAATATTGCCTAGAGGAATTACCCCGGTATTAATGCCAGGATATTCAGGGACGATCAAGAAAAGGTGGATCTATCATATGATACTTCAGACAAGATTTACAAATTATTATTATTATTATTAGCACCGCGTCTTACTACCCGTTCGGGTTATACGCACTTACGCTAATGTGTAATGGTAGGGTGATAACCACGGCGGAGGCCTAGCATTCCCCACATTCACAAGATGTCTTGTCAGAGGTGAAGGAAGGGTTTGGTAATCAGATAAATCTGTTCTGGGACCGACGATTGAGCCTCGGCCGCCAGCACAGAAGTCCGACACCTTACCCCTAGACCACCAGGTCAACATTCAACTATATCGTTCCTCATCATTACACAATTAATAGTGAATATTGAACAACGCATAACGTTGATTCAACTTTAACTTTTTATGTGTTATGCATGGACCTGATCTTAGACAGCCCTTGTATCAGCCAATGAGAAGGCAAGGAGAGGCTCTAACCAATTACACACCAATATACGCAGCATACGGAAATTAGCTTTAGTGTTCAAGCTTGAAATGCTTTGCGGTAGCCATACGGGATTATTATTTATAAGTGTTATTTGTTTAAGCCTCAATTTATCATGAAATAATATATATAATTTTTTAATTTCCAACTCTCTAAGATGTATTTGCATTCCTCCCAGGGTATGCGTACCCCAAGTTGAACACCATGGTCTTACACTACTAGATCACCTGGTCGGTGTAAAATGCTGTTTGGTAAGTGTTCTAAACATATTTATATCTTATGAAAACTGTAATGATTAGTGAGAAATTTCAAACCTGTTAATAATAATATACGGAAGTTTAACTCTTCTTTGGAAATGTTTCGAAGATTCAAAATAATAATTGTGTGTGTCCAAGTTGAAATAGAGTAGATTTCAAGAATTTTCAAGAATTACATACTTCTCTTAAGGTGGGAGTGTAGGTAGCGCAAGTTAAGGCCAATATTTTTGAAGTTTTTATATTAAAACATTTTTATTTTTGGTCAAAATAAATCAAATAATTTTCCAGTAGAAACATATAGTTTAATTTTCTTCTCTTGTTGGTATCAACAGTTTTTAATATCTGTCAAGGTTGTCATTGAATTTAGCCTAATTACAACTTTTTATTTTTATTTTTGAAAGTTTTTCACCAAATGCCGCTATGCTCATGCCAGTTAACAAACAACTGTTTATATCAACATGTAAAGAAAATTAAACTATATGTTTGTACTGAAGAAATGTTCCATTTGTTTTAGCCACACAAAAAAAATAAAAAGTTGGCCTTAAACCGCGTTTACTACATCCCCACCTTAATATGGTAATACCAGCAAAGCTATATCATTACAATCCTACTTGGTATGTCTCAAGAGGCCGTGGCTCTAAGCTCTGATAACTAAACGAGACGTGTATTTTATATTAATGTTTGTTCATTATATTTCTATGTAAATACTATCACATTACCTCGAATTTCTCATCCATCAGATTTTATTATTATAGATATTGCAATATGATTACATCCCAAATGACGCATAGCAATACAAAATAAATGGTAACACACCATCACACATACTTTATTAAATAGTTTATTATAGTTTGTGACAAAAGGTTCCAAAAATAACTTCTCAGTAAAATAAATACAAATATTGTTTTGTAGGAAAATTATAATATATTCTTATAATGTAAAACTCCCCCTAGATGCCCATTTAAAGCAAAACCGTTTGAGATATTTTTTAAATATTCAAGTTTTCAAAATGCAATCACCTGAAAACATCCTTTGATATGGGAGTTACTAAAAAACCAATATTCCCTGAGTTTGGAAAATATAGGCCTACATCTAACTATATAGTTTGAATAAAATCCATTTCCTGAAAATTACCCTTAATATGATGGTCATAATAAAAATGAAAAATATTCCTAAAGTTTAACCATGTGTTCTAAATATCCAGTTTGAACAAAATACACTAAAGCGTTTAGGCTGTTACCTCATATACAGGCATATAGACAGACAGGCATTGGTATGGACATAATTTAAAAAAAATAATCCTTTTTTTGGTTTTGAGGGCTCATAAATATTAAGATTCATCATTGTCTCAAGATAAAAAAAATCCTATTACAATACTAGTATTTTTATGTTTATATGAGAAAGTAAAAAATTTGCCATACCAATCTCAATGTTTTTCTAGGAAATGTTTATCATTCCTTAACGAGGAAGTCATCTTTGAGTAGGCTTACTGTCTAAAACAATGTTTCTCAAAATTGGTTCGTGGAATACTGGTGGTCTGCACATGGAATCATAGTAAATTAATGGTTTGACACAATATTGTTTGCTTTATCAAATAGTATTTTATATTTTGACACTAAGTTTTCAAAAATAAGTAATCAGTAAACTTATATCAAATAATCTTTATTATACAATCATGTAAACACTCTCCAAATATCAATTTAAGCAAAATCTATGTGTTGATTTTCTAAAACTTTCCAATATTAAACTATTCTTTATTTAAGAGCTTCAATCAAAATCAAAATAACAAGCTGAGGACAAACAGAATGGTTTATGGGTTATGGAGCACATATAGCGTATGGATTCATAATAATCTTGAAGTCAAAATTTTCACAGATACAACTTTTCTTTTTTAACTCAAAAGGAAAACAAATTAAAAAAGTACAATACTGGCCGACTCTGCTAAGTCAATTATACTTTCTTCAATAAGTACAGTCCAATTTTCACATGAATAACCTACTTCCATAAATATTTTACAACATCATTACTGTTATTTATTAATAACATGTATAAAAAGTGACAGGTATGACTTGACTTGAAAGTAAGATAAGTATCGTTTCTATCTGTCAGATAAGGCTCTTTCTATGAAAATTGGACTGTAAAATGTGTATATGAAAAAATGCATATAAATGTGCAGTCTCTATTGAATGATAAAAGCTTGAATTAGAAAAGGTTCAGCTTCATAATGTCACAGTTGGACAGTATATTAAGGTGGAATGGATAGGGGATATGAAAAAAAGCCGGTGTTTTTGCAGTTTTCATGAAAAAACTGTTTTTAGCCAAAATAGATCAAATACCGCTCCAGTAAAAACATATAATTAAATTTTCTTCACATGGTTACTCTAACGCTTCTTGAACATCTGTAAAGAGAGTGTTGGATTTTAACTACCATTTTTTTCTCTTCGTTTAAAAAGTGTATTGTATCATCTAATTCCACTATGGTCATGAAAGATATTCAACAACACTGTTGTTATCACCATGAGAAGAAAATTAATCTTTATGTTTCTACAGGAACAATATTTGATTTATTCTAGCCAGAAAAATGTTTTGCCATAAAATCTGAAAAAAACATTTGCCTTTTCTGTAGTCCCCTTTCATTCCACCTTAAAGAGTGTGGTCCATGTGTGTATATAACACTAACCAAGTGGTCCGATATAGGGAAAAGTTTGGGAAACACTTGCTAAAAAGTATGATACAGAGGGTGAATTTTAAGAAACTCAACCGGCAGTCTTTTGTAGAGAAGATAGGAACCTTGACTGTGTAGAAACCCTTTTGGTAATCGATTGGCATTGAACTCCAGCCCAATGGTCAGGGTCAGTGTCCACGTGATCAAATCTACAGTCAAATTGGAATATAAAGAACCTCGTATGACTGCTAGAAAACTCACTAGATCTATTTTCAAGTATTCATACGTCAAGTCATATGATCTGCAGCTGTCATCGTTGAAAAAAGATAACCAATACTTATATAATAATAATAATAATAATAATAAAAAGGCCCTTTCTATGAAAATTGTAGCGTAATTTTGGTTAGAATGTTCTTAAAGTGGGGTGCTAGTGAGTGTGAGTTTAGGGCAGTATTTTTGCAGTTTTTATAGCAAAAACATCTTTTGGCCAAAATAAATCAAATATTTCTTCTATGGAAACATAGAGTTTTGTTTTTTGCACATGCTAATATCAACAGTTGTTGAATATCTGTCATGAGCATGGCGGCATTTGGTGACAAACTTTTATCTTCATTTAAAAAGTTTATCATCAAATACTGCCATGCTCATGACAGATATTCAACAACTGTTGATATTAGCATGTGCATAAAACAAAACTCAATGTTTCTATAGAAGAAATATTTGATTTATTTTGGCCAAAAGATGTTTGTGCTATAAAAACTGCCAAATTAATGCGCTAAACTCGCTCTCACTAGCACCCCACCTTAAATTGATAATAGACCTGCTTTGGTGGCTGCATGGTCTAAGGATTCACTCTTGCAATAGCCTGGACTGTCAATAGCATGAAAACCGGATTTCAACCCCGGTCGGGTGTACAAAGGGTGGTTTTTCCTAAATTGTTTTATACTCTCTCTCTCCACGGAAATGCGGATACTCTTCCTCAAAATTCAACCTTTACTACCCCTATCAAATTAGAGCAATTAATAGGCCTACATATGCCTATAAACCGAACGGGTAGTAATAACTAGTGCCAAAAGAAAATATAGCTTCATGAAAATATTCTATTTATAGAATAGTAATATAAAAAAAAAATGCAAACGATCGCTTCAATTTATTTTGGTTTTTTTCTTTTTCTTTTCTATTCATCGGGGCCAACATAATCTGTTCAGCATGACCAGATCGTTAAGTGTCTCGCCACATTCCTAAAGTGACCATTTACAAAATGGCTTTGATCGCTATCCTCCTTTATGTTTGTCACTATCCAGTGTACAGTCACCATCCCTGAAGACGGTGACAAATGGACGAGAGGACAGAGCTCCTGACAGGAAGAGTCGACCACTGTGACAGGTGATTCAACGGCTACCAAACGATGACCAAAGTGTTCACTTGAACATAATTTGTTTCTATTCTTACTTTCCGTCTTATTTCCTTCATACGTTCCTTCTCGTTTCTTTTTAAAGTCTGGCCCTTCCCTTGTTAGTTTGTGTGCTTATCTAGCGTCTTCTCTTTTATATTCCTCTTCCTTTTAACAACCTTGTCTAGAAAATTTTTATGAATATGTTTGAGAGGAGTTAAACCTATTAAAATACTATGTAATTATTATTATTAGCACTCTTACTACCCGTTCGCGTTATACGCACTTACGCTAATGTGTAATGGTAGAGTGATTGTGAGATGCAATGGAGGACCTACAGTTTAACGTGGGATCCGAACCACGGTGGAGGCCTGAAATTCCTCACATTCACAAGTTCTGATTAATACACGTCTTTTAAGAGGTGAAAGGAGTGTTTGGCAATCAGATAAATCGGTGCCGGAACAAAGGATTGAGCCCCGGACCCCCCAGAACAGAAGTCTTATACCTTACCCATGGACCGCCAGGTCATCCTACAGTAGAATTGAGTGATTTTCGGGAGAAAAAAAAATCAAACAATTGCATTAAAAAACATATTTCTGGTGGGATAGCATTTATCAAGAATTTTACTCGATTTAAGGTGGGTTTTTTTCTGTCACGTCCCGGAAGTTACCACCCATTATGGCTTAGCCAAAAAACTAAGATAAGGATGAGGAAACTAAAATTTAGAGTAAATTTATCTGTATTTGCATGTATGGAAAGTCGAGAACTTTTAAGGAGAAAAACACTTTATTGTGCTTAAACGTATTTCAAGACTGAACTCCCATTCACCGAAAGACCAGACGAGACGAGACGATACTGACGCCCTATACTGTAAGACCAAAGCTATGTTTAAAAAAATACATATTTTCCCAAAAACACCCACTAGTCTTTATGAGTGCAACTCGAAATATTTTCGTTACTCAATAGACATTACTATAGTTTGGTGTAATGCATTGTTATTTGGTATTCAGAAGTATTCATTCAGTTTATCGACATGTTACTGTAAAACTCCAAAGATCGGTAAATCTTAGAATGTATCGGTACATCTAGAATTTACACATATCTGATGGTAAAAGTCCGAAATATCTTTGATAATATTTACATTTTGTGTTTTAACAATCTCTAGAGACAGGTGAAGAGATGATCCCCAACTCTAGCTTTGACCAGAACTCAAAAGTAAACGATTAACCTAGACTAACCTAACATAAGCTAAAATTGGGGGTCCTTTCTCCCACCTGTCTCTAAATATTGTTATAACTCAAAATGATTGTACATATTTTCTAAGATATTTAGGACTTTTACCATCCAGATATTGGTAAATGCTAGGATGTACCGGTAGATTCTTAGATTTACCGGTCTTTGGACTTTTACAGTAACATATATTTCGTAAAATCCTGAATAAAGATGATGTATTTAAAATTGTAATAATACCCAGATCTTTAACGTGAATTTCGTTTGAGTGAAAATCGTAAGTAACTACAGAGCAAAAGAGAAAAAGAGGAAAATAGAGGGGAAGAGGATTCTTGCTGTTCTTGTAAGATCATTGTTTTCCCGCTGCGGTGGCCGCACCCATTGACGAGAAGTAGTTGGGGGAGGAAGGGGAGAAAAACAGAACCATTCCACCTAACTTGTACTCTGCAATTTGCCCAGAGACAAAACACTAGTTTCTATAACCACCGTCATTAAAATTTGCTATCTTGGTTGAGATGCGTAAATTAATTGACCGATTATAATTGGTATTTAATATCACATAGGTATTTAATTGAGTCAATTAAAGTTGATGCACCTGTTAATTTAAAGCGAGGGATGTGGTGACGGAGTTTTTAAAAATTATTTTTATGTAAGTTTACTTTAACCCGCTTTGATGGTCGAGTCGTTTGAGGTGGGATGGAAGGGGACGCGAGAAAAGGCCAACGGTTTTTTGCAGTTTTTTATGGCTAAATATATTTTTGGACAAATTAGATCAAATATTGTTCCATTACAAATATAAAGTTTAATTTTCCTCGCATGGTTATATCAACAGTTGTTGAATATCTGTCACGAGCATAGCAGCATTATCTAACAAACTTTTTAAATGAAAAGAAAAAGTTGTCATTAAATTCCAAAACAAACTTGACAAATATTCAACAACTTTTGATATCACCACGTGAAAAAAAATTAAACTCTATATTTGTACTGGAGCAATATTTGATTTATTTTGGCAAAAATATATATATATATTATTTTTTTTGCCATAAAACTTTAAAAAAACTGGCCTTTTCTCTTGTCCCGTTCCATCCTACCTTAAGGCGTAGCTTACGTAATAAGCTGGACTGTCGGTCAAAGGGAGATCGGGGTTAGAATCCCGGTTGGGTGTGTTAAAGATGTTTTCCCTAAATTTTTAGCCACTCTCCCTACAAGAAAACATGAGTAGGCCTTCACTTGACTCATCCTTAACACATTAGTGTATTTAATTCATTGAAGTATACCCCGAGTGGGTAGTAAGTCACGGTGACAAAAAATAACTCTACCAATTTTAAGTTCTATTCTTCCTTTTTACACAGATTTTAAATGTATTATTAGAACCTATATTCTATCATATTTCATGGCAGAAGAATTTGTACATCTGCTTATAAAAAACACTATTTTAAAAAATAAGGAAAATAATGTCGTTAGAATTAAGTATTTGGGTTAGTTCCTCTTGGATTCAAATAAAACCGCAAAAACTACCCTTCAACGAATTACATAAAAAAATTATAGATAAAAAAATAATTCCTTCTTTTATAATGACAATGAAAATTACATAAAGTCAACCAAAAGAAAACAAAACACATGAAAACGATGTAAAGACCTATAAGTATATCATTAGATTAAACATTACTCTTTAAATCACATTTTAAAAAAGAAAGGAAGGGGAAAAACCTCTTTTTTTCTGCCTTAAAGACATCACCCACAACTAGAATTATTGTTAGAATGGCCTTAAAAGAACTATGTCCCCGCCCCCTCTTTCACTTTTCTTTAAAAACTCGATCTTAGATTAACCTCCCCCTACCTCCCCCACGCTCCTGGCCCTCCTTAAATACACAGACCAGCCCTGCAGACGTCACACAGGCCGGCTATTACCGATCTTACTAATGTCACTGTCGAAGAGAGAAGCGACTTTCTCTGAAACACTAGTAATGTTTTGTCACGGTAATGACGTATCATTTTCAAGAACAGAGCAGACTAGTGTGTTTTCTATTCATTCAACCCACGATACAAACGTGTCATTACAAGAAAATGGTCTTTAAAAGACCGCAGTTGTACCGTGGGATTGTGTCGGAATTATGACTCCTCTATATATATAAATTTAAGGGGGTAAAGGAAGAGAATCACCCTGAAAGAATGGGTAAGAGAATAAAGACCGTTTGAGGTGGAATCAAGACTATTCTTGTTACTAAGCGCTGTGGTTTCTGTGCCTTCCCTACCATTCATTTGTAAGGTAAAAGATATTAAAAGAGATACTTATCAACTTTAAAGAAACCGTATTTTGTTGAGGGTCATCATGGTTAGTTTTCCCAAATTACATTATAAAATAAAAAAAGGGGAAATAAAATACATAAAAACAAAATATGTAGTAGTGGTAGGGGTAATAATTCTGAAGGTGTATTTTTTTAAAAATGTGAATCCATTCACACACACATTTATCTTCGGTACAAAAACTCGTTTCACAAAATTTAGATTGTATATTTTTATATACTTTTGAGTTAAATTGTCTTGCCCTTTAAAAGTATGTTTTTCCTGAAAAACTATATATATATTTTTGTTAATAGGGTCAAAATTAAATACAAGTCTTGTCAAGTTGGATTTTTTTATAAAATGGTATGGCAACAAAATAGTATTGTTTAAATATAGCTATCACTTTTTCATTGGTATTTATTACATCTTATTATATCTATTATACTAATTCATACTTAATGCATCTTATTTATTATTAGATTTAATTATATAATATATTATCACTCGAACCTCTTTAACCTCTTTAAAGTATGGGAACACAAACACTTTTTTTAATGCAATATTTACAGTCTCATAGGTTTACGATTTCTTAAAAAGAGGATTTAACTCTTGGTGATTTTGAAGGGGAAGGAGTGGACTGGTGATAAAAGTAAAAAGGAACCTTTTATATATAGAATTGAATTTCCAACACAATATGTCTTAAACATAATTTTCTAGGATCCACCGTTCACGAGACATACGCAAATAAATTATTTCAAGGTATTTTCAAGGTCACACCAATGGAAGCTCGCACGGTATTCATGAGGAAGGACTCTTAGTATGTGAAACTACACGCCTAAATGAGAATTTAAACCAAAATCCTGCTGTCTATAATTTTTTCCCACTATTTGCAAAAAACCTGTTTAAAATGACTGGACTATTGGCAAATCTTGGTAGAATGAGGCCATTATGCGAAAAACACGTGACCAAAGAATACAAAATATTATTTTAACATTCCTGCGCTTTTTAATATTGATAATAAACACCTTTGTATATAGGTATATTGTGATTCGCTATAACTGAATGACATTAAATTAAAACATATTTATTTAAAACTTTAAATTCCCCAGATATCAAATATTTGCTAGTATATATATCAATTACTTTTCATCTCATATATTCTGGTTTTTATAGCAATATAGAACAAGTAAATTAATAGCACATTGTGTTCGATATTACTCCATTATTTATTTAAACGCTAACTAGTAATTTCTTATGTATTTACTAATCAATAGATATTTTCTTTATTACGATGCAGAAAATCGTAGGTCCATACAATCCATCTATCTATTTCAGCTTAATTTTATAATCTCAACCTTTGAAAACACCCACCAAGAACACAAAGAAACCCCTAAAGCTATCTCGTAATTATGTAAACTGGCAAGATTACCAACTATGCCATTACAATAAACACCAGAACATACAACATTTAAATTCATAACCACATCGAAAAGAAACTTCAGGCTACGTTTTGAATTGCAGCTGCGCAATTACAACATTAGGGGTAGTTGTTTGTGGCTATTAAATTTAAGTTATATTCTTTTACAGTTTAACAACCATTTGAGACATGGTAATGAAAAAGAAGATAAAAAAAATACTTTTCGTTCGTGAAATTGAATTTTATGTTCCGAGTCATCTCACGTTGTAGAAAAGAACCATTGTTTTTACACTAGCAGCTCTGTGATTGGTCTGTTCGTTAATCATAACAATTATTCAGGCTCCAGCCAGAACGTCTACTGGTGGATATCATTTACTTCGAGAGGAGAAAAAAACTACTAAAAAACAACCTTTCCATTGGTTGAAGTGGTCCATTCAAATCTAAATGATGCATCAGGTAGTTTGAATATTTTAATAAAATGAGTTCTCTGATGTATTTTAACAGTTTTTTGCTCCACAGTAGCCTTTTTTCATTTAATTTGAAACAAACACGCACGAAAGAATATAATGACAGTAGAGTATGATGGTGGCCTTAGTGAATAGCAGTTAAAAATTAATTTCTATCTACTAAATTTATCTAAGAGCGAGATTATACAATGCATTATATCAAAACCCTCTCGTAGTGTTGGATTGGATAGGTGAAGTTTCAACTAATAATCGTCTTAGCTTGGAGATGAAGTTTTCACAAGGTTCGGGGCGAATCATGATTGCGTATGGAAGGAAATAAATTATAATTTCAGAGATTGCATTACGTTCTTGTGGGGAGGGAATGAAGTGGATGCAGGAAGGGGGGGGGGGCTACCCTAACAACGCTTAGCCTCAATTGTTTGAAGAGAGCCGTAAAAAAAAAAGCAGCTGTTCGTAATGTTCTAATGATTTAACCTGCTTCAATTTATGAAACGTTGTGTCATTCACGAGTTGATCTTGTAGGTTTACTTTACAATGAGGTAATTAATGTTCGATATAATTTAAACACTTTTTTTAGTTTCTACAATATGATAACTTATATCGCTGCCATAATCTCGATTCAGTATATTCGTAAGTATAAACAATTATTCCTGTCACAAAGTTTTCTAGCAAGTGACGATATAACTGGTCTTTGAAAAACGCGCGTACACTAAGACTGTTTTCAAAATTGTTTGATATTAGATTTTTTTAAAGTAATTATTTTTTATTTGTGATTTTTTTATAGTACCACGTCTTACTACCCGTTTGGGTTATACGCCTATATACTAATTACACTAATGGTTTTATGAATTAGGAATGTTATATTTACAAGAAGTATACACAACCCAGATTCGAACCTCGATCTCCCCATCATCGGCAGTCTAGTCGACTGTGAGAGTAGACAAACGGAGCGGGTTTTTATCTGGGAAATATTACTAGTTGAGTCGAAATTAATCGGTATTTTTCCTATGTAAAAAGAAATAAGATTAACATTATGACGGTGACCTGGTGGTCTAGGGGTAAGGTGTCGGACTTCTGTTCTGGCAGCCGTGGTTCAATCCTCGGTCCCGGCACAAATTTATCTGATTACCAAACCCTTCCTTCACCTCTGACAAGACATCTTGTGAATTTGAGGGATGCCAGGTCTCCACCGTGGTTCGAATCCCACGTTAAACTGAAGGTCCTCCAGTTTCATCTCACAATCACACTATCATTACACATTAGCGTAAGTGCGTATAACCCGAACGGCTAGTAAGACGCGGTGATAATAATAATAATAATAACATTATGACTCCCTTTCTGTAGTATTATGTGAGTAGGCCTAAATATGTCTCTCCTTAGTATTCTATATTTGGAACACTTCTAGGCATCAACTGGGAAATTATTGAAATTGATTTTTATATAACAACTGACCCAGCATTTTATGGACTTGTTAAATTTGTTAATTCTTTTTCTAATCGAACGAATTAGATCATGTTTAATTCTACCTGAATATTAACACAAAACGTTTAGTTAAACTTATGAAACTTAGCATGAATTCATTGTGGATATAAGAATATAAAAATAACTCTTAAGCTTACCTAAACTATTTTAAAATAATAATAATATTTAGCACCACGTCTTACTACCCGTTCGGGTTATGCGCTTTTAACTACTAATTACGCTAATGGAATAGGAATTGGGAAGGTTGAATTTAGAGAAAGTGAACCAGCATTTGCGTGGAGGAAGAGGGGAAAACCATTTAGAAAAAAAAAACAGTTCACCAAACCGAGATTCAAATCTCGATCTCCCCGTCCTCAGCAGCCGAACTCAACACGACTAGCGCTTTAGCCAACTACGACACCGAGGCGGGTTCAAAATAATAAAGAGTGTATGTCTCAAAAATTTATTAAATTGAAAAAGGAAAACCATTTATTTTCAAATACCTACCAAATTAGTATATTTAATATACCAGTCCATGCATTCAACTTGAGCGGATAGTGAGATGCAGTGAAATAAACTTAAAAAAAAACAATCCAGCGTTTTAAAGTGTTTTATAATAACATTTTAAAATTAATTAATCAAACACCCTTAGAGTTTGTTGCCTATGCACCCCCAATTCTTTACAGGGGATGTACCAGAGCCAGGCGCGCTAGGGCTCTGTTTTGAAAATCGAATAATAACATTCCAATCCAGCGGCCAACTTTGTATAAAGGTTCGTTGATTGTGTTTGCTGCACCGGGGCGCTAGTGTCGGTTCGCTTGGTGACGTGGATTATCGCGCATGAGCATTGGATTATTTGCTTGTAACAATTAGGTCTAATGAGGGAGGGTAATAGAATTGGAGGGGTTGGGGAGGGTTTTTGCCTGTGAGTGGCTTGTGAACTCGGTAGGGGTTGATGGAGGGCAATGGGGAGGGGAGGGGTGTATCTGTGGGATCTAACACCCTTCAACCCCTACTGTGCTGGATAGGGAAATGTGAACCGAGTCTGCAAGAAGGTTATATAAGGCATTTCACGACATTAATTTCAAGGTAATGGTCCACAACCTTCAGATAACACTGTTAGAAATATATTACTTATTTCTACTATAGGAAGATCGACACCTTAATCCAGTCGGTAGCATTTCTGTACGGGTCACGGGTTTGATACGAGGCATGGCTGAATAATAGTTAGCACCGCGTCTTACTACCCGTTCGGGTTATACGCTTTTAAGTACTAATTACGCTAATGGATTAGGAATTGGGAAGGTTAAATTAGAGGAAGTGAACCCGCATTTGCGTGGAGGGAGAGTGGAACACCATTTAGGAAAAACCGCACCCAGTTCACCCGACCGAGATTCGAATCTTGATATCCCTGTCCTCAGCAGTCGAGCAGCTCAACACGACAAGCGCGTTAGCCAACTACGCCACCGAGGCGGGTGCATGGCTGAAAAATGTATCTTTGGTGAGATGTGTGTTCCCCCTTTCTTAGTGAATGATTGGGGCTGGATGTTGTGTATGTCCTCGATTTAAGGGCGCCTTGATACCAGCTAGTCAACCCCTCACTCATAGGGTCCAGCCCACTTGGCGACAAGTGTGTGATGCTGGCGTCTGGCCCGTCCACCGATCCATCGGATGGCCGTTCTCAGTTCAGAAAATGAATCGCTGATAACAACTGATAGACCCCGCACGCAGACAATTATAAGAAGGACTTGTATTTAGGTTAAGTTAGTATTAAGTATTTTTATATTATTATTATTATTATTAGCACCGCATCTTACTACCCGTTCGGGTTGTTCACACTTACACTAATGTGTAATGGTAGGGTGATTGTGACCTACAGTTTAACGTGGAATCCGAACCACGGTGGAGGCCTGGCATTCCCCACATTCACAAGATGTCTTGTCAGAGGTGAAGGAAGGGTTTGGTAATCAGATAAATCTGTGCCGGGACCGAGGATTGAACCCCGTCCGCCAGCACAGAAGTCTGACACCTTACCCCTAGACCACCAGGTCACCTGTATTTTTATAAATCTTTAAGTTAAGTTAGTTGTAAGTCCATAGGTGGTGGTATTGCGGGTGGTAAGTGGAGATAAATCTCCGGTAGGGTGCCTCCCCAAGTGGCGGGGAGGGGGATGCCCACCCCCGCTGGGGCTCTCACCAATATGGGGACTATTATATCCAGAGTGCGGTGGTAAACCCAGTGGGGCAAGGTACCGGGGGCGTAATATACCCGGGGCAGACCAACTAGTAGGTTGGGTATATTGTATTTAAAAAATATATAAAATATGTAATGTTAATTCAAGATGTAGATCTAGGTGCCGAGATACATGATAGGAATCTGGATAAATAGTGTAAATAAATAGATTAAATAAAAATAAATGTACTAGATTTAAGTTAGCTTATAAGTCGTGTGCAGATATAACCAGTCGGTTCAGAAAGTGAACTTTAAATACCTCATCAAAATTTCAAAAAATGGACTACAGTTTGATGCTTACAAAATTTAATAAAACTACTTCCACCTAATGTTACGTTAGGTTATGTAAGCTGCATTTGCCACTGTCGATAGATATTATCAATATTTACAGTTATAATAACACTAATAATATAGTAAAAAGTTAACATTGCCGTCTGTAAGTAAGTATTAGGTCCTATGTATATTTTATATTCAAACTATCTTATTTTGGAGTTGTATAATGAGGTTCGAAGGTGTGAAGGAACAAGTTGGCATTCATTATACATTTAAAATATAGCTACATGTAATTTCTTTGTATAATATTCAGCTGAGGGGGCCAATAGTTGTATCGCTATCCTTTGGTCGGTGATTGACAAATTTGGGCGACTTTAATTTGAAACTCTGTGGAAAAAGTGAGTTTATATTTCTAAGTTAAAGATTTAAATTTAATTGTTAAGGTAGATGTGCCAAGCTCTTTTGACTATAAGCGTCACATTGAAAATTGAAAATACTCAGTGGCCTGCACTTCAAAAATTCAATACTGTCCTCGTTTTAGCAACGTTGCCTACGTGGAGATTTCTAAGTTATTTAGCGAGGCGGGTTACATCTTAACTTGGTGCACCTAAGCACTCGAAACGCAATCACGTTCGGACGCCAATGTATGGAATAGAAAGATAGGGAAGAATATGAGTGGTTCACCCTGCGAGGCCTCTTGTTTATCTACTGATAACACATCCCCTCTTCCTCTGACGAATTTACACACTCACTGTACTATTTTCTCCTTAAAAACATTGACATTCCATTTAAAACTACCTTTCTTTTGTTTTATATTATAGATATGCATATGTTACCAAGGACTTTTTAATCTACATCCTGGTATGAAGACTTCTACAGGGCATTTTCATGGCCAAGCCTAAGTTGTAAATGATTTTTTTAAATACGTTTACAAAAAACTACTTTAAGAAGGAAATAATAATTTTATAATACTAGGAATATATATTTAGATTTATTTAAGAATTTATGATTTTTGTTTTAACATTAATTCTTTAAGACTCGTTTAATAAAATGTAATATCACCAACATGGGAAGTCCTATCTTGACCTGCAGTACGTTGGAGATAGGTGACGCCCTTAAGTAAAAAAAAAACGCTAGAAAACTAAAACTATTCTACATTTTAAGATTTCTCCTTGATTTACTCAACAAAACATTAAAACTTTATTTGCAGTAATTCTTTGAATGCTAGGCTTTGAATCTTAGTTTTTAAGTCCCTTTAATAATTGACGAATAAGAATATTTTGAGTGATTGTTACTGTTCATAAGATAAAACAATTGTTTACACACTTGTGTGCTGCCAAAGATTGCAAGTGTTTGGGGCTCAAATTTAACTCTTTTTGTAAATCTAGCTTTGATGACTAGATATTAATTAGTGAACCGATCACATGTTCAAGATTTCTCCAAAGATTTCTCTATTATTTCATAATTCCTAATATTGTATGTTAGTACGATGTTTATGTAAATAAGAATCAATCCACGCTGTATATTGATTTATCGAAGGTCCTTGGGCCACGGACCACAGGTTTGACATTACTGATTTAAAGCCCTTGGCCCTGCCGAGTGCAAGTCTATAACCTATTTTGTGGGATGGTGGGCGGGAGGGTGAAAGGTGTGGCGTGGCTTCACAACCGACCAAA
The DNA here is from genome assembly GCA_902151425.1 of Timema shepardi. Classification (NCBI taxonomy): domain Eukaryota; kingdom Metazoa; phylum Arthropoda; class Insecta; order Phasmatodea; family Timematidae; genus Timema; species Timema shepardi. The sequence goes on along the minus strand of CABFVX010000242.1, from coordinate 27,341 downwards.
TTATCCTTCCGCGCCAACAAAAAAAGATGGATTATAGAAACCGTAGATAGCGCTAACTACCGGAAAAGTCCTGCAGAAAAATCATACGTTTGGAAATATCAGTTTTCTCAAGAACGAGTGAAATGTTTATGTTAATATTTTAAACACCCCTTCTAAGATACTGTAGAGGTGTTTATTAATTGCTACATTTTCTTATTTTTTGTTATGAAGCCAGTAATTTTATATTGAAAAATGCCAATTTTATCGATATTTGATCACTGTTAAAATTATAGAGGAGGTGTGTATATAAAAAGTAAAACTTAATCAACATATTTCTATTCTTGAACAAACTGTTTCCGAAAATAAAATTGCAAAACAATACAAATTCTTGAAGATAACCTTTTGTTCCCATGGTTCTGCATTTCCATACCAAATAAAAAGGGCCAATCGCCTTAAAGTGTTACTCTCGTAATAGGCTGGACTGTTGATGATGGGGAGATCGAGGTTTAAATCCCGGTTGGGTGTACCGAGGGTGTTTTTTCCTAAAACCTACTTTTGTTTTATAGTTTATTTTAGGGAAAAAACATATGCTGTAATGTGAATGGTCGATCTTTAAAAGAATACTAGATATCAGGTCTGTTTTGATTACTTATAAATACCATGTTTTAGTAATTAGCCTTTTAAATAATGAAGAGTTTAAAATCATATAATGGGTTTAAATAAATTACCCACCTCGGTGGCGTAGTTAGCTATTGCGCCAGTCGTGTTGAGCTAAACCACCGAGGACGGGAAGATTTAGGTTCAAATCTCGGTCGGGGGAACTGGGGGTGGTTTTTACTAAGTGGTTTTCCACTCTGTCATCCTCAATTCCTTCTTTTGATGAGATATTCTGATAGAACCTCTTAGCATCTGAAGGTATTAGGTGCAAAATACTCTTGATGTTGTTTGGATTTGGAATTAAGATTGGTTTTCCATCTGGCCAGAGTTGAACAAAGTTTTGGCAAAAGGATGGGTGACCTATCTAATCTTTCTTAAGTAAGATTACTTGTTGCTCGTCCCCATTGAAGGTGCTGTTAATGTAAATGTCGAATGGCTTCTCGCTCAACCCTATTTAACGAGTTTTTAGACAATTTACTGGGTTGTTTTAATGTCTTTCTTTCTATTTGGGATGCTTGTTTTAAGTTTAGTTGTTCCTACAAAGACAATCTTTTCCATTCTAATGACATTGAGTTTTTTTCCTGCAGCCTAATATGACTTTGATATAGTAATTGCGTATAACCCGAATGGGTAGTAAGACGAAGTGATAATAATAATATATTGGTTATGTGTAAGAAAAGGTGGTAGCCTTAACTTCGCCATTAAAGTTTAGTATTATTATTAGTATTATTATTATTATTATTATTATTATTATATAGTCATCATGCGTGTACATGCGCTGTTGAAGTTTCACGGGACATTCTATATTTCTAAATACTGAATCGTTGGGCAAAAAACTGTGTCCAGAGAGGAGAAAACAGATAGTTATTTTTTTAAAGAGAGCTATGCAGCTCTCTTATATCTTTTAACATTAAGATCATTTTTATATTTATGTTTAACCTCCACATGAGTCAGACCAAACAATCAACTCCTCCGTTTATTCTATTAAATTGATCTCAACATAGGTTTTTAGGCATGCACCTATTTCTTGTGCACCTTGACCTGCCTCTCCTTCAAGCCAAAGGTAACAAAAACTCTTTCCGTTGGACCCAGAATGGACGCCACAGTCATATAGCTAAAGAACTCGCTTGTAGAACACAATTCTGGTCGAAATTTTGGGGAGAGGCAGAGTCTCCTGCATATTAAAGGGGAGTACTTCTAGACCAGGGCTTTCTTTAGCTTTCCGCAAATCATCTTTCATCATATCTTGTGCAAATTTTGCTTCATCCTGGTGTCTTACATGTTTTACCTCAGGCTCAGCTTTGATATCACCTTTAGCACTTGTTTCTTGTGCCGTTAACGAATCACACATATTTCAGGTGTCTTTTTTTAGTGGTTTTATATTCGAGTTAAATTTGCTGTAAAATACTTTTTTCTATGTTGAAAATGAAACATGTTTACTGTCCTCCTCCTAATACATAGCGCACATGACTGGACAGGTGGTGTCATAGGGCAAATATTTCTTTTCCTTCTTGGACCGTGAATAATGTGATTTGTATCTGGGATACTTGTTAATGTGGTCCATAAGTTTACGTTCTTGTTGTGATGTTATTTTGTTTTGTTCTACTGTAGCATTTATTGGGAATATATGCTCCAAAAATAAAGAATAAAACTTTATTCTCAAGAAAACTTACCAAAAGTCCCCCACTGTGCTGCGCCAACTGACTGTTTCCCACACGCAAGAATAAAAACGTCTCGCCTCCACAAACACATTGTTCGTCTGAACGAGGAATAAACATTGAGCCAGGAAAATGGTCTATACCTCATGGCGGGGTGTGGATGGGTGGGTGGCGCGCCTGCGCAATACGAGTGTAATTCATCGAGAATGTTCATTTTGCTCCACGCATGTACTTTTTTAACCCCTCCCTCCCGTCACTGTGTCTTGTTTACCTATGTCTTGTATTCACCCCTTATTCCCCTCTCTGAGTTGATATAATTGTATAAATACTCGTGTTGTCCATCATGGAGGCTACTTCTCGGCAGGGCCGTCCCCTAGGACGCACCTTGGGTCTCAAGGTACGGAAACCCCTTTTTCGGCAATTGTAATTTGAAAACTCTAGTGGCGTCTAATCCGGCGTATGTATGATGGCAGATCGTTTAGGTCTTAGGAAATATTCTGAAAATATCAAGTTAAAATCTTTGCGTAATATTTAAAGTATAAATATGTCAAATCGTTTAGGTCTCAGGAAATATTCTGAGAATTTCAAGTTTAAAATCTTTGCGTAATATTTAATGTATAAATATGTCAAATCATTTAGGTCTTAGGAAATATTCTGAAAATATCAAGTTTAAAAACTTTGCGTAATATTTAATGTATAAATATGTCAAATTGTTTAGGTCTTAGGAAATATTCTGAAAATATCAAGTTTAAAATCTTTGCGTAATATTTAAAGTATAAATATGTCAAATCGTTTAGGTCTTAGGAAATATTTTGTAAATATCAAGTTTAGAATGTTTGCGTAATGTTTAAGTTAATCATATCAGATCTTTTAGGACTCAGGAAATATTCTGTAAATATCAAGTTTAGAATCTGTGCGTAATGTTTACATTGTAAATATGTCTAATCGTTTTAAGACTTATTAAATATTCCAAGAATACTGAACCTAAAATCTTTTTGTCTTACTTTAATGGTAAATTTTTCAGATCATTATGTCTTAATGAAAATATTGAAGTTTGAACTTTTTGTTGTGAATATGTCTTATATTTTGGACTTAAATTTTTTAATGTCATTGTGGAGGTCGTGACCGATTCTAGTCTTGGAATATGTTAATCTTACCTGGAGTCTCATTTAACAGACGAATGTTTATCTAAAATGCCCATCAGGCAAATGGAAGTTTTTCTTGTTGTCAACTTAAAGTAACAAATAATTGTATTATTGATCCCTTTTTACCTTTTGGCCCATATGGCAAAAGTTTGTGTTATCGCTCGGAAGGAGTAAGTTTGTTTTGTATAGCCAGATTTTGTATGGTAATATTTTCCGTCATTTAACTCATTGGCCTTGCGGGCCTATAGAGTCCATTGTTCTTTTGTTTTCTACATTATGTCATATACTAATAGCTTCACAAATAGTAAACTATTCCAATTGTACAACTAAATCACCTTCTTTTTTATATACTCTGTTCAAGTTTATTTTTCAATATAAATAAAACTACATATTGTTATCCTTGACATATTTCTTTTTAATTCAGTTTTCCTGCTCTGGTCATCTTTTTTGATGTTAAAGACATAAAAATATTTGGAGTATGAGTTCAAGGAGAAAATAAGTAAACTGGCCTTGTTTACTTTCTTTTGTATTTCTCACAGCCCTCTGCAAATTTACTACATTTATTATTGTATTTTGTTTTTGTTGTACACCAGCCTTATTCTTCGAGGAAGAGTAAGGGCGGTGGTACACAACAGTACTCCCCCTGTTGTCTTCACTAACAATCGTTTCCAATTGTTTAGTCTTTTTAAGATATGCATCAACTCTGAGTGATGAAATTCTCAAAGTTTGGAAAAAAATTGAATTGCACACCTCTAAAGTATCCAAATGATATTCTCTAAACTACACTCTTCTATCATAATCTTTCTTCCTTTTCCTAAAAATTGGATTTATAGCCACCATACTGCTCATATGAGTTGTAATGTATTGATTTGGACTAATCTAAATTATGTAAAAAGTCATGGATGAAGGTAATTTTTCTTTAAAGTAATATAGGTAGAGTATCCTTTTAAGATTCATCCATGAACAAACACGCGTTTCTTAGAATGAGGTGAAAAGGACTTCACCCCTAAAATATATATTTTTTATACCTTCTTTCTTGTTAAAATATCTACTGCGTTGCTTCCTGTTAAAGGAAAAAGTTCATAGTATTTGGTAGAACACGCCATTTCTTTATACCAATAAGAAACTAGCTCTCACAAAATGTGTCGCCAGGACTCTGTCTATTGGTTAGTTTTTACTTTGTTGACCAAGGGAGAAAATGCAAGAGGTATGTCATATATAGACCATAGTGCGTATGTTTAAGTACAGAGCAGTATAGTTTGCAATTGTCACAACGACGACGATGAGGAGGACGATCTCCGGGACCTCGCTCACGCGCGAGTCAGTCACAGTCCAACACATTATAATATAAGTCACTTCAATATCACAAGTGTGCAGTGATAAGAAACATTTAACTGAAATATGTGCAAATAATTTACTGGTGTAATATAAATAAACCGTGTGTGAAATAACAGCCAACAACATTTCTCTTTCTTTAATAATATTAATACCGATTTAATTAGTGCTCGAACACGAGGCTATAGGCAGCTGATTAAATGGTATCTTTCCGTACAGTGATGATAGGCGCTCGATCACGGAGCTTAAGACAACCTAAAGTCACATCATCTTTTATCAGGGAATTAATCCGTTGTGTATCAATTGACGCCCGAAGCGGGGTGATTGATCACATAGTTATTATTATTTACGCCCAAAGAGCGGCGCTTTTTTATCCAATAGTATTACATAGTCAAAATTCGAAAATTTTGGAAATTTCTTTTATTTCTCCATCACTCTTACTTTTTCATTACACCTGCATTTACAGTTAAAATCTCTGAACTCTCTGGGTTCCACAACTTTCCCTCGCTGATTTATGTACTCTTTATTTGTTTGACAAAATTTCTTCCTAAACTCTCTTGACTGATGGATAATTCTGCGCTTACAGCCTTTCTTAGGTCTTCTATTTGACCTTGATTTTCCTAGGGAAGGTGAAATGATTTGAAAGTCAGCATCTTCGCTCAAGGGATATGTTTGAAAGTCAGAATATTCTATCATATGAGCTGTCTGAAGGTCAGCATATTCTATCATAGGATATATCTAGAGGTCAGCATATTATATCATGGAAGTTGTGTGGGAGTCAGCATATGTCATCAATATATCTGTTTAAAGGTCAGTATCTTCTAATATGGGAGCTATTTGAGGGCCAGCATCTTCTACAAAGATAACTGTTTGAATCTCAGCACAATCTGTGGTTGAATACTCAGATAAAGCATCCTGTTTCTCACTATGAGAACTATATTTGGTCCTCTGTATTTCTAATTTATCGGGCATACCTAGTTCATGGCCTTTATTAATTATTGACTTTGTTGGTGATGGAACAATGTGTAGTTGTTTGCCTGGAAATATTGGCTGCAGATCATAAATATCCTTAGCGTATTCAATTAACTCACGGGGCCTGATTGTAGTTGGACGAAGCTCAATGTATGTACAAATTGTACATGATTCAGGATTTGATGGGAAATCAATGCAATCCATTTGCTATTTGAGGTTTTGGCGTAGAAGTAGTTGGTTCTTGGTCTCTTGATGTAAAATTCTGGAGGTAGCATTGAGAAAACAAACAAAAACTGTGGGTATTTAGTATTTTGATGCATAACGGAAAAGCAGCCACTCATTTGTCATGCTAGAAATGGCCGATGGATATACTAGTTTTCTTGGTATAGTTTCAACCTTTGGCCACAAGATGGCATCAATATCAGCATTTAAAAAAATGGCGCGTGGTTTGTTTATGCATAGCGTGGTCCAATTGTCAATTAAACCAATTACTTTGGTAGCCACAACTCTAGGTTTGATATTTTATTAGAAAGTACTTATAGGTATTCGCCTTAATTGATCAATAGTCATAATTATATCTTGTATTACAACTACTATCTAATAATATGCTTAGGAATGTATATTAAAAACATTTTTTTTTTTGTAATTTGGCTGATTAATATTTTATCTAACAGTGTAAAAGCTTCCTTTATTCTAAAAAAAACTGTACGCCATTTAAATTTGACAAGTGCAGTCGTTCCTAAATAGTATTTTGTTAATGACTACAAAACAAGAACCAATAATTATTTGTATTATCCCTAGGAAAATTAAATCAAACCCTAACGTGATGTATATTTGTCTAGTTCCTGATTCCTAGGGTCAGTGTTGAAATATCCTACTGGGACTCAAGATGCAGGAGTCCCAAGTGCTAGCAGCTCATGAATTAAATTCTATAACTAAACGTACTACGTCACTTGCAACATTGTTCCACTGACGAATCGTCTCTTGTCTTCTAATTGGCTCTGTCTAGTTTTCTATCACGGCCGCGTTAATTAAGATTGACTCAGAGGCGGTTGGTAAGCTTGGGACCATTCTATCTCTTGTAATACCCTAAAGTTACCAACCCTGACAAGGCCAACATAAGCATACCAACATCTTCGGTGTTATAACAATAATAGGAATGATTTTTGTACTTTCTCTTGACGCTTCTAAAAGAAAGTATTGTGATCGTCAAAACAATCTAATTCGAGATTTTAATGAATGTCGACGTGTCATGCATGACCCTTTGAAAGGAAAAAAAAAAGTTGTTTTAGCAATTCCGTCTGCCTGTACTTCAGACTAGGGCCGAAACTATTTTACCGATTGGTCTAAAATTTTGTTTATATGGTTTTCATAGGATCCTCCCGAGGGGTTTTTGGAATTAGATATCCAACTCTAAATTTAGAGGTAGTTTACTGAAGTGTAAAATAAGAGAAAATCAATTTTCTCGAGATCCACTTTAATGATTTTGATAGATATATATATATATTTATATATAATTGAATCAAAATCATTAAAGTGGATCTCGAGAAAACTGATTTTTTTCTTATTTTACGCTTCATTAAACTACCTCTAAATTTAGGGTTGGATATCTAATTCCAAAAACCCCTCGGTAGGATCCTATGAAAACCATAAAAACCAAATTTTAGACCAATCGGTAAAATAGTTTCGGCTCTAGTCTGAACAAGATGACAACTCTCATTTTCTCATGGAAATGACTTTGAAGGTACTTTACATTAGGTGAATATCCAAATTTCTTCATTTTCCCACAACTATTTAAGATACAAAATAACTCATTACTGTAAAGTTGTAGTATTATTAAATATTATTTTTTTTATTTGAAATATATTTTAATAACATCAATAATTTCTGAGATATCAGTAAACATATTATATACTTTTTAAATCAGATCTTGGGAAATTAATTTGACTCTTATACTCTTTGGTGCACAAAGATGTTTCTCTTTTTTCAATTTTTCTGTAACAGTAATTATTATTATTATTATTATTATTATTATCACCGCGTCTTACTACCCGTTCGGGCTGTACGCACTTACGCTAACACGTAATGGTAGGGTGATTGTGAGATGAAATGGAGGACCTACAGTTTAACGTGGAATCCGAACTACGGTGGAGGCCTGGCATTCCTCACATTCACAAGATGTCTTGTCAGAGGTGAAGGAAGGGTTTGGTAATCAGATAAATCGGTGCCGGGACCGAGGATTGAACCCCGGCCGCCAGCACAGAAGTCTGACACCTTACCCCTAGACCGCCAGGTCACCTTCAACAGTATTCCTAGTTCCTAATGCCATAGAGTAAGTAACAGTGTATATTATTTCATTTATTATCGTTGGTTTAGTGTTTCAACAACAATGTATATACCTATTACTTCGTTTCACAAATCTTAACGAGTTCTTAGTAAATGT